>CM076581.1:329295110-329895110 GCA_034641835.2 Pinus albicaulis | reverse complement strand
ACAACTTAAGGGTCCTAAAAATACTCTAGGCAACTTCTACACACCTAAATACTTAAGCATGTGAAAAAGTACTTGCTTAAGCATGTCACACAAATGGTTAGTACTCACTACTATGGTATGATCCACTGCATGAGGTTTTTTTAATGAAGTAAACTTAGATGACGTGGAGTTTGAGACTCTTCAACCACAAGTTTACACTCATATTTTTATGTGCGAAAGAAACTCATAATCCTACATATTTCACTATTCCTTAAGCGTGGTTACAATGACTATTCATTAATATGCGTTTTAATAGCCATCTCTATGGTCTCTAATTTTTAGGAGAGAGGGAGCTGTAGACACATTCTTCGCACTTTATATTATATATTACGTCAACGACCTCTCATATGTTGCAACAGCCCACGCAGAATCACTTTCCACTCTCATATGGGTTTCGTAGCAAGTACAGTGATTGAACACCTTTAGTGTCTTCCTCTTAAAATCTAAATGTTGTGGAAAGATATGTCAGCCTTTTCTAATAACTAGTAATTGCACCGGGGGTGCAAGGGAACCCTGGAAGGAGGAGATGTGAATCATTTTGTGCTACATGTAAGGGTACATGATGAATGTGAACTTATGAGGGGTAAAATGTGGCATTGATTGATTACATGGATTGTTAGATTTCAAACTATGAAAAATAAATATTTGTGCTACTTTGAAGGATATACATTGAGTTTATAGGCATTCATTGTAAGATTGTTTTTTTATATTATGTTTGATGTTGTTTTCTCAAATTCAAGGAAGAATCAAGTTAGGTAATTTCATCTCCATGACTTTAATTTTATATCTTTGTGGTTTCTCTCTTAAATCATTATGTCTTAATAAAAATTTAAATGTTGTATAAAAAAAATATTTTCTATAAATAAAGATCAACTTTTCAAACCAACAAATTTAATAATCATTTTGTTTAATCTAAAAAAAGAGGGTATGTAATTTACTCAAATAACATGTACAAACACTCTAATTAGTAGAATTAGAAATAAAATATGAACGAAAAATTTAAAGTTAATTTGCATGAAATCTAATTTAAATTAGAAGCAAACTACTTGAAATTAAACAATACATTCGCTTGTGAATCGATTTATAATCCACCATGAATCTCTTGTTTAGTTTGCATCATTGACTCGTATTGAAGATATGTAATGCTAATAAGGCCATACATGTTATTTAAACTCATAGTAGTAGCTAGTGTTACATTATGCTACAAGTAGAAAGAGTAAGAGTGATATTATTCGATACAGAATAAGACCCATTCGGAACAAAAAGAAGGAACAAGTGATAGCATAGTAGTTGATTCTTCATGCAAGGTGATCAGTTGCAAGTAGGGGGCACTCCTAGTCGTAAAGAGAAGGGCTTGCCCGACAGCGACAGGACCATTTGACGTCCAAGGTTGGAATGTGACTAAGATAGTATGCTCGGAGATGCCTGTGTGCATCTCTTTCATGTACATGAATGAGGAGATGCATGAATTTTTTTATCCTTTGGAGTAGTTGCAATGTTGGGCGCAAACGGTATAGTGGTAGAGTAGGTGGAACTAAGAAGCGCTGTTGTATATTGATGAGTGCAGTCTCCTGTTCAATGATTTCTTGGTAGAATTGGTTGAGCTGTGAAATGTAGCTACGATCCATATTTGTTGCAAGGAAAGGAAAAGCATGTAAGTTAACATGTAAAAAGTAAACACTAATAATGCAAAGCACAATAAGAAAGAAATAGTAGGAACCAATATGAAGTGAAATTACATTGGAAAGTTTAAACGTAAATTAAGCAGGAAAGTTGCAAGGTATTATGATGAGACAGAAGATGAAAGAAGTAAAAGTGGAATGCAAGGAAAGGGAAGGTACCAATAGTAGGAGGTGTTCAAGGAGTGTGAGTAATAGATTTGGAGGCAAGGTACGTCTCCTCTTGTTTCCTGCGCATGAAAAAATGGTTCTCCTGCATGCGCGAATAGCGTGAGAAGGAGAAGGCAGGGGAGATGCAAAGATCATTCAACGAGCGAACTCTTGAAAGAGCTGTGAAAGTGAGGCCTTGTCGGTCAATGTTTCTGATGTCGATTGTTGCCTTATCTAGTGTCATGCCTTGCGATTTATGGATTGTTAAGGCCCATGCCATGCGGAGAGGCATTTGTGTTCGTGAACCCCTTGTTATGGGGGGGATTGGCACAAATGTAGGATTTGAAGGATCCCATGGTGGACCCTTGTAGTGAAGAAAGTCAACTACAACAAATGACGGTAGTTATGGTGGTGCACAACCTGGTGCATATACGATTGCGCGGACGGTGCCAAGTGAAGCGCTAACCCACAAGTTTCTTGTGAGAATAACACGTTGCTCAATGCAGAGGAGTATTTTCAAAGCTAATTGATCATCTTTTGTTTTGCTAGTTTTGACTTGCCTCTTGTCGAAGCATAGCAACGTGTAACTGGCTGGTTTAATAATTTTAACATTGATTTGTTGTGCAGGTCAACAGCCTCATTTGTTGCAAAAAGATGCATTGAATTGGAGAATGATTGGACTTCAGCTTCAGGAAGATTATTTTTTTGAATGTGTTGTTGGGTCTCAATCTAGTCTCCTAAACTGAGTTCATTTAATTGTCAACCAGGATTTGTAAACTGCTGAAGTGAAGTGTACCATATGTACCTAGGTGCTTGTTTCCTAATGCGTTGTATGTGGTTTTTTGTGATGTTTTTGGTCTTTTATGTTGATTTATGATGTTTTTGGTCTTTTGGTGTTTTATGTTCACAATGAAACTGCCTAGAAAATTATGGAAAGAAGTTGATGGTCAAAAACAGAGTTAAGCCTAATGTATGGAATGGTAAATGCAATTGAAAACAATGAAGCAGATTCTGAACTATGACTGAATAGAAACAAAAGCTTGATAATGACTTCTTAGGCAGATGACACAAAATAAACTTGAGAAATGATCATTAAATATGCAAATCTTCTAACTAAACAATTAAACACTAATGATGCAATACTCTATCCTAAGCTCTTTTATTTTATGATTTATTCCTAGTTCTGTTCTGCAATTTAATTGAATGTCACAGAACTTATACTCAAAGAGTTATTGGTTTCTTTTCAAAGTAGTTCTTTTGAGGAAGAGCTCTGTTTATAAAATGTTGAGGAATTTGCAGAGATACTTCAGACCTTATAGTGATGTTATCTTCTGTTCCTATGGTTATGGATCACTTTGTAGTTTTCAGAACAAAAAGATGTTTGTAAATAATGAAGGCTGTCTTGTGAATTCTAACAACTAAAGTACTCTATTGTGCAAAGGATGACAGTGTGACTATGAGATGCAAGTGCAATGAGTTAATTTAAGCATGAACCTAAGATGCTTCTAAACTAGAACAATGTTAAGCTATAAGTCATCATCAAACTTGAAATGAAGTAACTGATCATGAATTAAATGCAAATGAAACTCCGGAGTTGTTCTAACTATACTAACATGCATTAATCTATGAAGTTACACAATCTGTTTGTTCATCATTAGTGATATTTTGGAAGAGTTCTTTCTTGTGGAAGAGGTAGAACAATTCTAACTGTGTACTTGTATGCAATTGAAAACAAATGAACTGAAAGAAAATGAAAAACTAAGTTATCACACCCATACCCTACTCGACATTATGATATCTTGGGCAAGCGTTTAAGAGTGAGATCAGAGTTGATACTTAGTACAAACAAACAACTAAATCTTTCATTATCACAGTCATGTCTTGAACTTCTTAATGATGTATTGGAAGAATTTCTTCTTGTGGAAGAGTGATTAGAACAAGTGTAACTGTGATAGTGAATAGCAAAAACTACAACGAATTCCTACAGTACTATAGTCATTCATCACTCATTGTTATGATCTGTTGGAAGAATGTCTTCTTGTGAAGAACCTGGAATGTAAATAACTACAAGAAAATACAAATTTAACTCCTATCCTACAATACCATAGTCATTAAACATTCATCATTTTAGTATGTTGGAAGAGTGTCTTCTTGTGGAAGAGCTAGAATGAATACGACTACAGTAGATAAAACAAAACAACAATCAATTCAAATGCAAAACGTAAAGGCAGCTAGGAAAAACTTATCTAGTTTACGCAAAAGAAATCCGTGCAAGAGGCAGGGGCCCTCTACCACTTGACGGCATTCAACTCCAAATTAAATCACGCCTTCAAAATAACTTTGTCTGCTCCATTAACGATGCAAAATTTTGAACATGACACTCTGCGTTTTTAGGAATGTATCACAGAGTTTGAACAAAATCTAGCAGCAAATCTAACATAAAATCTCTAACTAAGCTCTCGGTCTACTCAAGAGTTTATAAAGTAAATGCAAGTAAAAATAATTACAACAATTTAGGAATAATGTCTTTCCTTATCCGAATCATCTTAGGAGTCTTTGAGGTGGCTACGTGAAGAAGAAAAGACACCTGGACTGAGACAGTCCTAGTAGGAGTCTTCCTTCACAAATGTGTTCCCACGTGCATAACCGTACCCAGAATTCATTTCCTCTTCCATGATGAGCAACAAACCATGTAGGCACGACGTGGATCATGCCCATATGCATTTTTCCTCAAGAGGCCACCTCGAACATACTCAAACATGAAGGTAGCTGCAGAATCGCCGGTTAGCTACGGAATGTCTGCATTCTGCAGCTAGTTCCGGTCAAAATGCTTAACAATGGCAACAATCACAAAATTCAACAAGTCAGTCATGTAAACCATTCTAGAAGTAATTTTAACTATTTTTATTGATCAATTGTGTTTAAAATAGAAATGGACAAGGGAGAATGAGGTAAAATGAGGTGAAGGAAAGCACAAATTTGAGGCTCAACATACCCCCACTGCTGTCTCTTTGCATGTCCTCATGAAAATTATCCTATGAATTCAGAGGCTTCTGCAAGGACATCTAATCCCCTTCTTCTCCTTTGTCTGGTAGCTAGAGGTCTTCTGGGTTTCCTGATAACAAGTTTGAACCTGAGATTGGTGAGTGCCCTGACTAGCTTTTTGTTCCTTGTCTTCAATTTCTCATTGGTCCTCTCCACTTTGTCTATATGCTGGGATAAGGTTGAGTTCATGTCAGTCTTGAGCTTGATTTGATCTTTGAGAATTTCGTTCTCATTTTTGATGTGTCTATTCAACAATTCCAACTCATACCTATCCCTCCTTAATATATCAATTTCAGACATTGGAGGACTGGGGGTTCTTTCTCTGCTTTCTGAAGCTGTCCTCTCTAAGGTTTCCACATAATCATAGATTTCCTGTTGAGCAGGATCAATCTCAGGGGTGCCTTCATAAAAATCTTCTTCATCATCCTCTTCAATGGATGTTTCTTCATCTTCAATATTGATTACCCCTGTTTGTTTGATTGGTGTTTTCTTCAGTTTTCCTTTTAATCTGTGGCTTCTCCTAAGCTGAGAGGATCCCTCTCCTTTCTCTGTGACAGATTCCTTGATTATCTTTTCTTCCTTAAGTTGCCTCTTGATTCGAGTCAACTTCTCCAAAATGATTTCTTCACTGGTCTCTTGGACTGGTTTGTCGATTTCAACTTTTGAAGTCCTCCATTTCCTACTTCTCTTTGTGGGCTGTGGTTCAGGTGATAGTTCTTTTGCTTCTTCAAAATGATTTCTTATTAAGAAATCATCCCATGTATCATTTGTTTTAGATAGATGATGCTCAATCAAAATTTTGACAAACCCATGATGATACAGGGTTGTCTCTAAAAACTGAACTCTTCTCTGAACACAGGAAGCCATTTTCTTCAGACTTTGATACAAGAAATATGGTAAATTCAAATCTTCTCCTAGAAAATGCAACATTAGTCTAATGTGGTAGACATAAAATGTCCCATATCTACCCTCACATGTAACAAATTTTTGTAAAAGAAGTAGTATATTTCTCCATTTGCTTTTCAATGCTGTACTGGGAATTCCTTTCTTGAACACACTAACATCCATATTTGGTGATTTTAAAATTTGTTTCCAGGAGTCATTGTGGAATTCCCTATTTTTAAACCATCTCTCCCCAGTTCTGGATAATCCTGTAGCCTCTGCTATAAAAACTTCAGTAACAGTAAACTTGACATCCCCTATTTCAACTTTGGTTCCTTGGAATGATCTGGCAAATGTTTTGGTGACTTCCTTATGGAAGCCATTAAATTTTTCCAAAAATTGAAGCCATCCTATTTGTTGTAACATTTCCTTGCATTGTGGGTAACCTTCTAAATATTTTGAACCCACAGGTTCAGTCCTTACAATTAAACCCATGATTTTTCAATATCAAATTAACACTCTTCTCTACCCACAAAACAATGGCTTTTACTTTCGGATTAAAATGGCTTCAAGCTCTAAATGAAAATGGCTTCAATTCTGGAATGACATACCTCTGATTTATAATAAAAAATGCCTTTAAAACCTCGAGCTGATATGCTTCTGTTGACAATTGAATGTCGGAGTGCTATGCCTTTGTTTGATGATGAAAGCAGTTTCAAATTTCGAGTTGAAAATGTCTTTGATTGAAAATGGCAGATGGCTTCAAATTTCTTTTCGTGCAATACCTCTGGCTCTTAGTAGCAAAAGACTTCAAATTCAACGCTGCAACATCTCTGTCTTTGGTAACATAGACTTCAACTCAACATTACAACGTCTCTGTCTCCAGTAGCAAAAATCTTCAAATTCCAACGCTCTATCTCTGTTTCTGGTAGCAAATGGTATGCTTCAAACTTCAATCACTGCAACACCTCTATCTTTGGTAGCAAAAGACTTCGATTTTAGTACCTCTGTCTTTTGGTAGCAACAGACTTTAAACTCTACACGGCCACAATTCTGTGTTGACAGTGGAAATGCTCCAAACTTCGTCCACAGTGATATGCTATCTGTTCACGGTATTAAGTGGCTTTGAGTCCTCACATTGTTATACTTCCAAATTTACCTCTTCTGCTCTGTTTCTGATGATAATAATATCTCTGGCTTCGGAATGGAATATCGGCTACGGAATGAAGTTATGGCAAATGATCACGGAATAGAGTAGTGGAGTGAGGTGGAGGGCTTGTATTAATGATTGAGGAGACGACGGAGGATTTACGACGGCAAGGAAAATCATCATCATTAAATAACTTGGTTAAGAGTCGTGGGAAATTCAAATGCTTTGGCCGTTTCACCGCTTAAATGCTATCGAATATGAAATTTGAAATGGAAGATTTTAATACAAGGTCTGTAGAGGGTTTGTTTGGTGTTTGATCAATAAAACAATTAAAACAACCTTTCGAATAATCCACAACTATACTATGCTAAACTTTTATGAAATGCCATCGCAATTTAAATTTGTTACCTCTGCCCTTTATTTGATATTTTTGTAGCCTTTGTTGTCTCTGCTTATCTTTGGAGGAATCTTCATAATTTTCTTGATGCTTTTGATTCATGAATTCACTGGATCACTTTGTTGTAATTCTGATGTCTGCTGGTTGATGCCTTCAGGGTTTATAACTGCGGAAAGACTGTCGGGCTGCAGAAAGGCTGATCAGCTGCAGAATGTCCACTGAGCTGCAGAAATGTTCCTGTAGAACACTTTAATCATGAAAATGGAATGTTTTTGGAGTATGGGAGAAATGTTATGTGGTATGTATGAAAATGGATGATGAATTATGATATGTATGAAGTGGTTAATGGAATGGGATGGATTTAGTTCATGAAATGGAATGAAGGAACATAAGAGTTGTACTGCAGTTCATGATATATTTTATTCACTTACAGCAAGATATCAAATGCTGTGTTTTGATATGAAAATGAGATGAATGGAAGATGGAGTGAAATGAATGAGATGTGGAATGGAATGAAATATGAATAATGGATGAGATGGAGTATGAATGAATAAATGAATGGAGTGAGATGAAGTGAATCATAAGTACTATGGAACTGTACTTATGATTTTTATAACAGCTGCTTATAAAAACAAAAAAAAATGGGAAAAGTTAGAGTGTCAGAGAAACTCTGATTTTCACCCTATCTTTTCTGTATAAACATGCCAATCAATGATTGGTTTTCATGTTTATACCTTTATTATTTTTTATTTTATTTTTTTTAATTTTTTTTTTTCAAAAGAGAAATGCTTCAGAAAATTTAATCAAGTTGATGAAGAAGAGAGACTCTTCTTCATTAACTTCACATCATTGTCTTCTTGGAACTTCTTGAAAAACTCTTCTCTTGAGAGTGGCTTGTGGTATAGCTTCAGTATATGACCATTCACAAGAAAAGTGACCTCTTCTTCATCTATAGTTCTGATTTTTACTGCCCCATTATCAAAAATTCGAACAATTTCATATGGCCCAAGCCAATGTGTCTGAAATTTACCTTGAAAATCCTTGAATTTTGAATCAAACAAGAGAGCCCAGTCACCCTCTTTAAATTTCTTCTCCTTGATGTACTTGTCATGCCATCTAGCCCTTTGTTGTTGGACTAGACTTGTTTTCTGAACTGCATCTTGTCCGATCTCATCCAATTCATTAATTTGCTCCAGTCTATGCTTTTGTGCCTCCGTTAGATCAAGTCCTAGCTGAACTGCCATCTTGAATGTTTGAATTTGGAACTCTATAGGAAACAAAACTTGCTTTCCATAAACAAGCTCATAAGGAGTATGGCGTGTTGTGTTTCTCCATGTAGTTCTATAGGCCCACAAGGCTTCAGGAAGCCTATCTACCCAATCTCTTCTATGTAGATGAACAGTCTTTGTTAGGATTCCTTCAATGACTTTATTAGTGGATTCCACTTGACCATTTGCTTGTGGATGATAAGGAGTAGATGTTCTATGTCTGATTTTGTAATTCTCCATCATTTTCTCCACTAGCCTTGATGTAAATTGAGCTCCTTGATCTGTAACAATTTCCCTTGGAACACCAAAACGAGTAAAAATATCCTCAAAAAGAAAAGTAATTACAGATGATTCATTAGCAACAAGTAATGGTTTAGCTTCTACCCACTTAGTAACATAATCAGTGCAAACTAATATATATTTCTTTTGTCTTGATGGAGGACTAATAGGTCCTACAAAATCCAAAGCTCATTTTTCAAAAGGTTCAATGTGTACCTGAGGTTGTAATGGCATCTCACCTGAAGGAGAAGGTTTCCCTACCCTTTGGCAACTGTCACACCTTTTTACATATTCCCTTGCATCTTTGAACAAGGATGGCCAATAATATCCTAAGTTAAGGATCTTATAGGTTGTCCTCTTATCTGCAAAGTGTCCGCCACAAGGTTCATCATGACATGCCTTGAGAATTTCAGGCATCTCATCTTCACGAACACACCTTCTAATGATCAAATCTGGACCTGTCTTGTACAACTCATTAGCGGCCCATGAATATCTTGCACTATCATTAATGATTTTTCTTTTATCCCTTGCATTCATAATTAAAGGAAATTTTCCTGAAACTAAATAATTGGCAATATCAGCAAACCATGGAGTTTGAGTAGAGATTGCAAAAAGATATTCATCAGGAAATTGATCTTCAACCGGAGTGTCATCTTTGATATTTTGGATTCTAGACAGGAAATCAGCCACAGTGTTTTGTTTTCCAAGCCTATCTAGAATAGTAATGTTGAATTCTTGCAATAGTAACAACCATCTTATAACTCTGCCATTAGTGATTGATTTGTTCATTAAGTATCTAATTGCAGAATGATCAGTGTGAACAAAAGTTTCATAGCCTGCTATATAGTGTCTAAATTTGTTTATGGCATGAACAACAGCTAAAAACTCTTTTTCAGTTACAGTATAGTTTAACTCTGCAGGAGTCAAATTTTTACTGATATAGTAGATGGCATAGGGAATTAAATCTTTCTGTCCCAATACTGCTCCTAGAGCTGTATCGGAAGCATCTGTCGAGATATGAAAAGGTAACTTCCAATTAGGTCCCCTTAATATAGGTGCTTCAGAAATTTTGGTTTTCAGGGTTTCAAAAGCTAACTGGCAATCAGAAGTCCACTTGAATTCACAATCTTTGGTGAGTAATTTGAAGAGAGGAGATGCTATTTTGGTGAAGTTTTCTATAAATCTCCGATAATACCCTGTAAATCCTAGAAAACTTCTAACATCTTTTTGACAATTTGGAATGGATAGGTTAGAAATAACTTCAACTTTCGCCTCATCTACTCTAATCCCATCCCCTGAAATGTGGTGCCCTAAAAAAATACCTTCAGTGAACATCATAAAACATTTTTCATGACTAAGTGAAAGGTTTGCTTCTTGACATCTTTTTAAGACTTTTTCCAAGTTTTCTAAAGCCTCTTCAAATGTATCCCCATAAACTGTAAAATCATTCATGTACACCTCTACACAGTCATGTATCAGATCAGAAAAAATTCCTAATACTGCCCTTTGGAATGTTGCAGGTGCATTGCACAATCCAAATGGCAATACTCGGTAGGCATAAGTACCCCAAGGACAAGTAAATGTGGTTTTATCTTGGTCTTCAAGTGCTACTTGGATTTGATTGTAACCACTAAATCCATCCAGGAATGAAAAGTACTTTTTACCTGCTAAGGTATCTAATACTTGATCTATGAAAGGTAAGGGAAAATGGTCTTTAAGAGTAGCTTTATTCAGTTCTCGGTAGTCAACACACACCCTCCATTTTCCATTTCTCTTCGGCACAATCACCAAAGGAGAAACCCACTGACTATCTGAAATAGGATAGATGAAATTAACATTTAACAATTTTTGCAATTCTTCCTTGACAATTTCCCTAAGATTTGGATTCATCCGCCTTTGAGGCTGTCTGATTGGTTTGCAATTTGCCTCTATATAGATGTGATGAGTACAAGTCTTGGGACTTATCCCTTTCATGTCAGTGTATTCCCATGCATATGCAGAAGAATGTCTCTGTAATACTTTGACTAGCTCTTCTTGTTGAGATTTTTTCAGGTTTTTGTTTATATTCAAGGTTTTGCCTGGAAAAATTTCACTTGTAGAACTGCCAAATTTGTCCATAGAATGAAGAGACATCTGTCTAGATGACAAGAACTCAATATTGGATCTCTCTTGAAATGATTCTTGTTTGTGTTCTGGAGAAGATTCAAAGTTTTCTAGAGTATTCAGAATTTGATTATCTTCACTAATTTCTGAAATTGTGAAGAGTGGTTGCAAATATTCTTCATCCTCTATCCATTGAGTGTCATCTAATTCTGTAATTGTCCTAGCTGGAGGATATAAAGTGAATTTCTTTGTTGAGCTACCATCAGAAATATACATATCACCAGACCTACAACTAATAAAAGCATCAACTGTAGCCAACCAAGGTCTTCCTAGTATAACAGGATGGCCTCCTAGATTATTCTTGGGTGTCAGGATCATGAAATCCACAGGGTACTCCCAAGAGTCTAGGGACACTAGAATGTATTCTATTACCCCATCTGGTCTGATCACAGATCTATCTGCTAATTGTAATAGTGTGGGTGTAAAGAGAAGATTAGGAAGTTTCAGTTTGTCCATGATTTGTCTACTCATGATATTTATTGCTGCTCCTAAGTCAATGAGTGTGTTTTGAATTTCAATTCCATTGATGTGAATTTTGACAACTGGATTTCCTGGGTCAAGGTACTTTGGAATGGTAATCTTACCCATCATAATGTCCACTATTTGTCCTACCAGTTGAATTTTCTTGGTTTCTCTTATTCTTTTTCTTGTTGTCTTCATACTCAACTCCTTTATTGTTTTGGCTAAAATTGGGATTTCCTTGATGGCTTGCAATAATGGAATTTTAATGCAAACATTTCTCAATTCATCCAAGAAATCATAATTAGGCACCATTATTGGTTTTTCTACACCTTTATCAATTTGTAGTCTTTCCGGAAAGGGAGGTATAGAAGTAGATGTGGATGGTTGCTCTAATACTGGAGTTGGATTTATTGGATCTTTTTGTTTCAGTTTTTCAATGTTTTGGCCTTGAAAGGATGTTCCTTCCTCAAGACTTTTATTAACCCGTAGGGAGTCTTCCTCAGAATTATCTTGTTCCTGTATGATCACAGAAGGTTCCTCTTCTCAAGTATCCTTCCAGACCTAAGTTGAACATCACTAAGGCTTAGAGGAGTAATTAGATAAGTTGGAAATTGTTGTCCTTCTATCATGTATGTATTCTGAGGGTTCTTATTATTGGGGTTTGGTATGGGCTGAGCTGGCAATTGATTGGATTTTTGAGGGAATGGTAATGGAAGTGGTTGATTTTGATGTGGTTGGTTCTGATGATGCTGTTGAGGATTTTGTTGAAAATTTTGTTGAAGATTTTGAGGAAAATTTTGTTGAGGATTCTGAGGATAAAAATGTGGATATGGTGGATAGGATGGTGGATAATTTATAACAGGAGAGTTTCTCTATAGGGACCTTGTGATCCTTGTGCCCAAGCTTGAGATTGATTTTGGAAACTGGGGCCAAGGTTGCTGCCAAGAATTCCAAGGTGGAGGTTGATTATACATTTGATCATGGAATCCTTGTGTCCTAGATCCCGCTGCTGTCTTCTAGATACAAAGTTAAGAAAGAATTGGGAGTCTTCGTAGAAGTTGTGGCTTGAAAATAGCCTGGAGACCAGAAGAGAAGGAGACAACCTGGTCTCATGTTTTCTTTAACAAATAGCATGTGTTTCCCACAACTTTTACATCCAATGGACACCCTCTCAAGGCATGTTTCTTTCTACATTTGGGACAAAAGATTGCCAAGGCATCAGATTCAGCTTTTTGCTTGTTTTGTATCTTAAGGGTGTCTATTTGTTCACTAAGACTCCCTAAGATGTCGGATTTAAAATCATCAAGCATGTGTCCTATTTCTGATCTACTTACTGTCCCAGAAGCAGACTTACTTGCCCTTGCAAGAGCAGGATCTCTTGGACCTTTGACAGTTTTAGATTTCCCTCTTGAAAGGTTGATACATAACTCAGATATTTCAGTTAATGTGAGTTGTGATATATCCCCTTTTCCCATCATGTTAAGGATATCCAACCATTCATCCCTAATTGTTTTCAACAAAAGAGCTTTTAAAGTGTCTTGATCTAGGTTTTCCATTTGTGCCCTTTTTATGTTGTATTTAAATCTTTCCAACAAATCTTCTAAGTTTTCATCTTCTTTTGTAACATCTTGAACACTTCTTCCTTATGATTAACCGGCATACAATAATCCAAGTATCTCTCTAGAAATTCTTGTTTCATGTCTTCCCATGTTCTAATGGAACTACTGTTTAAACTCATAAACCACTTCAATGCTGCTCCTTTTAGAGTTGAAGGAAACAATTTCAATTTTTGAGCATCCTTGAAGATAGTCATAAGTCCTACACAACACTTCAAATTCGAATAAGAAAGTTTCAGGATCCTCAGTTTTAAGTCCATAGAAGTTCGGAAGGACAGAAGGTGAAATGTTTTTCATGGTTGTATTGGTTTCTTCATTAAGTATAGGGAACCCAAAAGAGCTTCCTATTCTACCTCTTCCTCCTTCTGCACCTCTACCTCCTTCTCCTCTTCCTCATTCTCCCCTACCTATACCTCTACCTCCTCCAAACAATGTGTGTTCTCCATTAACAACTCCTCCTCCTCCTTCTTCTGCCATGGTTGACTCTCCTGTGGAAGTAGAAAGGTTTGTGTCCCTGACAGGAGTTTTTAGATCTTCTTCTATGGAAGGTTCAGTGGATGAAGTGGAAGGTTTCTCTACTTTAAATAGGCACCAGATCTTCTCAGAAGTCCAGCACTCAAAGAATAGATGAAGATGGGTTTGAGCTAAGGTGCGCCCAGCTCCGATCTAGATGAAACAAGTGGTGTTCTAGAAATCAAACTTCTCCCTCTGCTGCTTATAAATCTTCCCCTTGAATCTCTCTCCCTACGCATAAAATTGTTTTTGGATGCTAAGAAACAAAGGTTACCTAGTTTTCACTTCCCCGGCAACGGCGCCAAAATGTTGTGTCTCAATCTAGTCTCCTAAACTCAGTTCATTTAATTGTCAACCAGGATTTGTAAACTACTAAGGGAGTAAAATATGAAATTTGAGGTTGCTTTCAATTGCTAGTGTAGTAAGCCTTGTGATGTTTTTGGTCTTTTATGATGATTTATGATGTTTTTGGTCTTTAGGTGGTTTTATGTTTACAAGGAAAATGCCTAGAAAACTAATGAAAAGAAATTGGTGGTCAAAAACACAGTTGAGCCTAATGTATAGAGTACTGTGAATAAATGAAACAATGAAGCAGATCTTTAACTATGACCTAATAGAAACAAGAGCTTGATAATGACTTAGTATGACACAAACTAAATTTGAGAAATGACTGCACAAATATGCAACCTTCTAACAACAATTAAACACTAGAACATGCAATACTCTATCCTAAGCTCTTTTATTTTATGATTTATTCCTAGTTCTATTCTGCAATTTAATTGAATGTAACAGAACTTATACTCAAAGAGTTATTGGTTTCTTTTCAAAGTAGTTCTTTTGAGGAAGAGCTCTGTTTATAAAATGTTGAGGAATTTGCAGAGATACTTCAGACCTTATAGTGATGTTATCTTCTGTTCCTATGGTTATAGATCACTTTGTAGTTTTCAGAACAAAAAGATATTTGTAAATAATGAAGGCTGTCTTGTGAATCCTAACAACTAAAGTAACTTATTGTGCAAAGGATGACAGTGTGACTATGAGATGCAAGTGCAATGAGTTAATTTAAGCATGAACCTAAGATGCTTCTAAACTAGAACAATGTTAAGCTATAAGTCATCATCAAACTTGAAATGAAGGAACTGATCATGAATTAAATGAAAATGAAACTCCGGAGTTGTTCTAACTATACTAACATGCATTAATCTATGAAGTTACACAATCTGTTTGTTCATCATTAGTGATATTTTGGAAGAGTTCCTTCTTGTGGAAGAGGTAGAACAATTCTAACTGTGTACTTGTATGCAATTGAAAACAAATGAACTGAAAGCAAATGAAAAACTAAGTTATCACACCCATACCCTACTCGACATTATGATATCTTGGGCAAGCTGCTATGATAGATCAGAAAGGATACTTATACAACAAACAACTAAATCTTTTCATATTATCAACAAGTCTAACTTTAAGGATGTATTGAATAATTTTTGTGGAAGAGTGATTAGAACAAGTAATCAAGATAGTGAATATAAACTAGCAACTAATTCTACAAGATTAGATAGTCAATCATTGAGCAGATCTATATAATGTTCTTCTTAGTGAAACGACGAATGAATATAACTACAGTACAAATACAAATTCAACTCCTATCCTACAATACCATAGTCATTAAACATTCATCATTTTAGTATGCTGGAAGAGTGTCTTCTTGTGAAAGAGCTAGAATGAATACGACTACAGTAGATAAAACAAAACAACTATCAATTCAAATGCAAAACATAAAGACAGCTAGGAAAAACTTATCTAGTTTACGCAAAAGAAATTCGTGCAAGAGGCAGGGGCCCTCTACCACTTGACGGCATTCAACTCCAAATTAAATCACGCCTTCAAAATAACTTTGTCTGCTCCATTAACGATGCAAAAGTTTGAACATGACACTCTGCGTTTTTAGGAATGTATCACAGAGTTTGAACAAAATCTAACAGCAAATCTAACATAAAATCTCTAACTCCCAGCTCTCGGTCTACTCAAGAGTTTATAAAGTAAATGCAAGTAACAATAATTACAACAATTTAGGAATAATGTCTCTCCTTATCTGAATCATCTTAGGAGTCTTTGAGGTGGCTACGTGAAGGAGAAAAGACACCTGGACTGAGACAGTCCTAGTAGGAGTCTTCCTTCACAAATGTGTTCCCACGTGCATAACTGTACCCAGAATTCATTTCCTCTTCCATGATGAGCAACAAACCATGTAGGCACGACGTGGATCATGCCCATATATGTTTTTCATGAGGCTAACGGAATGAGTACTTCAAACATGAGGGTATTTAGATCATATGGTTACTTTAACAATCCGTGATTCTCAGCCTGTCTCATGTAATGCTAACAATGGCAACAATCACAAAATCAACAAGTTTATCATGTAAATCATTTTGTGAAGTGACTAATTATTTTCTATTGACTCAGAACAATAAAATGAAATGGACATGGAGAATGATAAAATGAGGTGAAGGCAGTCAAAATTGGAGGGTCACCATGGTCATAAGAAGATTCAACTGCATATGAAGTTGTATTGCAAAGGTTGAGAGTGAGTTTAAAAGGAATGAAGTTTGCTCTTTGCTATTAAAAATGGTGAAAGCGTAACCACAAGATGAAGCCCAGAGAAAAGTACACAAGAAGTTCACACATTAGAAATTTATAGTAGTTGTTACATACCATGGCATGATTATAGAATGTCCACCAAATGGGTTGTTTCTATTGGATGGGAATGCCTCGCGCAAGAGATCATCAATTTGAGAAAGCAATTTAGGACCAATGAAGCTCATTTCATCAATTAGAATGTAATTGATATGTTGAAGTTGTTCTTGAAGGTTAAGGAGGTAGTGACCCTCTAAAGGTTCCATAGAGGATATAGGGATGCGAAGAGCAGAGTGGATCGTCAAAGCATTAATGTGGAATGATGCAACACCGGTAGGAGCAAGCAGAAGGAGGGGGTATTTTCCAATGCTAGAGTTTTCAAGGAATGCATTTTTTAAGCACTCAATTAGGAATGACTTGCCGGTACCAGCAGTGCCTTGGATTATCATTGTTAGGTTTTTGTTGGCGAGGTTGTTGCAGAAGTGGGAGAAAATGATATTTAATGCAATGGTTTGGCTTGGGGACAAGGAGGAAAGGGAATGTGTGCATGGAGTTGGGAGTTGGTGGGATCTTGTGGAGGATCAGTTGAAGTCGATGAAGCGGATGGTTTTTTCTTGTAAGTGTGGAGGGATTATAGAGCGGCCCAAATTATGGTTTTTTTCAAACTCACGATGGCCAAGAATTTCAAGTTCATCGAGGAGGAGGTTGTTACCTAGGTGCAGTTAAGAGAGAAATTTCCATTCATGCATGTCAAGCGTGGGGGCATGGGGAGGGTCATCTGGGGATGAACAGTTAGAGTCAGAAAGGTCTAGTGTGGATGGTGTGTGGTGAACATGCCAAGGTTGATATGTGTGTCTAGTTTGTTCCCAGTGTGCAACAATCCCTACGTCGGATATGCCAATATCGTTAGGGAGGCTACGGAAAGGGAAGTATAGAAGGAGTTCGTTGCAGTAGAAGTCTACATAAGATGGTCATTCTTTCAATGGAATGGAGGTGTAACGAGGAAGAATGTGGACAACCATGGGAGGGAAGATTTGTTTCCATGGTAATGTTTTTCGACGGGCGGAGAAGGACCAGGAGCGTGCAACCTCAATAAGAGACAAACCTTCAAGTGCAGGTGGTCTTTGCATGTAGGAGGCGATGAAAGGTGTTGATGGAAGATGATCATATATTTGATTGGATACACATCGAAATACTTGTTTTTTTACATTGAGGGAGACAAAAGAGCGACTACACTTTGTTAGTGGGAGTTTTTGTAGCATGTGGCATGTTTCTTGTGCACCAATGTCCTGATCAGCAACCATTTCGGTGAGGACTTTGCGGACGACAGTGATAGTAATAGCATCGTGGGGGGAGCACTGTGAGAGGTGTGAGAGCATTTGGTAGTAGCTTTCAGACTTTGCCTCTGATTTTGCTGCATACTTTGAAATGTAGTTCAACACAGAATGGCGTGATAAAACTGGTTGAAAATCAATTTTGGCCCTCCATATTGCAAGCAGGTGAGCATTATGCACATTGAGTTTGTCATCATTTCTAGCAGGGGAGTATTTTTTTTTTCCAGTACCATGAATGTGAAGAGATGAGGTGTCGCGAACCTCCCATGGGGATCCATAGCGGCAAGTTTTAGTGTTATTTATTTTGTGTAAACATGTATAAGAATGGAAATTTGTGTGTCTCTGAATGGAATTTAAGACTTTTTCATAGTCTTGTAATTGATTGGATGTAAATATTTAAAGTGTGCTAAGGAGGCATGGGTCTTGTAGAGATGAATGATTGATTCCAAGAGCTCTACTATGAAGTAAACGAGGGTTCGTTACAGTGCAGTACTGATCGAAATATTCTTTAGCCGCGTCGACAGCTGTGGGGTTGGTCCAATCGAGATTGTCCATAGTAGGTGCATTTGGAAGCCACAAAAAGCCATGGATATGTGCCAAGCCGTGATGTTTCCATTCATACCCTATAAAGGAAGGGGACATAGTTAAAATTGGATGCATGGAAATGAAAGTAATGAAAGAGAAGACAAGGCAGGAATACTATGCATACCTACACTAGTAATCCTTTACAAGGAATCCTTTAAGTAGGACCTCTTCTAGGAATATTGTGAATCTGCAATGGATATATTGAGATGCACGATGTGGGTTTCTAACAATGTTTTGGATTTCCATCGAGTGTGCTCATTTTAATTGGACGGAGGGTTGGAAGGCATCAAATTATGCAATTCAGGCCATTTCGTATCAGTTGTAGTTAGTGTGAAGAATATCGTAGGGGTACCCATTTGAATGATCATGTCCGTAAGCTCCCCTCTAGCCCTGGTCCATAAATAACGGCTTCCACGCAAGGATGACCTGAAGCGCATAATTTGGTCTATAATGGTGCTAGGCGGGGTTTGTTGGAGCTGGTGGTGAAGGTCAGTGACTGTTGCTCGAAGGGTGTTTGAAAGGTCCCTTTTAATGAAGATAGAGGCAGTTTCTTGGCTGTAATGGCGCATGGTAAGGTTGTACAAGTAATACCGAAAGCGAGGATGATGTGCCAAATGGTTTTCATTGTAGCGCATTAGATGCAAAGTGTATTCTTGCATATCTACTTTTGAAATTATTGGTTGGTTAATCATGGCATATCTTGTGGGGAATAGGGTGGGGAAGACCATGGAGAAGAGTCCCTCCATGTTATATTCATTGATTCGGGAGAGGCCAATGATTGGCCATTGAAGTGAATGGGTGGGTGTGGAATTGGAGGAATCTATGTGGGAAAGTATTTCATCAAGTTCAGAATGAGAGTTTGGTAGAGTTGAAACAAAGGAGGATGGGTGGAGGTCAGACGGGCATGGGTGGGGAAGTTCACAATTAGGAATTTCTGGAATGGCTTCATGGAGTGGGATGGAAGTTGTGTTTATATGGCGTAGCATGTTGTAAATGTTGGTAGGTGAAATAGGCAAAGCAGAGAGGGAAAGTTGGTTAATATGGAAATATTTGTAGTATGGGTCGTTTTGTAGTTTGAATTGCAAAGCTGCATGGACATGTGATCTACTAACAAAAAATGCATAGTTTTTTTCATCATAACTAGTCTTGTTTACAACAAGGATGTCTAGTTCTGACAACATGCGAGGAAGAGAGGTGAAAATATTTGTGATATCTTGAGGAAATCTAATAGCATGGCCAGAATATTTCAATTGGCCACCACGTGCATGGGTGACTTGAAGAACAGGATTGACATGAGTAATGATCATCTCTTCAACTTGAGTCAAGTAGGATAGGACATGTGGTTGGATACCTGCATCCATTTTGTTTGAAGAGGAGAAACGATGGGTTGTTCGTTCAGCAGCACAACGGGTACAAGAAATTATTCCATGACTTGTTTTTGTTTTCATGATTGGGTAAGCTTCATGACAAATTGAGAAAACTTGGATGGGCAAAAGTGCATCGATCCTTTCTCGAAAGCGATGATGTGCATGTTGGAGAAGGATTGGGAGAAATTGTTGGGGAGGTGGAAATGGAGGAACATGGAGCAGCATATGTAAAGGGTAGGCAAGATTTGAAGGAGTTGAAGGGTTTGGAAAGGGTATGTCAAATGAATGAAGTATATTGCAAATGATTATTAAAGAAAACATGTATTGAGTATGGGTTGCGTAGAAATGTGTGTTGGATATTTGAAATGGAGAAAAATTTGTTTTGAAATCAACTACATGTTGCATGTATTGGCTAGAGTAAAGTGAAGACATATTTTGTATTTTACAAAAATAAAAGAAGCAATTAATGTATTATTTTTCATAGTAAGCATAGCATATTGATATGTAAATTTAGAAAATGTGTGTGTTGCAAAGAATATCAAACAATGAAGGAGGAAAGGAAAAACCCTGTGACTAAATGCTCATATATTTAAAATATCCATTAAAGCATACTGGAATGACATATATACAAAACGTCATGAAGAAAGGAGTGGGCGCTCAAGCGTTTAGGATAACTACTATAAAGTAGAAGGGGACGAAAATATATAGTAACAATTACAAAAGATGTTTGAAATGCACGGCTAAAGTTGGCGGTAGATTGGGTTGGGGGGGGGAGCAGCAGATTGCAGGACCTCTAGGAGGAGAGCTGATGCCTCACCGTAAGCGGGTTCTTCTGCATGTATAAGAGTTGGGTGTATTCGTTCAACACCATTGAAGTTGTCCCTCTTTAAAGATAGTGTGAAGAGGAAATGTCGTCCTTTGATTTTGCTATATATGTCCAAAACAGTTGTAGGATCGGTTGAGAGGAGGCAGAGGTCCTTTGCGGAGACGCCAAGAAGGGAATTTTCGGCTTCGTCAAAAGCAACAACATTTTTGAGGCTGCCAGTGTGGTCGTGCAAATGGAGTCGGAGAATGTAGCGATAGTCACACTCATTGAACAAGCCTTCACATTTAGAGCATTGGTAGGTGTTGTCATCTTGTCGTAAAGCCTTTCTCATGCATTGCATCCCATCAATGGTAAGGGGACATGCGAGGAAGAAGAAATCATCCATGTTAATAGAGGTAGCAGTAGCATGAAGTGAAATCCATGGGATATTTTCGGCAGGTTGCATTGACAGAATGTTGGCAATTGTTTTTGAACTCAAAGGCCTCTTGGTTGTGCTTGTGTATCTGCGGCTGAGCGACGGCAAGGGCACTTTATTTCCTTCTCTGCAAACCATTTTTTCAACTGTTTTGTTTCAGGTATATCTGGATTTATAATTAGAGAAGTGGTCGGGATTGTGCCAATCATTTGGACATTGAACTCGACGATCCTTCCCCCTTTAATTGCAAGCACGGAAGTTTCACGAGCCATGCGCAGTTCGGAGAGTGCATGACCTTCAGCATGGTAGTGTTCGCCCCACAAGGTGACATCGATGCTGCTCCCGAACATATCACGAAGAGATATAGTTCTTTTTGGAGTCTCAGAGCCATCACGTTTGCGAATGACAGAGGCAAGAGAGAGGGAAGCGACAATACCTATGACATCAACGATTGACATAGGAGGTGAAAGTTTGAGGGAACTTATAGGCACGAATTGATAGGTATGGGAAGGAATTGTAAGGTCATCAACGAAGATTTGTGACACTGTTGATGAAGAGAAGAGGAGGATTTTGAACGGTCGTCTGAGATGGTTATATGAAGGGTTGGGGACCTTTATGGTGCCAATTGAAACATTGTAAATGTGGCCAATTTCAATGAGAGCATGTAGGGATTCTGCCAACTCATTGAAGGCAGAGATGTGGATTTGGTCGCCGTCGCGGTCGACAAGGTTAAATCCTAGCGATTTTCTAGTGCCGCGTGCATTGCTATATTCACGAAGGGGTGTCTTTGAAAGGACTCTGCCTTGGATGGACCAAGATTTTCGGGTAGAGAAGAGTGCTTTAAAAGGGAGAGCAGTTGTAGATGTTAGAGTGGAGTTTTGGGAGGACCAGGAGTTAATTTCAAGGGAGGGTGGAAATGAGAAGGGAGATGAAGAAGAGGAGGACGAGGTGGCTTGGATCATTTGTTCAGTGGAGAGAATAATGGGGGCTAGGTCACCAACCAATGGTGCAACACGCTGCAGTATGTCAAGATCGATGACACAAAGTGACCTGCAAGAATGCGATATTTATTAGCAAAGAGGGGAAGTAAAATGTTAGGAATGAGAATTGAGATAAAAAAGGGACATAAGAGGAGAATTAGTAAAGGGGAGGAAGCGGTGAGGTGGAATTTTTGTAGCTTACATGGAATGATGTGCATACGTGCAGGAGCTTATTTTGAGGTGAATTATCGAGCCTATTTGCAAGTCCTCATTTTGCGCAAACCCTGTATGTGAAGAAGGGAGTAGAACGGTGTGCTTGTGAGCACCATCAGACAGCGATACGCAGTAGCAAGGTGTCGTATTCCGGGCAGGAATTATCTGTTCAAGTGCAACAACCTGCAGGATTTCTTGCAGGTCGACAGAACCAACGAGGAGCGACGAGAGCACATTGCGAGTCAAGGATGTTTCCATGGCGATGCAGATGGCTTGCTAAAACAAGGTGTTGCTAGCGAATACAAATATGAAGGTAAAGAAACTAAAGAATAATATGTGTACATAAAGGAAGGAAAAGTTCTAAGTTGGCAATTTAAGAGAGTTGAAGGAAACAAACCAGAATTGATAAAAGATTCAGAGAAATTTTCTATTAATTTTTTTTATGTGCCCACCTTAAAGCATAAATCCATAGTGCTCTCAATGCCCCAACATAATGAAAAATCATATACAATGATAAATCCACAGTCCCCGTTCACAAATTTGATTTCTCTAAAAGGAAACAAGTTGTCTAAAATGCAAATAATAGCCTAAAAGTTTTTGTTTCCTTGAACACTGGTCTTCTTGCCATTTCATATATATAAAATATATATTTATAACACTTCAAAAAGAGAATATAATTCCTACTAAATGAAAACATTAAATTCACTTAACAAATAGATATCAATCACATGGCTTAAAGGTATTTTAATGGTGTCCACATCCCTTAAATATATTATCGAAAATATAATTTTTTTTTAATAATCTAAATAATATTTCAAAATCTAAACTTTTTAATAGAGAAAATAATTATCTTTTTTTATTAAAATTAGTACCCTTTTTAAATGCTTGCCTTATTTTCAAAACCTGCCTTATTTTCTGCTCTTTTCCTAATGCATAAATTTTGATATGCTTTCCATCTCTGTATGATCATAAAGCTTTCCAGCTCTATATGACCACAAATTCTTTGAATAGCGCATTATAGTATCTTTCCATCTGTACGTGTGATTATTAAAAAATTTCGATGTGTGTTGAGTCATTCATAATAAAAAATTTCGATGCACATACAGTCATTCAAATTAGAATAAATAGTGCGAAGCAATTGTGGATTTTATATGGAGCATAGTATGATGATTTGAAATTTGTACAGAGGGTCATTCATATTAGGATAAATCAGAACAAATCATTTTCTACCCTAATATACAAAAAAATATTCTTGTGCCAGTTTCATTTCCTAACATATCCGGGTACAAAACACAAATCATTTTATATAGGAACATTTGTCACAGCTGATAAGCATATAATCCAGAGTTAAGAAGGAAAGAATATTAATTTAATAAACAAAGAACTAGCAGAGCATGTAAAACTGAAATGTTCATATGGCATTAGGTTATTTAACAACATTACCTAGCAGTTACTAGTGAGTTTACTCTAGATTATGGTAAACCTGACTCATGGTTTTGGGCTTCAAGGAAGAAATTTTACCTTTAAAACTTCCACTTTCATAAAAAATTAACATATATATATATATATATATATATATATATATATATATATATATATATATATATATATAGCTAGACCAACATTATCTAGCTAAAGACACAATAGGGCTAACATATGCGTAACAAGGTATTGTTAAAGACAAAAACTCAGAAATAAACAACCAATAAAAATATAAGCCATCAGATTGAACTACAACGGGACGTGAGTCAACCCAAAAATTATACTTAGTTATGCCAAAGATAATTTGTTAACTAGTAAACCTATAACAATCCACATAGAAGGAAAGGAAGGAATATGATAAAAATATTTTGCGTCGAAGACTATGATATGTCTAGTAGTCTTTATCTAAAGGTCTGATTCTGAACTTACTTCTACATATGTTGCATGCCACGTAGTGCTTGCGTGGATGACATGGGTGCTGGCCACCCCATCATCTTGACTTCTCGCCAATATGTGTTCTGCTGCATGAGGGTCAATGTCTCTTAAATCACACTATCTCGCCACCTGCAACTCAATTCCTCGCTTATCAGCCTCAGTGCTCTAATTGTGCTGTGCTCTAAGTTCGAACCCTCGTTTCTTATTTTTCTTCCATGCTTTTCCCTGAATTTGATTGCAGGAGTAACCACAAAGGAACATATTACGCAGCGGAATTGGAGCAGCCGTTGGAGATCAATGAAGAGGGTTTCCACTACAGCTGCCCGGAGTGGAGGCACAGTGCAAACGAACTGTCAGTCGATGTCTTTCATATATTGGATGTCCTAACATGCTTGGAACCCAAAGATCACTCTGGGCCTGGAATCCTAATGTCATACATTGTTTTAGGAATTTCTCCTATGCTTTGTGTATTTTGTTACACTGAATTTGCTGTGGAGATCCCACTAGCAGGTAAGGAGCTTTTCGATTCTAATTCCATGAAATATTTTGTAATTCGGAGTCAAATAACCTTTTATTTTGTAATTTCTGTCCTAATACAAACATATCCTTCCCTTAGTAAGGTAAATAATCATGCAGTTTAGATCTGTTGTATGTAAGAGTCCTACTCTCTCCCTCAGACCTTGTTTTTCTTTGTTTGTTTTCTTTTTTGTTGGAATAGTAAAGCAAAGAAATTTGAATTCGGTGATTTGCAGGAAATGCTGTTTTATGAGGCATCCAAGCGAATCTCAGGTAAGAAGGCACTAGATCATCCTTATTTTTCTTGATAGCACCATGTGAGTCCAACTACCAACAGCCAACAGCCTTCCTGACAATGAGAGAAGCAAAGGAAGGAAAGAAAAGGGGTCGGCATTCCACCAGAAAAGACAGAAAAAACAAAGCGTTTACAGCAGCTGCGTCTAGAGACCAAAGGCTGCAAGGCAGAGGCAAACAAAACAAAGGATTCGTGGCATCTGGCTGTAAAAGCTCAAAACTGAAAACAACAAGTGGCAAATGGCTAACAACCTTTTTTGTACTGTAACATCTATCACCTTTTATGAATAAACAATGGAATTTTAGTTCCAGAAAGGGTTTTTCTTTAGTTTTAAAAATAATTGTCTATGTATGCTTATTTACTGTGTTCATTTCTTTCCTTTTCTGCTGTTATTTTTGGGTTTTCCTATTAAGAAATGTTAATGCGGATAAATGACATTTGTGTTTAAATATGCTAAATAACTGCAAAATAAAACCCACAAGATGAAGCTCAGAATCAGAGATTATACTTCTACTCCACAGTAATTTTTTAATTTGGGTGTTACTATACAGTTGTTAGAAGCTCTGTTTTAATTCTCTCTGTTCTTCACTTAATTCAACTGTTAGTCCTGCAGCATTTATTTAATGCAGACACTGAAGACATGGATAAAAAATGACATGGGTTCAATGGATACAAGAGTGCAGTAGTAAGACTTTCAGCCAAAGTGAAGAGTTGAATTCTGCAACTGAAACACTACTAGATAGCCTCCATAAATCCAGATTAGTTGGTGTTAGAGCGAAGTTCGAAATTACATGGGAGAAAAAAATTGATTGGTAAGACCTGGCACAAATACAAGAAGTAGAGATATCCACTACAGCGGGAGTTGGAAAGTGACAACAAAAGATGGAAGGGTACCCACCTGAAGAGCTATGCTAAGAGGACCCAGAAGTCGGGTTTGCATGTTTGGAGTAGAGCATTACCACACTATGGGAGAGGATCACCCATTTTAATAAGATTTTGACAAAGAAGAAAGAATTTTTGGAAGAGTTCCAGCATGAAAGAGAAGATCTGATCATGGAAAAAGAAAAGGTAAACAAACTGAAATTTTTGTTCATGATAGTTTTTCTATACGTTTTCTCACTCCATTCAATGTCATAGTGAATATTGATAAACCTGCTTATCAAAGATATCCACTACAGTAGGAGATATCCACTACAGCGAGAGTTGGAAAGTGACAACAAAAGATGGAAGGGTACCCACCTTAAGAGAAATGCTAAGAGGACCCAGAAGTCGGGTTTGCATGTTTGGAGCATAACCTATAGCTACAATTTACATATATTGGAAGCAGTAAGTAGGATAACTAAGAATCTACTCATACTTTACTCAAATTTTGAAGAAAATACAGCTAAATGGTAAATTCGTAATCTATTGCACGTAACAGAAGCTTAGAAGCAATTTCTAAATCGGAAGTTTTACAAGGAATTTTTAAGAAAATACAGCTAAATGGTAAATTCGTAATGTATCGCAGGTAACAGAAGCTTACCAACAATTTCAAAATCAGAAGTTCTTCAAGTTGGAAGTTTTTGAAGCTGGAAGTCAGCCTGCAAGTTGTTTAGGCTGGAAGCTGGAACTTGTTCACTTGTTCAGGATGGAAGCTAGAACTGGGCTGCAACTACAAGTTGTTCAGGTTGGAAGCTGGAACTGGGCTGCAAGCTGGAAGTCAGCACTACTCCATTTAACCGCATCGAAGTCCATTTAACCACATCGAAGTCAGCTGGAAGCTGGAAGTCGGCAGTATTGCGGTCTTCTATGCATTAAATGGTTGCGTTGTGTCTTCTATGTATTAAATGGTTGGGTGGCTAGATTTGACAAACCATCATACCAGAAATTAATATAGGATGCAAAGAAAAGACAGAAAGAATTGCAGGCAACGGAGGCGCAGTCAGTTCTTATCCACTAGCGAAGTAATATGCCAATCACATTGAATTTTAAATCTATTTTAAATATATTAGGTAGTTGTATATAATTATAATAGGTACCTATGCATGCAAGTGTAGTGCTATGTAAATTTCAATCTCTGAAATGTAAAGTTCAGTCACTGAACAATTTGAAATGTAATAAATTTAAGAGATTGAACAATTTCAAAAGTATTTTTCAGTGTAGTGCCGTGTAAATTTCAATCTCTGAAATGTGAATTTCAGTCACCGAACAATTTGAAACGTAACAAATTTCAGAGATTGAACGATTTCAAAGTATTTTTCAAATCAACAACTGGTAAGATGGGCAAATAGAACAATTTCATTGGTTGGAGGAGGTGCCACATGTCCACATTTGACTGGCTGGAAGGGCGATAAGAAACACTTCTCATTGGTTGGGGTGAACATTGTTTTCCCACCCCAAGCTAGCAAAGAAAATGCCTCCAAATTAATAATAATATAAATAAAACAGAGAGAAATATTTGTGAACCTAGATTTTTTATTTTTATTTTTAAACGTGGAAGTATACTGAACTTTCTTGCCATTGTCATAGACACGGGGATGTTCACTTATATGTTAGCTTTATCTTTCAAAAAAAAGTTATTTTTATTCCAAAATTGTGTTATTATTATCATTTAATTTCTAATTAAATTAATTTCAACGCTTTCACAACTTAAATTTATGGAGTATGTAAAGGGTTGAAACTGGAGAAAATTAATATAGGTTATAAAAATAACCAATTTAAATTTAAAATATATTTTTTTAATAATGTGAGAGGGAGTGGTAAAGCACTTTCGTGCATTTGGTGAATTGCACTTTGAAATCTAATAGGTTATAATAGCTTTAATTTTTGACAATTTTGTATAGATTTGGGTTATTAAAATATAAACAATTTCACAACTTAAATTTATGCAGTATGTAAAGGGCTGAAACTTGAGAAAATTAATATAGGTTCTAAAAATAGTCAATTTAAATTTAAAATGTATTTTTTTAATAATGTGATAGGGAGTGGTAAAGCACTTCCGTGTATTTGGTGTAATTATTTATTAATAATAGGTTTAATTTTGGAAAAAAATTTATAGATTTGGGTTCTTAAATTATAAAAATTCGCTAAATAGTATTGCTTATTTAAAAATGAAAAATTATTTATTTATTTGAAAAATAATTACTTATTTGTATTTGAATACAAATTATTTATTTAAGAGAATATATTATTATAAACATTTAATAATATAGGAAGGTGATTTTGTAATCTCGTCAAAATTTTAATTTATATTTAGATGATATAGACTCATTATTAATATAAGAATTTGGTGATATAGGAAGCTAGATTTATTATTGGATTAGAATTTTGATTAATTTTTTTGATGATGTATTGGGAAAAACCTTTAAATATATCATTCCACCATGTGTGGCACTTAGATCATAGCAACACACTGATTATTCTTAAAAGTTATATTAGATTCAAATTATTTGTATGGCTAGAAAATTACTTTTATTGCAAAATTAGGTTACTCAACTAATAATCCATTATTAATTAGATTTTTAAAGAATATATAATCTAATGGAAGTTAAATGAATGCATATGAATAAGAACTTTCACTCTTTGAGCGTGGGTGCACACCCTCATTCCGCACCTTCACACAAATGCACATATTAATTCCTTTAAATAAAAGGTGCACATGTTGACCCCATGCTCCTCTCTCTATGATGACAGTGGGGACCTAAATTACTAAATATTGTTTGTAACCCTCCCTTCAACCCCCACCAAAACAAAACCCCCCTTGAAGGCTTAAATGTGCATAATCTTCTACTATTTGTAAGTACCTTAACACCCATGAAATAAATTCTACTAAAAAATATTTGATTAATAAAATCATGATAGCCTTAATACTATTGAGCATTTTTTAAAGTTATGTTGATCAAAAAAAATTGCAAATGGTTTGATTGGATAGTGCTCTCTGAGACCTTTCTCTTGATATATGTTACTTGGTCAAACTCCCACCGGATAAGGATAAACAATGACATAAAGTCAAGAATGTTTATAATGGAGTAAAATGGGTCAAACCCCAAATTTGTTAACCAATTCGTATATTTTCCAATGGATTACGTGGTTATTTCCAAGCTCAAGTGATCAATTATGGCAGATGTCCAAAGTTGCACAACCTTTAATTTACAGGGTGTTTGGATTGTGTTGTGGTTCAACATGGAAACAAAGAGCGGTGTGACCCCTTCCCACATTGAATAATAATCATATAATGGGTAATTATATTGACCTCACGTAACACTTGTGTCATTTATGTGATGGAATACCCATGTGATGTGGTAGGTCTGATGTAACCCCTGTATGATGTGTTTGATGTATTACCTAGTTGATGTGGCATAAGGAAATATGGTTGATGTGTAAAAACCAAGACATGTGGTGGGCCCAATATAATACACTTTTGGCATGGCATATGGTGACCTAGTCCACATGGCATAAGCAGATATGGTTGACTTGACAAACCCAAACATGTCGTATAAGCACATATGGTTGACATGACACATGGCATAAGAAGAGATGGTTGATGTGCCAAAACCTTTACACATGTGATGCAGAAAAACTGCAATATAATCAGAATACGCACAAAACTTCTTTCTAGAGGGTGCCACATCAGTATAAACCAATAAGAATCGAATCACACTTCGCAACTTATATGATTTACCTTCCCCGCAACTTCGCACTTTTAACAATTTGATAAACTTGCGATTTCACGATTTCGCACTTCGCATACTTTAATACATAACTTAGTGGTTAACCCTTATTCCATGTGATCTGCAATCACAACGCGTCACATACAAAAAAACTTAACATGTGATGGCCTTAACACTAAACTCCAAAATTTGTGATTTGCGAAATCGCTCCCGGTGCAATTTGATCTCCATCATTCGTATTTGTTGGATCCGACGGTCCACACTGTGTCTTTGTCAATCTACTTCGCATCGCAAGTTAAATAACTTATCTTGCGAATTATTAACCAAAAATACTAAAACCTGCGATATGCGAAGCCTTCACGGGTTGCGATGTTATTTCCCACCATTGATTTGTGCAAGATCTAACGGTCCTTGCTTCTACTTGGATGTCTGATTGGACTTCTGTTCTGCAATCAATGGGATATTCAATAGAGAAATTTAAAAAAATGGACAGTTTAAACTAGAGAGCCAAATTAAAATACAAACCTCTTGGAATTAAATCAGAAATGAAATTACATAGAGCCAAGCCCTTGGATGGTTGGATTTTACATTTCCTTTGCTCTATGTTCACTCCTCTCTCACTCTTCTCTTGCACCTATTCCACACTTCCTTCTCACCCATATTTATGCATATATATATCTACCTGAAAGCAGTTCTTCTCGTCTTTTATTAGCTTTTTGTTTGAACCACTCTAACAAAAAAATGCTACCCTATCCTCATGATGTAATCTATTTGGCTTAATCTCCTCACAGGGAGAAACCAATTGATATTTTATTCCTAATTAATTTAGAAAATCAAAACAGACCAACTCCTCACATTTAAACTAAATAAAATATTAATAATCAATGTTTCTCCAGCTCTTGTTAGCCACAACATGTGAACACACAATCACATTGATGGCTAAATCCGGATGCTCCTGCATCAGACTCTCAGGGAAGAAAATATTGATCCATAAATGTTTCAGGATCTACATTAAACTTCTATAACTCTGTTGTTGTCATGCAACTGGCATCTTCCACTGGGTGTCCTTTCCATTTGACTAGGTACTGATTATAGGTTTGTCCTCTGGTCTTTTTTACTACTCTTTTCTCCAGAATGGCTTCCACTTCTTTCTTTACTATCTTTGGCATCTGTTCATTCCAATTAAAATTTTGGTCCTCCTCTTTTGTACATTCTTCTTGTATTTCTTTCACTGTTCCTTTGTATGGGTACAAATCTGCAATATTAAAGATGGGTTATATCCCAATTCCTATTGATAATGCAATCTCATAAGCATTTGAGGAAAACTCCCTCATAAATTCTACATGGCCCTATATTTTTCATTTTTAGTTTTTTATAAGTCCTGACTAGAAACCTCTCCTTCCTTAGATAAACCATGACTAAATCATCTACTTGAAAATCCCTTTCAGTCATCTTCATATCACCTCTTTGTTTATACTTTTGGGTGTTTTTCTGTAGGCTTTGTTTGACATATTCCTCAAAATTTTGTATCTTTTCTGCAAATTCTTCAGCTTTTTCACTCCTTGTCTCTTGTTTACTCAAATCCCTAAGTTCATACACCCCTCTTGGATGCATCCCAAAAACAATCTGGAATTGAATCATTCTAGTACTCCGATTAGGAGTATCATTATAGGAAAATTGAGCTTGAGCAAGTGCTAAGTCCCATTGCTTTAGATTTTTGTAAACCAAACTCAATATATTTCCCAGGCTCCTGTTCACCACCTCACTTTTTCCATCTGTCTGAGGATGATAGGTTGAATTGAAACCAAGGTTTGTACCCAGCTTCTTCCATAGATTCTTCCAGAAGTGTCCTACGAACTTTGTATCCTTGTCTAAAACAATACTCACAAGCAGTCCATGTAACCTTATAACTTGAGACAAAAACAAATTAGTGAAGTGAGTTGCATCACTAGTTTTTTTACCAACAATAAATTGAGCCATTTTAGAAAACCTATCTACGACAACATAGATAGAATCATGTCCTCTTTGATTCTTTGGCAAACCCAAAACAAAATCTATGCTGACAAAATCCCAAGGTTTATTGGGTATTGGAAATGGCTAATATAACTGAGTGTTTTGGCTTCTTCCTTTGGCATGTTGACAAATCTTGCACTTCTCAACAAATTTTTTTATATTAGTTTGCATTTTTTGCCAATAATAAAAAGGACTTACTTGAGAAAATGTTTTATCATGTCCAAAGTGTCCAGACATTCCTCCACTGTGTTTTTCCTTAATCAGATTTTCCCTCATGGAACACTTAGGTATACACAGTTTATTATTCTTGAACATCAATCCTCCTTGAATCAAGTAATCTAACCACTGGGTTCTATTATGAATAACTATATTATTAAAATGTGCATATATTTCTTTGAAATCCATGTCTTCCTCATACATTTCAATCATCTCTTCAAACCCCAAAATGCCAATCTTCAATTCCTGCAGAACCAAATTTACTCTGCTTAAAGCATCATCAACTTTGTTTGACTTACCACTTGTGTGTTTGATTAGAAAGGTAAAACTCCGCAAAAAATCCACCTAATTTGCATGCTTTTGGTTCAACTTTAGCTGATTATTTATGAACTGTAGTGTATGGTTATCTGAATACAACACAAATTATTTGGGAAACAAATAATGCCACCATTTCTTTAAAGCCTGCACAATAGCATAGAAATCCTTATCATAGGATGAATACTTATTATTGGCCTCATTTAACTTTTCACTGAAATAAACTATCGGTCTCTGCTCTTGACTCAAGGCAGCTCTGATTTCTATCCCACTGGCATCAGTCTCAACTTGGAATATTTTATCAAAATTTGGCAAGCCCAAAATAGGTCTTTCAGTGATCTTCTTTTTCAACAACTTGAAATTCTGATCTTCTGCTTTTGTCCATTTAAATTTTTGGTTGCTCTCCTTTATTGTTTCAATTATTGGTGCACATATCTGACTAAAAAATCTTATAAAATTTCTGTAAAAACTTGCAAGACCATAAAAACTCCTTACCTCAAATACACTTCTCGGAGTTGGCCAATCCAGTATTACATGAACCTTTTCTAGATCCATATTCAAGCCTTATTCTGAGAATATAAATCACAAGTAAATGAGCTCATTCTTCATGAAACTACACTTCTTAAAATTTATGAGAAATTTCTCCTTTTGCAAAGTACTTAACGCCAGCTTCACATGCTCCAAATTCTCCTCCTTACTCTGACTGAAAATCAGAATTTCATCACGATAGACTATCACAAAATTTCCTGCATACTCTTTCAAAACCTCGTTCATTAGTCTCATAAATGGGCTTGGTGCATGAGTGAGCCTAAAAGGCATCACTAACCATTCATACAATCCATTGTTGGTCTTAAAAGCAATCTTCCATTCGTCTCCTTCTCTAATCCTTATTTTATGGTATCCGCTCTTCAAATCTATTTTCGTAAAATACTTTGACCCACTTAAAAAATCCATCAAACCATCTAAGCGTGGCAATGGAAATATACACTTGATAGTGATCTTGTTTATGGCTCTGGAATCAGTACACAGGTACCACTCACCTCCTTTCTTTGGACTAAGCATGGTTGGTACTCAACATGGACTAAGAATTTCTTTGATCAGTCCTTTATCTAACAGCTCTTGTACCTGTCTTCCAAGTTCTTCATTTTCCCGAGGGGTCATTCTATATGCTGCTTTGTTTGGTAAACTTGCACCATGTATTAAATCTATGTGATGAATGATACTTCCAAATAGTGGAAATTTACTTGGCAATTCATCAAAAATTATATCAACATAATCATCTAACAAATTTTTAATTTCCACAGGTAGATTGTATAATTTGTAGAATTCATAATTACCTTGGGTTTACCCACAATAAAAAAATGCATTTCTTTCTCTTTTTTGACTTCTTGCAGCAACTCCTTTCCACTAATCAGCATAACATTATTCTCATTTGTTCCTTTATCTGCTTCATCGTTCAAAGGTAGAAATGTGTGCTTCTTTCCATCCTTATCTATGGTGTAGGTATTCCTTTTTCCATCATGAATGTGTTGAATATTGCAACAAGAAATAGTGAAGGAGGGATCCTGAAACAACATCCTTAATCCTAGTTGGAAAATAATCACCTAAACTAGGTGGGGCCCACACAGGTGATTTTTGGCGCAAAGTCTATTTTTAGACTATGTATATTTTTAGACATGTCGATCATATTCTATGAGTTGCAGGATTCTATTTGTGGATGGTTGGTCAAGTTGGAAAAATATATGGACTTATATTTTTAGACATATTGCGGAGACATACCTCTTCCCCTTCTTAAAATAGATACGCGATTATTATTAGCTCTTAATAATATTTAGACTTAAACATTATCTTATTCTCGTGAGCACTCTAGCTTATGTGCAAGCGATGTGGCATAGCAGCCGAAGGTATGAATTACGCCTATTCCCGAGGGTTTACCGGAGCTATTGCATGGAGGACTTGAAGTAGAATGCATGACAGTAGTTTGCAGCTGTATTACAGTAGTTGGTGGAGTTGTATTTAGTTTAACTTAGTTAGACTCAGTTGAGCTAGTTGTATCTAGTCTAATTGATTGATACACTAGTGAGAGTGGTGTGAATTAATTATTTAATTAATTCACTAAATAGTAACTCATTAATCAACTAAATAATACATCAGTTAACTATAGTGCATGGTAGTTTCGGTGGAGAGGTAGGTGAAAGAGCAAGTGTGACTATCAGTTGTGACTAAAGTGATGCATTGATTGCATCCAACACTCAGTGGAGATGCCAGTGAGGATTTCGCAGTGCAAGCTTGGTGAATTTGAGTTCATTCAAAGCCATTCTTCAGCAGGGATTGCGTAGTAGAGGCAGGCTAGCATGTGGCAGAGATCGATGCATGGATTTGCAAGATTGGGCCTGATTAGTGTGTAGTGATTGTACTATACTGAGGGCTTGTGATAAGCTTTGTATGAGGATTGTTACATGATCTATATGACATATTTTATATACAGATAGTTGGGGTTTTTAGCTTCAATCTTTCCCATTAAACAGCTGTGTTAATGTGTGTGAATTTTTATTGTTTCATGTGTGCATTGCAATTGATTTAATTTCTGCATGTGATGATCAATGGTGGAATAGATTCTGTATTTTTCATGAAGTTAAAATAGTGCAAGATCAGGATAATCTTGGAAATACAACACATAAGCTATATAATTTCTACATGGTATCAGAGCAGTTGATCACTGGAGCAGATTGCAATTATTGAAGCGGTTCAGTTTTGTGCTGGTAGAATTTGAATTTGCTGCAGTGTTTTCTTGGTGTCGAAGTTGAGCATTCATTGAAATGTCTTTCAACAGATTGTGATTGGAGTATGCCCTTGATGGCAACTCGAATTATATTGCATGGAAGGACAATATGGAGGCGGTGCTAGATGATAATGGGTTGAAGGAGTTCATAGATGCTGATATTCCAAAGCCTGGTTCTAGTGATGCAGCCGCACTTGACACATGGCAAAAGAAGACAGCAAAGTGTCAAAGGATTTTGTTCGAAGGTGTGAAGGATCACATTGTGTCCAGCCTTCATGGTAAAGCTACTCCATTCTTGATTTGTAAAGCTTTGACAAACTTGTTCCAAAGCAGAAGTGACTAGAAGAAGTTGGCGCTTAAAGACAAGATCAGAAAAATAAAAATGGAGAAAGGCGACAGTATACCAAAATACCTCACAAAGTTTTTCCACTGCAAGGATGAGCTGGGAAGTGTAGGGGTTACTATAGATGAAGAGGACTTGGTGAGATTGGCTCTCCTTGGGCTTCCAAAGAGTTGGCATAGCTACGAGGACTCTATCAATGGTCGGGAGAAACTGCTAGGATGGGAGTGACTTTGGTCGGATCTTGTGTAGGAGAAGATAAGGTGAGGTACCAGGGATGGATCTTCATTGAAGAATGAATATGACTAAAATTTCGCTTTGGCTACCAAAGCAAGGAAAGGGAAGGGGAAGAAAAATCCTTCTCAATCCAGTGCGGATGGCAAAGAGCGTGACATGTCCAAAGTGAAGTGTTTTCACTGTCACGAACATGGGCATTTCGCCACAAATTGTCCACGGAAGAAGAAGAACAAGCAGGCTACTGGAGCTGCAGGTGGTGAGGCTCTTGCCTTGCAATTTGAGCATGACTTCTCATTGATTGCATGCATGGTGTCTAGTGCATTGGGATCAGGGTGGTACTTTGATAGTGGTGCTTCCTTTCACATGACGGGAGATGGGAACCTTTTTAGTAACTTGGTGGAGAAATATATCTAAATGCATGTTGATTTGGGCGACAATGGACAATACAATGCGACTGACATTGGTACCATTACCTTTCAGAGGGATTCAGGTAAACTCATTCTTTTACAAGATGTAGTGCATGTTCTAGGTTTAAAGAAGAATTTAATCTCAGTCGAAATGTTAGAGGATAAAGGGTATGATGTTGTCTTTAGTGAAGGAATTTTTTTCCTTCGGTACAAAGCAACAGGACAAGTCAAGAAGGTTGGGATTTGAGCCAAGAATCTCTACAGACTTGAAGTAGATGGGATTTCTATGGAGCTTCCTACTATTTGGAAGTGCAAGAAAGACATGCAATTGAAGCTTGAGAGGGAGCAGGATTTTCATGCAGGTAAGAGTGAACCTTGGGATGTGGATCAGCCACAAGATGAGGATCATGGAGTGGGAGCAACCACTCATGCAGAGAAATTTCGTGCCAGATGGGAAGAGGGAGTGCATGCAGCTATACCACCAGGTGAGAGGTGGGGAGACATGTATGAGTAATCCCAAGAGAATATTTCTGGGCAGGATTGATTGAGATGGTGTGGATCTCATGAATTGAACCTAGCTACAAGGTTCCCATAGAGCAGCAGTAGCATGATCAGTTGGATGATGTAGGCAGATCAAAGTGACAGTGTCGGATACTGGAGCGTGGTTCAAAGTTGACAGCAAGTGCAGAGTGCATGGATGTAGAGTTCAACAACGCAATGGTTCCTGAAGACATGTGCAGTTGGTACCACCAGAATTCGAAGACTTTGATGATAGATGCATTAAGGCTGATTGAGTTGTTTGGAGCCTTTCAGTTTTGGAAGAGTTGCAGAGAAGATGCATGGAGTTGCAGGGCACTTGCAAAGGTTGCAGAGCGAATGCATGGAGTTGCATGTCGCATGCAAAGAAAGTCCTTTCTTTTTGAGAGGGAGTGTTGAAGATTGCAACAAGAAATAGTGGAGGCATCCTGAAACATCATCCTTGATCCTAGTTGGAAAATAATCACCTAAACTAGGTGGGGCCCACACAGGTGATTTTTGGTGCAAAGTTTATTTTTAGACATGATAATCATATTCTATGAGTTGCAGGATGCTATTTGTGGATGGTTGGTCAATTTGGAAAAATAGATGGACTTCTATTTTTAGACATATTGGGTGGAGTCTATTTTTAGACTGCCAGTCTAAAAATAGATATGTCAAATATTATTAGCTCTTAATAATATTTGGACTCTAAACATTATCTTATTCTCTTGGAGCACTTCAATTAAGTGCACAGATGTGGCATAACAGCTGACAGAAGGAATTACGCTATCACTGAGGGTTTACGCTAGAACTCATGTGACAGAGTTTGGTGGAGTTGTATTTAGTTTAATTCAGTTAGACTCAGTTGAGCTAGTTGTATCTAGTCTAACTGATTGATACAATAGTGAGAGTGGTGTGAATTAATTAGTTAATTAATTCACTAAATAATAACTCATTAATCAACTGAAGAATACATCAGTTAACTACAGTGCATGGTAGTTTCAGTGGAGACGAGTGGAGAGGTAGGTGAAAGAGCAAGTGTGACTATCAGTTGTGACTATAGTGATGCATTGATTGAATCCAACACTCAGTGAAGATGCCAATGAGGATTGCGTAGTGCAAGCTTGGTGAATTCGAGTTCATTCAGGCCATTCTTCAGCAGGGTTTGCGTAGTAGAGGCAGTTCTAGTAGGTGGCAGAGATTGGTGCATGGATTTGCAAGATCGGGCCTGATTAGTGTGTAGCGATTGTACTATACTGAGGGCTTGTGATAAGCTTTGTATGAGGATTTTTACATGATCTCTATGACATATATTACATACATATAGTTGGGGTTTTCAGCTTCAGGCTTTCCTGTTAAACAGTTGTGTTAATGTGTGTGATTTTTTATTGTTTCATGTGTGCATTGCAATTGATTTAATTTCCGCATGTGATGATCAATGGTGGAATAGATTTTATATTTTGCATGAAATTAAAATAGTGTGAGATCAGGAGAATCTTGGACATATAACACATAAGTTATATAATTTCTACAGAATGGATTTTCTATCAAATTTCCAAGGTCTTCCCAACAATACATGGCACAGTGTGTCCATTGGCATCACGTCACACAATATGACATCCTTATATGTGCCAATCTGTATTTCTACTGTGCACTGTTCTGTCACAAAAATCTGACGTCCCTTATGTAGCCATGACACTCTGTAAGGAGTAGGGTGTACCATCTTACTCAACCCTAATTTCTAAACCATCTCTATGGAAGCAAGATTATCAGTGCTTCCACTGTCAATCACAAATTTGCAGCACTTTTCTTTACACTTGCATATAGTCTTGAATAGATTCTTCCTCTGTGTTAGCTCATTTGCTTCCTTCTCTGCCTTAAGAAATACTATTTTGAGCAATAAAGACTCTCCTGCCTCAAGTGGTTCTTCCTTTCCCGTGACCTGAGGATTTTCTTCCTTTACCTTAGCTACATCCCCATTGCTGGTTTTTTATGAGGAAAATCCCATGATCTGTGTCCCCATTATCCACATGTGTAGCACCTAATTTATCTTCCTTGGTCTCTGCCTCTTGGTGCAAATCTCCCTCTACCAAAGTCTCCTCTCTGTGGCGGTCTACTACTTGAACCTTCTGTTTCATTCTGAGAGTGTTGAAATCTTGATCTGGACGTTCCTCTTCCTCTTGCTGGAATTTTACCTCTATTCCTCTTACTTTGCTTCCTCAAAATTTTCTCCTCTACCTTCAAAGCTGCTTGGTAGGCATCCTCAATTGTCTTCAGACTCAACAAATTGATTTCGTCCTGTATGTCATACCTTAAACCATTAATGTATTTGGCTACTTTCTCCATATCATCTTCAACATGTCCTGCTCTAATGCTCAGCTTGTAAAACTACTATGTATACTCCTTGATAGTCATTCCTTTCTGCCTCAAATTCTGTAATTGCTTGAAAAGATTCAATTTATAGTCCTTTGGCATAAACTTATTCTTCAACTTCCTTATCATTTCATCCCACTTCTTGATCTTAGGCTTTCCTTTTCTAACTCTGGATGTCTATAGTTCATCCCACTAGATAGATGCATGGCCCTTCAACTTGATAGATGCATACTTTACCTTCTTCTTATCTTCGATCTCTTCCAAGTCGAAATACTTATCCATTGAACCAATCCAATCCATCAGCTCATCCACATTAAGGTTCCCCTCATATGAAGGAATCTCCATTCTCTATTTCCCACTAACCTTTGGTAATATCTTGAAAACCTTAGCTACCTCGTCTTTTATCACTTCTTCTTCCTCATAAGTTTCCTCTGCTACGCTGACATATCCTTCATCAAGTGCTCTCCTCTTAGCATTCTCTACTATCTCCATTCTTGTACGAAGATGTCGAATCTCATCTAGTAAAATTGCATTAGCTTCTAGCCTTCCCTAACATATGTCGGCTCCTCTCTTGGGTGGCATATTTGCTCCAACCTTTGAGAACAGAACTCAACATCTGCTCCGATACCAAATGTTGCAAGCAAGCTGAAATATAATCAAAATACGTGAAAAACTTCTTTCTAGAGGGTCCCACAATAGTATAAACTAATCATAAGCAAATCACACTTTGCAAATTATATGATTTACCTTCCCCACAACTTTGCACTTTTAACAATTTAATAAAATTGTGATTTCACGATTTCGCACTTCGCATACTTTAATACTTAACTTAGTGGTTAACCCTTATTCAATGTGATCTGTGATTGCATCACATCGCATACAAAACAACTTACCATGCAACAGACTTAACACTAAACTCTAAAATTTGTGATTTACAAAATCGCTCCCGGTGCGATTTGATCTCCATCGTTGGTATTTGTTGGATCCGACAGTCCACACTATGTCTTTGTCGATCTACTTTGCATCGCAAGTTAAATAACTTATCTTGTGAAGTCTTAACCACAAATACTAAAACCTGCGATATGTGAATTCTTCACATGTTGTGATGCGATTTCCCACCATTGATTTGTGCAAGATCTAATGGTCCTTGCTGCTTCTTGCACGTTCGATTGACCTTCTGTTGTGCGATCAATGCGATATTAAACAAAAAAAATTTAAAAAAAAGGATAGTTTAAACCGGAGAGCCAAATTAAAATACAAACCACTTGGAATTAAATATGAAATGAAATTACATAGAGCCAAGCCCTTAGATGGTTGGATTTTACATTTCCTTTTCTCTCTGTTCACTCCTCTCTCACTCTTCTCTCGCACCTATTCCACACTTCCTTCTCACCCCTATTCCTGCATATATATATCTACCTAAAAGTGGTTCTTCTCATATCTTATTAGCTTTCTGTTTGAACCACTCCAACAAACAAATGCTACCATATCCTCATGATCTAATATATTTGGCTTAATCTCCTCACAAGGAGAAACCAATTGCTATTTTATTCCTAATTAATTTAGAAAATCAAAACAGACTAAGCCCTCCCATTTAAAACTAAATAAAATATTAATAATCAATGTTTCTCCACCTCTTGTTAGCCAAAACATGTGAAGACACAATCACATTGCTAGCTAAATCTGGATGCTCCTTCATCAACATTGAACTTTAGTGTCGTGAGCATGTGGCATGTCAAACATGCATTTTTAAGTGGCTAAAAAGGCCAATTTTTAGTGACATGGGGCACCACCAAAAGAGTTCCAAGTGGGCATGGTGACATGCCTACGTCAACATATATTTTTCCATTGATATTTAAGGTCTCGATCACACGGTTTAGTCACATGGAAAAGAAAATTATAACCCCAAATTCCCTGGGCGTCCCCTAGTCACGTTGTGGTCATATGGGTTGACTCCACAACAATTGTTCTCAAATAATCACCATCGACCTGTCACGCAACGTTGGTCCTGTTCAAACCTAGATTTAACACATATGCCCATTATGTTCAAAGAAATGGATTTTTCACTTGCATTGCAACCGATATGTCTAGCTTCATGGTATGAACATTCTGTTATAGCTTTGTGGTCTAATGGTCAAGCTTGAGGATGTGTGGTTTATGGCTTGATAACGCTTATATTGCAGTCTGTTTTCATCTGTGGTGGTTAGGAATTTGAGTCTGGTTGGAATTTTTGTGGTATCGTGATTAAGCTTTAGATGTGGTTTCATGGACCATGCGTTCATAAGCATGCACACACACACACACACACACATATTTTAAAGCCTGGCTATGTGCACATAATGCATAATTGAGCTGGTTTCAGGCCTATTTTGATCTGCGATGGTCATCGGTTTGAGTTCATCGATATTTTTGTGGTAGCATGACCAATATTTAGGTGTGTTTTCATGGAATTTTCACACACACACACACACACACACATATCCTTTAATACCTCATTATGTGAACATGGAACATGGCCGAGTTAGTGTTGGGCTTTTTTTGCTTTGTAGAGGTCACAGGTTTGAGTCAGAGGTTGAAATATTTCTTGGCATTTTGAAGTAGGACATGGAAAATGGAATTTTGTCCAACATGGATATTTCTTGGAATTTTCTTGAGTGCACACTAAAAGGTGCATTTTGTAGAGGTAATATCAAAAAGGTACCTTATGTTGACCCATTAGGTTCATCTTGTTGAAATGTTATTTTTTATAATGTTTTGTGGGTCATTTTGAGGCCCAAATTGATTCTTGAAAAAGGGAAAATGGGAATAATTTTTTTGTGATATCAAAGGGGTACATGAAAAGACATTAAGATATATTTTTGAGTGAAAGAGGTTGTATTTCTTTTGTTATTGTCAAAATGTTATGGGGCTCATGAAATAATTTAGTCTCGGTGATCATAACGACAAATGATGAAGATTCTACTATTAATGGTTGAAGAATAGGTTGAGATTGCATTGATATGATTAGATTTTTCAGGGGTATTTATTATGTTTTGAGTTGATGGATCCAATTTAAAATATTGCGAAAAGTAGTCCACTATGTTTTTCTTGCAGGTTTCAAACATTAGTGTCTCAAACAGGTTGGAGTCTACAATATATTGGTGCCTACAAATTGATTTTGGGGGTTATAGCCTCTAGTAGGTTGGTTCCTGCAAATTTATTTAATTAAAAACTGGAGAAAATAAGAATATGTGTGGTTTTATCCTGCAAAAGTTTCCACATATATCTTGTGTTCATGTGTATTTCTATGATAATTTGTTTTATTGATGCACTATTATGGTTTCAGTTACAATGAATTGTGAAATTGTTTAAATTGATTAAGTAATTTATTACATGGATTCACCCTCCCTCTCAGTGTAGTCATAATTCCAACAATTGGAATTAGAGTAAGTTTCTTCAGGAATAGTTATTTACTAGAAAGTTGATCACGGGGAACATGCCCAATCTCATATCTCCAATCATGGCTCCTTAGTTTGATGGAACAAATAATGCTTTCTAGGAAATAAGAATGCAAACCTATATTATGCCGTTAGGTACTAATGTATGGATGGTTTTTGAGAATGGTTTCCAAGTGCCCATAAATCCTCCTCAAATATTAAACCTCCATAGGATGAAACTTTGAAAAGAGAGTAAGATTGTTAATTGTGGAATTGATAGAAAATAGTGAGATATGTGGCAAGCTCCAAATGGTTGATGAAGAAACTTTGAAGAGAACTGTCGCTATTAAAAAAATACCTTCGGCCTAAAAATAGAAGAATTAACATGTAAGGGATATGAGTCTCTTTAGAGTTGTCTTTATATGGTACTAAAAAAAAATTAGCTAATTTTGTTGATACGTTTCCAAAAAAAAATTATGTTGTTGACTATTTTGTTTTTGAATGGTTCTCTTAATTATGGTGAGTGTGAGAATTCTATTATTCTCCTTTTTCTCATTAGTTTTCATGCTTGTGAATATGAACATTTTGGCTTGTGAAATATTGTTATTGTGTTGATTTTTATATATTTTTATATGAAATTTAAAACTTTTTAATCAATTTTTTCGACTATTTTTATTTGGATATTTAACTCCCACTTGTTTTGTGCATATTAATTAATGTTCCTTATCGTTAAATCTATTTCTTAATTAATTGGATATGAGATATTTAGTCCAACTAAAATATTTTATAGATTAGTGTTTGCTTGAGATATTTTCGCAATTAGGTAAATATGTGTTAAAGATATAATTTCTATATTCAACCAATGATTAATGTATTAGTTTTGGTGTATAATTGGTTTCTCAATTTGGTATTAGAGACAGTAGCTCTGCGGGTAACTCCCTTAAGGGAGGGCCGAAATATATGTGAAAAATGTGAGATTAATTTGTGAATCAAACTAGATTAGTGTGGATGTGTATAAAGAGTTTTGTGTTTCTATGGAATGAGTTTGTAAAGTGTGTGAGACCGGCCTTGTGTATTTTTATTTATTAGCATTTTTATTATACCGATATTGGAGGAATATGTTAAAGAAGAAACGGGCAAAGAAATTGTTTATCTCCTTGTTGTTGAGATGTCTTTCTGTTACGCTCGTTATGGATCACAATCTATTATTGTAGCGGTGGTTACACTCGCTGCGAATCCCAATAAATTGGAGTGTAACTCTGTCAATTTCTTGGAGAGTTTTTTCTTTATCAATTTTATTGATGGATCAAAGCATAGGTAGAGAACTTTATCCTAGAGCCATTTTGGTTCAATGACTGGTGTGAAACCAACATCTAGCCATACTTTACATTTGAAGTATGAGGATGTGTGTCTCTCATAGCATTCCCTATGCCCCCATTTTACATTTGAAGTATGAGGATGTGTGTCTCTCATAGCATTCCCTATGCCCCCATTTGAAAAATCGGTGCCACTTGCAACAAACAAGAGAAGAAAGCTATGAATGGTAGCAATGCGGTGACGTTGCACGAAGAGGAGGTGCACAAGATGCAAAAGTGATAAATTCAGTCCAAATAAATTCAACACTAGATTCATAATGTAAATTTCACTAATATGATCGCACTTATATTAGTGATCGCACTTATAATGTAAATTTCACTAATATGGGGGCACTTATATTATCTGCCGGAAAGCATCATTAATATGATCAACAGCATTATTGCCAAATTTCTCTGGGGGGGCACGCAGATGAATCGGAAAATATTTCTATGCAAACTGGTGCGCCTTTGTAGGTCTAAAGATCATGATGGATGGGGCATCCTTAACACCAGATTTTTCAATATTGCTCTGCTTATCAAATCTTTCTGGAGGGCCATTCATGGTACTGGTATATGGTCTGCCATCATTGGATGCAAATATATTATGGGTGATCTTCTTCGACAGATACATGGTGGACAATTTTTACAACCTCGGTATATCTCGGCTATATGGAGGAGCTTCAAGAAAATTGCCCACCATGTAGCGGGGCGCTTAGCATGGTTGTTTAGGGATGGTAGGAACATTCCCTGCAATTTTACATCGTTAATCGGCTTTCCTTCACATACAGTACCGTCCCTGAGGCTTATTCACAGGCTCGCACATAGGGGTGTTGTATTTCTTGCACAGTCTATCCAAGCGTGGTCGCACGGTGCACCAGAGTTCAAATCAGCTGTCCAAATGGGTTTATCTGGACAGGAGGCAGACGAATGGGATTCCTTTAAAGATGATTTACGTGCTGCGGGCCTCTCTTCGGATGTGGGGGGGGATATATTAATTTGGAATGGGCCTACCAAATTGGGCATTCCAATTGTCAAAGACTGTTACCAATGGCTCAATTGCGCTTCATATCAGGATCAGATTACCTCAATTTACAGTTCTTTTTGGAAGAGGAAGATGCCACCAAAGCTTGTTCTTTTTGGCTGGTTGCTGTGGAAGGGCAAGGTGTTAACCGGGGAAAACCTGAGCAAGTGGGGCTTTCTTGGCCCTTTTCGATGCCACATATGTTGTGCGGAAGCTGAGACAAGCGAACATTTGTTTTTTCGTTGCCCAACAGTGGTATATCTGTGGAGGCTATTTGCTGCCCATCTTATGGATCCTTCATGGGTACCTGTAGATTTCATTACAGCTGCAAAGGAATGGGATGGGAAGAAGGACAATTTCCGTTCTCTTCCTTTCTACCTTGTATGGGAGGTATGGCTAGGCAGGAATAGGTTGATTTTTGACAATGAGCCATTCCAGGTCCACCGTATATACTATGCTATTATGAACTGGATGAAGGACCGCCCATATCCCACCAGGCGGATTGTTGACTGCTCCCTGCGTATAAGGCCACATGAGATGTCTATTCCGGCAGTATACTTTGACGGAGCATGTGTGGGAGGTATTATGGGGTGTGGGGCATGGATTAAAATTTCACAGAGGGAGAGAGTTCTTATCCACTGGAATGGCGGCCATGGCTCCAATAACATGGCGGAAATTATGGCGCTGTGGGGGGGTCTCCGCTTTGCTATTTATTTAGAGCTTCAAAATATCCATATATATGGGGACTCACAGGTGGTGATTGGCTGGATTTCAAATTCCATGGCGCTGATGAGACCAGAGCTTATGGGCTGGGTGGACAGGGCACGAAGATTATGGAATGCTCTCAAAAGGCCCCCTATTTCTCACGTTTACAGGGAAAACAATACCCGTGCCGACGGGCTCTCAAAAATGGGTCTCCTGTCTAATTTTGGGATAATGCATGTTCGTTTATACAGAGACAGTAGTCTATATTGGCAAGATGATTTTCAGATTCCATAATGATGAATATATAGCTACAGATTACAAAGTCGTTTTGGCTATTCATTTTTGAGGTCCGGGGCGGGTCGGCATATGGCGTTTACATCTGGTATTGGTTCGTGCACAGTCGGATTTTGGTGTATCATTATATGACATATGGACTCTTATTTTGACATGAGGAACAGGTTCACACTCTATGCATTGTTGGCGCATCGGTACATCCAAGCGAGACTGACATACTGTTTCTTCACAGTTTTATCAAGAAAATTACTTATAACATCTTTTATCAAGCGAGCCAGGTCTTCATACAAGCGAGTCGGTCAACAAGGTGCAAGCGAGCCTGCTAAATTAGCTTTCATCTTTCTAGTAGGCAGCTACTGTTTTCATCATTTTACACTTATCAGCTTTTCTACAGCCACACTATATCCCTTTATGAATTGCACAATTCTATAGGTCTGCACTGATATGCTCAGGAATCTCTTTTATGCTATGGCTCATTTCTTTCAATCCACAATTCATTTCCATAGCATATATTTTTGACATATCATACATATCGGATTTCTTTACAATTTAAATGGTGCTGACCCTTGTATAGCTCTGCTATTGTCTTTGCACAACCAGCTGAGTGTATTGGTGTGGAGACCAACATCTCCCTATATGTGGCGGCCAACTTGTTTAATTGGGCCCCCTTTTGTGGGTATTCTATATCTGGCAAATATGCAATTCTATCTCGCTGGTATCATTACAGCCTGAGATCATGATGTACATGTACTGCTTATATCCTAATATAAACAGCGTTTTTTTCCTCTGAAAAAAAAAATGATCTGCTTCTGATTCCAATCTTGGACTATATGTCAAAGCATCACAAAATTTAGAGCCCTCTACCAGGAGGAAAGGCGATTGAATTTAAATAGTTTTATGAAGATGATGAACTACAAATTTTAGATATGGAATCGTGGGACCGTAGGTTTGATGAGCTCAACTGTAGTTGAATTACGTGGCATGGGATGGCGTGAATTGACCTAGAAATATCTCGGAAAGTTAAGCTGAGTCTTCTTCTTCGTGAGTCATCGCTCATTTGATATTTCCTTAAAAATTAGTAACAAAAAACTGTATACGACTGGTTATGTTTGGAGAGACAAGGAAGTAGATTATTTAAAGGAGAGGTACAACCCATAATATTTGGTGGGTACTATGATATGCATGCATTACACATCTTTGAATGGAGTTTTAACCTGAGCATATGAGCACATGCAATGTCCAGTAAATACACCTCATATGGTTCTCTTAGTTTTGGCATATTAGAAATTTGATACTCTTTTTTTCAATGATAATGTTTGGCAAAATATGCATCAATTTATGTCGTATATAAGTATTATTTTTGTTTGTAAATTAAGTGATAATGAATTTCATAATCACATAAATAGGTAGTTGTAGTTTTGTAAAATTGACTCTAGATACATTTTATATCCAGACAACTATTCTAGATAACTAGCGAATACAATGGTTTGTACCCATGTATCTTGGTGGATGGGAGCTCGTCCATAGAATGCCCAGTGGTTTATTTATTGAAAAAATGTGATTGATTGTGTCTAAAGCAACTATTTTAAAAGATATAATGGTGTAAAACTCAATATGTATGGTTGTCCAAAAAGTTTTGCGATTGTGGATGTAGGGAAGGATCCCTCATTTGTTGAAGATGTGGGAGTGGTCTTCTCATGAGGTTATGGGACACTTGGGATGTTGTTCAGTAATTGACTTCGGGAGATCCATGATTCGAGAGTTTGAGAGTGTAGTTTGCTGACTACACTTTACAAGGATTATGAGACAACTTGATGGAGTTCGTTCTATGTGATTTCAAATATGTTTAAAAAATCTAATTAAGGCTTTGCGGACATAAATATCAAGTACAAGTTCTCGTTAAGGGAGGAAATTAGAGATTTAACTCCTACTTGTCTTGTGCATATTAATTGATGTTCCTCATCATTAAATTTGTTTTTTAATTAGTTGGATATCATATATTTAGTACAACTAAAATAGTTTCTAGATTAGTTTTTGGTTGAGATATTTTCTTAACTAAATGATTGTGTTAAGATAGAATTTGTATCTTCAACCATTATTGATGTTTTTATATATGTGATTAATCTAATGTAAGGTGAGTAATTTTGGTGTGCAATTGGTTTCTTGATTTTTTTTTTTTATTGGTAAATCATAAATTTGTTATGATATATTTATTCTTCTTTACTTTCAGTTATGTGAGTGAACTATTTTTCAAATCTTTAAATAATTAATTATGTGATAATATTAATTATAAACTATCATTTATGATACTATAATTGATTCAAAATATTTTGATTATTAACTAATTTTATAAAATGATGATTTGCCCAATTACATTGTACCATTTAAACGAGGAAGTTTGAGTTTGTTCAACTCAAATCTATCTCTAATAATACGGTTGAACTATCCCCTTTTAGTGATCGCATTTCCTAATCTCTTTTATTCATGATCCTATCCACTTTCCATATCACATTTTTACGTAGCCGTATATATATTTTTTGAATATCAAGTCAGTCCGTATTACGATCCTCGTTCTATGTTGAGGTGGCCATTCTATTGGCTGTCTTTGGTTGTTATTCTTGCTGTATTTATATATGCTGGAGATGTATCTGATTTCTATGTTGGGGTGGCCATTCTATTGGCTGTCTTTGGTTGTTATTCTTGCTGTATTTATATATGCTGGAGATGTATCTGATTATGTACTGTTTTATATTTATATATAACAGCGTTTTTTTCTTGTGAAAAAAAATTACGATTCATTCTTTTATTTAGAATAATTAGTATACAAAGAAGAGTTATCATCCATATTTAGTGAATTAAAGTTGATTGAATTTTTTTTTACAATCGTTGTTTTTTTTTAAACAGTAAAGTAAATTTATATGGGTCGTTAATTCAATTTTTTTTAAGTAGTTATACTTTATTTATGTTCAATATATTTTTATATTTTTACAATTTTAATTTAATTTAATGATTAATAATTATTATGAAATGATGGTAGGGATTAAAGTTACATAAAATATTTTAGAAATTTTTAATAACTATGATACATTACGTTATTTTTTATTTTTTTTCAAGGGAAGAAAAAGCGTTGTTTTATTATAATATAAAACAATACATAATCCTGTCACATATTACATCAAAACCCAGATATATGTAAGACATATTTAATATGGGAAGACCCCGTAATGATAAAGCAACATGGTTCCCATCAATACATCAGATAGAAATTTGTAAACATCATGATGAATACACAATCCCTATTTTTCAGAATAAAGCATGAAGGAATGAAAAAGCATGGAATCCAATGCTTAATAAGCTATGAGCATTCAATGAATAGGAACATCCCATAAATAACATTGTTCCATAACAGTCCATGTCGCTGAGAGATAAACATTCAAGTAGAAATGTGCTACATCATCACCCAATAGGAACATAAACATGAAACCACACATTTGTGAAAAGTCTTGTAGATAGAATATATAAGGATAAAAAAAACAAAAAATAGAGAACCAGCTCCCACGCTCGCTTGTATTAATAGAACCAGGCTTGCTTGTATAGATATGTTGTATTCTAGCTCGACAGATGATAAAGAAAGACTTGCTTGAAAAAAGGATAGAGATAGCAACCAGATGATATAAAGGAGGGTCAAGTGTTGATATAGGAAATTTTACAACCTCCAGCAGAGGAATGTCAAAAGATTCCACCAAAGCATTGTTCTCGTAGTGAGAAATATAGATAGAGCCAAAATGAGCAAGAACACCCTTTTTCGAGAGGAGATCTACTCTTGAATTATTTTCCCTGTAGATGTGTTGTATAGTAAAAGTATGGAATTTTGAGAGAATATATCGAATGTGGTCAGTCCATCCACAGAGGAACAGATATTGAAATCTATTGTCTCCTGAAATCCGATCAATAATGATCTTTGCATCACCATAATTGTGTATATGCAAAATTTGAAGATGATATGCAACCCTAATCCCACACGAAAGAGCCATAATCTCAGCTAAGTTGTTTGAACCAAGACCAACATTCCAGTATATGTGATAGCGCTCCGTAGCGATAGCATGATCCAAGCCCCATAGCCACATACATCCTCCTTATGTGCCCCATCCAAATATATTGCTGGAAGTTGAATGTGATGTGTGGCCACCCTCGAACAGACAATTCAACCACCAGAGGTACCTGACGAGGGCTCTCTCCCAGGCGTCTCATAACGTTACTGTAGATCCTATTTATGTCCATGGGAGTTTCTTGGAAAATTTGTCGATTTCTTGCTCCCCAAATTTCCCAAAAAACTTAAAGAGGAAGAGATTTCTAAGGTCCTTTTGAAGCAGCCCATGAAATATTTGTCTGCATATAATCATATGGTCTCCATTACGAATCATCTAGAAGGGCATTGAATAATCGCCAAATGGACTGACTAATTTGACAGAAGAAGAAAATGTGGTCAATTGTCTCCTCGTGATCTTTACAAAAAGGGCATCTCCCAGGGCCATGAAACCCATGTTTTATAAGGGAATCCCAAGTGAGGATTTTCCTTTTCCATAATAACCAAACAAAAAGTAGATTCTTAGTGGGAATGTGCCACTTCCAAACCTAATAAAATGGAGATACCGAGGGATTCAATGTCTTCTCCTCTAATAGATGCATATATAATTCTTTAACCTGTATAATTCCTTCCACCATATGGCCACTCCATGTAATATTGTCACCATCGTTCCCGTAGGAAAACATATATTTTTGTAGTCTGTGCCTGTATTTATCCCATAAGACTGTGTCCTCATCATTTAAATCAATCATCTGCCCCGTTTTCCAAATTGGAGCACCAAGTTCCCATTGGGAGATAACATTTGATACATAGAAGATACTTCTTTGGTGTAAATGGTGTAGCAAAACTGGATCCATCGAATCATTACCATATATACCAGAAATTCAATCCACGCCTAAGAGAATCTGATGGTCGTTCCCAAAGAGCCATTTCAAACGACTTCCCGTGATTTTTGTGACTTTAGCAAAGCTTCTCTAGATCTGTGAAGATCTATTGGTAGGCCACTGTTCTCCATAATATAGGCAGTGCAGAGGATCATCCTTGATATATTTGAAAAATACAATCTTAGACCAAGCCCGGCCGCCATTTATAACCCTCCATAATAATTTAGTAAGAAGTGCATTGGCGAATCACGAAGGTCTAAAATACCCCAACCACCAAAAATCTTGGGTATTGCTATGTGAGTAAGATTGCATAAATGAATTTTCTTGCGGTCCAAACCACCCACCCAAATAAATTGGGAGATAATTGATTTTAGTTTATTAACAATAAACATAGGCATATAAAACAGGTGAGACCAATTTACGATGAGCTATGTTAAAACTGCTTATACCAATATGAAGCGACCTCCCAGAGAGAGGAATCTGTTTGTCCATTTCATTATCTTGCTCCTGAATCTCTCAATCAACCAGAGCCAATCATAATTTTTATAAGCGCATGGTTTGAGATTGAAGCCCAGATAGGTAACGCCAGATAAAATATGATTCGTTCCAACTCCCATAAACCCCAGTATGAAATCGATCTCATCCACGTCTCCCAGATCATAATAGAGGATCGGTTTCTTTTTATTAATATTTAGACCCGTAGCTGCACAAAATCGAGATAGAATGAAGTGCATATAAAACCACTGATTCCTAATAAGCTTCCCAAAAACCATTAAATCATCAACAAAGAGCGAATGTGTGATGCATACCGAAGATGAGAATGAAAGACCTTCAAAATAGTCTGCATTTTTTTCCATCTTCAGAATGTTACTGAATCCATCCATAACAAGGATAAATATAAGCGGTGAAAGGGCACAACCCTGCCATAGACCACGACCAGCCAAGAAAAAATCAGTAGGAAGACCATTAATGAGAACAGCATACCGAATCGAGAAGATGCATGCCATAATCCATCGGATTGACACCATAGATAAACCTGCCTTTAACAACGAAAACCGAATGAAGGACCAATCAACCGAGTCATATGCTTTGTGCAAGTCAATCTTCATGATAATATCCTCTAACTTTTGATCATGAATCATGTGCATTGCCTCTTGTGCAATGGCCACTACATCATGTATCGATCGCCCTTTTAGGAAACCATATTGCTTAACAATGATAGACTTTGATAAGAACAAGTGTTTTAGGAAATGAGTTATTTTTTTTAGCCATATAATATTGATAGATTATTATATTGTAATAAAACCTATTTACAAATTAATAACACTAAAAATATTGTCACCTGTTTTTATTTTCTTTAATTATTTTTTTTGATAATTCAAATAATAATAATAATTTAAAATAAAATTTAATTAATTTTTTTTAATATTTTTTAATCTTTGGGAAATGTATCACAAAATTAAAATAATTACATTAATACTTATAATAAACTAATTTCTATCCATTTCACCATCTATTTTATTTGTATAACTAAAGTCACATTTACTAAAACCAAAATCCAAAATTAAAAATAAAATTAACAATAGTGATATAAAAGTTTACTAAAACCAAAATCCAAAATTAAACAAATTTTTTTTTTTGTAAGTTTCATAGGACCTTTCATTTACGATAATATAAAAGGCAGAGAGTCATACAGTACAAAACCAAAAAAATTAACAATAGTAATATAAATGTGTTTTTAAATTATAAATCAATGTAAAACTAGCGATTTAAAAATATGCTACATCTCCTATTCCTTCAAGCAGTATTCCTAAAATAAAGTCATAGAAACATCTCACACTTTTAAAAAAAATAAAAAGCAATATAAAATATTAAAAATGAAATTATCTAGGTGAAGTATGAGATTTTGTGTTGCATTGCATTGAAAATTCTTGATAAATTTAAAATTGAAAATTGTTTTTATTGTATTAATATAATAGCAAAATATAAACACAAAGTTTTTATGATGTAATATAAATTTAATATTATCTATTTTTGCATTTATTTGAGATAAGCTTGTTTTGAATTTCTATGATAGTTTATGTTTAGCATTAATAGATAGTTTAACTTTTTTTCTTAATTTAAAGATGGTTTTGTAAGTTTAAGAAGAAAGCGAATGAAATTTTTTCATGGCTAAACGTGTTTTTAAATTTCATGGTTTGGGGTTTTTACAAACCAAGTGATTACTAAAAGTAATTTTTTTTTTTACTAAATAGTGATTAAGGATAATTAAAAATTTGGAAATTTAATGTAAACCTTAATAATTCTTCAAATGTTTTCAAATTTAACTAGAAGTTGATTTTCTATGCTCATTATTAAGGAATTGATTATTACTTATAGAACTTGAGCATTAGGTTCATCAATTCCCAAAAATATTTCATAATTTGCTTATAAATTTATGTCTTCCAATTTAATACACTCACAAAAAGAAATTTGTAATTATAAATTTATGTCTTCCAGTTTAATACAGTCAGAAAGTGGAATTTGAAAATTACAACAAACTTAAACTTAATGAATCACATGGCTGATTCAGCTTACCCCACTCAATACTTTCAAGAATGAAGATAAAGAACCCTAATTATGACTATGGCCAACTTCATTTTAGCTATAAAAAAAATAGTTAACTCAATACTTTCAAGAATGAAGACAAAAACCCTAATTATCATCAATATGGCCAACTTCAATTTAGCTAAAAAAAATATATATATCTCCAACGAAGGGCTCACTCTTCAAAAAAAATCTTTCTATCCAGCTCGGTATTCCATATTTTCTCATACATGAACTTGGCATCCTCATTCTCCGCCAAAAAATAGTTTTCTAACTCCATCTTTCAATGTGATATAAATACGAGTAGTTGCAGTGGAATTGATTGCACTCTAAACGATTGTAGTCAATAGAAAATTAATTTGGCGCAAGAAATATGTAACATGAAGAGGAGAGAAAATCTGAATCCCTAAATGGGTGGTCGAAGGGAAATTTCGGAGAAACATAAGGGCTTCAAACGAGCACCAGTCTCTAAATATCATGTATTTGAACAACAGTTGTGTATAGATTAAGGAAACGAGAAGGGAAGTATGGTGGGTGTGTCCCAACCCGTGCAATGAGCGGCCAAGTGTAGTAGTTTTCATTCTCTCTTAGAGTGGGCATCATGTTGTTGAGCATAAGAAATGATAAATTGGTTTTCCATGGAGAGACGAAATTTCCGATCACTTGTTAAAGGCGTCATTCAACAAATCCAACATCGGATAAGGTTTACCATATGGGCTTGAGAAGAAATTCGACGCAGTTTCATAAAGCAGCATTGGTGTTATGAAGAAGCGACGACGGTTAAACGTTGAAATCATGGCTATGCTCGTAGGGTAAATGTTGGAGGTCTCCTCCATCACAGAACCTTGAAATAATGCCAAGAGAATAAAACCCTTGATTTAAAATTCACGGACTCGTGAGGGTTACGTGGATAGCGATGTAGTAAAACCGCGAGCACAAAAGAAGGAAACTCACCCTAGAAAGGCGTATGGGCATATGGTAGAGTTTATGAGAGACCTACCCGTAGAGGTAACGGGCACGTGATCTGAACGGTTTACAAATAAATAGCTGACACAACAAGAAAAAGTAAAAAGAAATGGCTGACATAATCGGAAAAACTCTCTTTTTAGCAGAAAAACTCTTTTTTTTAAGCACTATAAGTTAGTACCATTTATGTTATGTGGTGTAGATGTGTTTGTATCATATTAAAAATGAAGTATATCACCATATTTTATGGACAAGTTAGCACCATTTTTACTATATGGTGTTAAAGATTGATTTTATTGAAAGTGGAATATATCACCATATATTTAAAAAAGTGGTGTAGGTTATATTGGTAAGTTTTATAAAGTAGGGAAGCTAACTTTTTGTTTGGCATGTTGACATGTACAAATGGATTTATGCCACCATAAACATAAAAAAATTTACAAATATTTATTTTATGAATATATAAATTTGAACTAAACTCACAAATATTTATTTTATAATATTTATTTGTTTTATTTGTTTGTCATTTTTACATGTAAAGCTAAAATTCATTTATGTAAGTTTGCACCATAAATACAACAAATTCAAAATAATTGTTTTCTAAATATTTTATTTCAATTATTTAATTTTTATATTATTCTCATGAACAAATAAATACACAAAACCATAATACATAATTATTTATTTTATGAATAATCCAATTGATATATATATATATATATATATATATATATATATATATTATTTTCATTTCAAATTAAAATAAGGGTGAATACATGGAGGCGAGTTACTCTTTTTTTGGAAGAAATTGTGTTCCAAAGATTGGAAAATAGCTTTCTGAGGGTATTTTTTAAGCCCTCCATCAAGCTTTTATAAGGTCCATCTAGGGCTAAATAAAAACCTCAATTAAACTACATAAATTCCTCGTGCTATGGAGCTTGATGGAGACACATAGTCTTATAGAGCTATAATATGTACATATTCCATTAAATTTTTCTTCAACTTAATCGTAGTGTTTTATGGGCTTATGGCATTGAGAAGCCAATAATATTTCACATGTTATAGCATGGTTTGAATTTTTGTATTATACTTTGTATATCTTTTATTATTTCATATTATATATATATATATATATATATATATATATATATATATATATATATATATATATATATATATATATATCTGTGTGTGTGTGTGTGTGTGTGTGTGTGTGTGTGTGTGTGTGTGTGTGTGTGTGTATTTTTATAATTTGTTATTGTTATTAATTTTATACATTTTATAGTGTTGATAATACATTTGTATATTATTTATTGTATAATATATATTACTATATAGTATATATAGCAAGAGAGGGGTTTTGAGAGAGAAATTGGGAGGAGAGAGACGGAAAGGTAGGAAGAGAGTGAGGGAATGAGAGGGATGGAGAAAGAGAGTGAGGGAGAGGGTGTGATAGAGAGGGAGGAATGGAGGGAAGGAGTCGGATGGAAAGAGATAGGGATGGATGGAGAGAGAAAGGGGGGAAGGTAGACTAACGGAGAGATGGAGATAGTCTGAGGAAAATAAAAGGTGAATAGGTGGAGAGAGAGAGGGAAGTGGATGGGTAGGAGAAGATAGAAATGTTTAGAGAGAGAGAGAGAGTGAGAGAGAGAGAGTTTGGAAGATAAAAGGATCTCTCCAAGAAGAATACCCCTAAATACTAGCACACATCCCAATGCAAGGTGCAATACATATTAATCTAGTGCATTCTCATTAGATAAGGAACACCTTTTGGTATCACACTAGTTTAAAGATAGAGGTCTAGGTCAAATTAGTTGGTAGTGTTGATTCTATATAAAAGCACTAACTATTTAGAGTGCTAGATTAGTTAGCTAGGCTCTAACATCTAGGTTTGTTTTCACCGAAGTTAATTCCAAGGACGATACCTAACGGGATTAGAGGTGACACATACATTTATGATGAGGAATGGTTTAGGGGTTATGAAGCACATTCTTGTTGAATTAAAATTGAAATTTCCGTCATTTATATCTCCCGTAAAAAAATTGTTCTTTAAAATCGCTTGTGTGATTTAAAGAAATACAAAACATGTGCATGATTTTAAGAAATAGAAAACACACTCACAATTTTTGGAACAAGAAATATACCCCCCCTTCTACCACTAAGTCCTCATAATAAAATTACCCTTGGGTCACCTTCCCCCAATCCCCTCCACTTCTAGATTCCTCTATCACACACCTAGTTTCCTCATGAAATGGGGCACATAATTTTCAAGCTTTGATACCATGTTATTATGTTAACTAGTCTCCTTGTTGTCTTGTGTAGAGGCTGGAAGAGCCATATAATTTTTTTCAATTGTCACTAATATTTCTTCCATATTATCAGGTTGTTATTCTACACTTTCGTTACCCTTCACTTAGCCATCATGCCTTCCTTCATTGAAATATATTATGTGCTAGTGCATTCCCCAACCACCTTAGCACTATAATGGTAGTGTGAGATCTTAAAAATTCAATGACCATGGCCTTGATATTGCAATTCTTCCTCCCCATAATACCAATTTTATCCTCAATGTCTATTCCTTTTATTAGCAAAATTTTTTAGCCTATAGTGTTAAATCATGACTCAATGACTAGTGCCTTAACCTATTGGTTTCCATCGTCAACAGCTCTCCTCTAGCCTCCTAGCGGTTGGGGGAAAGAGATTCCTTAATGACCCTCCCTAATGGGCCCTTTCCAATAGTTTTTGGCTTATTAAATTAATCATATCCTTTCCCTCCATATGATTCTTATTGGGCTGGCATCACCCTAATTTCATGCCCATCAAAATCGCTCATTGGCTTCTGTTGGGTTGGAAAACACCTAGGAGAAAAGATTCCTCGAGGAGGATATGACTATATTCACTTCCACATGATTGAATTTTTAATTGTTATGACATCATGTTGATGTCAGTAGCTATTGACTCTTTTAAGTGACCTTTCCTCTTGGTTGATGTCACCATCTCATCAGGTCCAACTATCGGCACTTGTTGATGGAGGGAGACAAAATATTCCTTGAAGGGAATTTTTTATGAAACTTATTTGATGCCTTTCTCTACTTTAACCCCAAAACAAAAATAAATTTTAAAGACTATCAAGGTCTCCTAACACTTAAATGAATTTTTTACTCCTTGGGAAACTCTGTTTCCACATGGTCACCATCTTCTTTTCCATATGGCACTACTATGCCATTGCATGACCCCTATTATGGGTCCATGTGTTGTTTTATACTTCTTCCATGCATCATCTGCTAACATCATCAATGAACATCATCCTTCCCATCAATATGGTATCATGTTTATCCATCACGATTTCTCATTGGTGTTTTACATAAACTAGGGTAATGATTCTCTGAATGGACTACTCAATCGGTAAACTCCACAATTTTGGAGGTAAACTTCAAAATCCTAACTAAACCCATTTTTCATTCATCATTGGGTTCAAGACCCAAATTTTTTCACACTTGATTGATTTATTTCCCATGTTTTCAATGCAACTCATGTGCCACACAACTACCCCCTACTCCACCATGTTTCACTCCATGTCACATCCTAGTACTAACACTAGGGACTCATATAAACCATATAGCACTACCATGCGCCTCCATTCCTTAAAATTCCTCATTTTATTATCTCTAAAACTAACAGATCCCATCAAGAAATTTCACGAAAATATCAAATACCAAATACCAATTATCACCCAAATATCACATTGGAGGAAGGGTAAGATAATAGTTAAACTTTCTCCACATCCTTAAGAAGATTATCCTTAAAGAAGGGTTCATTGACCATTCCACGTGATCCACCTCATTGATCATACTATTATGGAGGGAAGGTTGGTTGATCCTTCCTCTACATCAATCATGAATAAAGTTCCATATTTGAGGAAGGGATGGTTGACCATTCCGCTTCATTTGCATCATTGAGAGTACTATACTAGAGGATGTATTAAACTATTTTTTATGTGATCCACTTCCACAATAATACTATCCTAGATAAAGTTTTGGTAGACCCTTCCTTGACATAGATCATCACATTAAGACCATTTTGGAGGGATCAACTAACCCTTATACATTTTATATATCCTTGAGAATGTTATCTTGGAAGAAGGGTTTCTCAACTCTTACATGTTATCCACCTCATTGATCGCACTATCTTAGGTGAAGGGTTAGTTGACCCTTCATTTACATCAATCATGAGTAAAATCCAATATTTTAGAAATGGTTAGATAACCTTTCCTCTTCACCTATGTCCTTGAGATTACTATCCTATATGAGAGGAGGACCAATGCTAACCTAAAATATTTATCTAATATTATTATATTTGAGGTCATTAACATGGAGGAAGTGTATATACCAACCCTTCTAAGTCAAGGTCATTAGTTTTCCCTTCCACTTGCTTTTCATCCTTGAGAGTATTGTCCTAGAGGAAGGGTCAACCAACCCTCCCTTGGAATATTTATGAAGGATTATAATACTTTATGTCATTTTCATGGTGGAAGGGTTGGTTGACCCTTATAAGTGATCCATATCCTTAGTCATACTATCATAAAGGAATGTTTGGTTGATTCTTCCTTTTAGATTATGAAAGAGGAAAATACCATATTTTCCGAAGGGTTAGCCAACAATTCCTCTTTCTCATATTTTTCAATAAAATACTATCTCGGTGGAAGAGTCAACTGACCCTTCAATGTTTCAATAGACCATTCCTTTATGTGAATAATATTACCCTAGAGGAAGTGCTAACCAACCCTTCCTATACATGAATCATTGCCAAAATATCATATTTGATGAAGGCTTGATCAATGCTTCCAATTGATTTTCCTCCTTGAGGGTATTGTTATAGATGATAGGTTACATAACCCTTACTTGGAATATTTCTCTATGGTTATATTATTTGAGGTTACTATTGTGGAGAAAGGGTCAATTAAACATTCCTCTTTCTCATATTCACTAATAAAATACTATCCTAGTGGAAGTGTGAGTCATCCCTTCCAAGTGATACACACCTTTGATCACACTACCTTGGTAGCTAATCATTCTACTTGATATACCTCCTTGAGAATATTTTCTTTGAAGAATGGTTCGTTTAACCTTCCTAAAATCTATTTATGTAAATTTGAAAAACCTTTATTCTATGGTAATGATTTCAGTATGATATCACTCCACATCAATGTAAAGGAAAATAAATTTAGTAGAATAGGAATATAATAGGGCTATGTTTATGTTTAATCTTTAGGTGGAATGAATTTTATTTTTTTAGGAATGTATATAGCTTTCCTTCAACGAAACTAATTTTTGAAGCTAGGTTGCATGGAGAGAAACTATTTCATTGTTTCTTAAACCACCAAACTAGTCATTTTTATTTCCAACAAACAAACAAAAAAATATGTTGACACATTGTTTAACCAAATATTATTAAATAATGAGTATTTAACATGATACTTGAAAAAATTGAAATAAGAGGAAATCAATACCCTCATCAAGAGATTTTGTAAAAACCATTCTTCAATCATCATTGCATTTAAAACTTTTATGTAATTCACAACTACAATTTCAAGGATGTGATGCCAAGGGAAAAATTATATAGAAAAACTACTCATAAACCTTGGGGACTCTCTTGATGATGATAGAATGCAACTCCCCTAATGCCCTGATTCCACTAAAAATAAGTCTTACGACATAAAATATTGTGAATTTACGCTACTATAATTATCATTCAAGACTATTAGGGCATGAAATCAATATTTCTTACATCTTAAAACATAGGAAATATAGATTTTTATAGTGACCATGATAATTTTTTAAAGTATTACATATCTCAAGATATCTTTCTTGGAGTTTGCGTCCTTTTACTTCATCCCATTCCACACATCATACAAATATTGTTGTTTCAAAAGATTTTTTTATAAGGATTTCTACAATCCTTTGAAAGAATAATTTTTTTCAAAAGAATCCATCTTTTCCACCAGTAGTTTTATAGAAACCTTTTCCTTTATAGTTCAAATATGTAAACAAGGATTGATAGTGTTTTAGTTAGCAAGGAAAATGCTATAAATCCAATCTAAAGTCCTAAAGATTATGGGTTATGCTAAGTCAAGCTCTTATATAGTGGAAGTATAAGTAAATTACACATCTCCTAAAGTCCCATACATGTAGGTGTTGCGTTTAGAGGAAATGAGCATATATTTTGCGATTCCAATAAGTCTTGTGTGGATTAATATATGCCCCTTTGAATAAGCATAGGAATATTGAAATTCATCTCATCCATAATGTATTAAAATGAAGAACATTATACCAATTTCTATATGTCAATGTCAAAAACAAAGAAAATGACATTAAAAAGTGGATTAAAAATTATGGTGCCACAATGTGATTTTCTATATACATAATTTCATAATTTCAAATTCCTATTTTTTTTATTTTTTTTTTTGTAGGAATCTCATATGGTGTAATACTAAGTCTTATTATGATAAGATATAAAATAATTTATAACTAGAACATACTATGAAATAACATTGTTCACAAAAAACATGTGATTTGCCTTTTACCTTTTGGTATTGTTTTATAGAGATAATTATTCCATATAATTTTCAAAATTTGTAAATTAGTAAATAAATATAAAAATTAACAATTACTAAATAGTTTCTACCTTTTGATATTGTTTGATGCACATAATTATCCCATATAATTTTCAAAATTAATAAATTAATAAATGACTATAAGATTAACAATTAGTAATTGAAGATAAAATTAGTAATAAAAGTAAAAATTAGCTATTTAATGTAAAACTTAACAATTGAAGAAAAAGTCCCACTTCTTCCCTCCATATGTAAAAATTCCAAATAATTTCCCTCCATCTTTTTTTAAACATATATTCATACTCTTCTACCTAATCTTCATCTCCATCTAGTTACTTGCGCATCCGAAGGTATCGATTTGCGTCGGGGAGGGTGTGTCAAGTTTTAATAAAATCGCTCTCTATCAAGATTATCATGGACGTACAAAATTGTAACTCGTTTCAAAACTTGACATGTTCCAAACTAATCTTGATTTTCTTTCCGGTTAATCAAACTGTACATGTCAAACGACAGTGTGTGAAACATGTGTTTGACTGAATGTACAAGTATCTTTACAACGGAGTTAAAGATTATTGACTATGGTGAATGGTTGATGCAGGATATTGCTATGTTTATGGAAGAAGTTGGAGGAAGGAATCTAACATTTGAAAGAGACTGAATTGTTCTCACCACAAGAGAAACTGCAGCCCACGAGCTGTTGACATTCTGTCTAGTTGATCTTGGAGAAGCCTTTCTAGTACCAATGCCATATTACCCAGGATAAATTCATTTTTATATATACAATGTTAATGAAATATCATTTTAGTAGCGCAAGGATGGTTTAAATAATCAATATATGTCAGCGAAAAATATGTCTCTTCAATGACCCATCACACTGCACCCATTATCAACAGTCGGCCGAGGGCAGGTAGCACAAGCGAAAATAATGTTGGAATTTTGCTGAATTCCAAAATAATAAAATTGCCTTCCTTAACACAGAGAAATATTCAGAATTTCACTAACAGTGAAAAAGTTTCACATAAAAAAAAAATTCTATTTAAAAAAATTGTTGTTACACTTCTTCCTCAAAAGAGGGCTTACAAAAAAAAAATCTGACTGCTGCAAACACAGTTCAGAAATATCACTTTGTCATTCACTGTTGTTACAAAATATTTCACACTGCTGTGTAAAATACAAAACACTCTGATTTTCTGGAAAATACGCTGCTGTGTATTTCCAAAATTCTGCTCTCTGTCTTAACAACAACGCTCTGCTGTGTAAAAACATTACATAACAAAAACGACTCTTTTTCTGCATATAACAAAACAGAAATATCTGTGTCATAAATTGACTCAACCACTAAATTCACCGATTAGAAAAACATTAATGGTCTCATTACTTCTACCGGCACAGCTCTATTATGCATTGATGGCAAATTGCTTGCTGGCACCTCTAACCGTCAATCTTCCATTTACCAGTGATCACGCTGCTGCATATACTCTTTTTTTCTTTCTGCACTGTTGTGCCTTTTATAAAAATTTACTATGTATATTCTTTAATACATTTCGGCCCTTTTAATATATATGAATCACATATATTAAAAATAAAACAAATACCTTTTAAAACAGTGAACCAAACTATTGAATTAAAAACAAATGCGATGGTTTTAAAAAAATTTAACCCCGCAACCTTTGTCAACATATAACATGTGGGCCCCCGCATACGTCAGCAGGTCCGAGGGGGTAAACTCCTCCATCGGCCTGGCCTGTTGGACCCCCGCGGACTTCACTTGCCGCCTGTTCATTTAACCGGGCAGTTGGAAATTAATTCCAACACTCCCCCTTAATTTCAACTGCTGGGTTTTCCTGCATACCCAAGCATTTCCTGAAATGTTCAAAGCTTTTCTGCTGTAGTGGCTTTGTGAGGATATCTGCAAATTGATCCTCTGTTCTGCAATGCTGCAAAATAATCTCGCCATTGCTAACCAATTCCCGTATGAAATGAAACTTGGTGTCAATGTGCTTTGTTCTTTTATGAAAAACAGAATTTTTAGACAATGCAATAGCTGAGCTATTGTCACAAAAGATCACTGTCCCTTTTACCTGTTCTTGACATAAACTTCTCAACATTTTCCGCATCCAAACTGCTTAACACGTTGCTGCTGTAGCTGCCACATATTTTGCTTCTACTGTAGATAACGCTACAATGGGTTATTTCTTAGAAGCCCATGAAATGGCTCCTGAACCCATGTGAAAAACATAACCGGAAGTGCTCTTCCGATCATCAACACTTCCAGCCCAATCACTGTCTGTGTATCCAACTAAATCTGAACATTCTGAAGTAGTATAAAAAATACCAAACTTTTTAGTACCTTTAACATACCTCAAAATTCTTTTTGCTGCTTGCCAATGTGCATCCTTTGGCTTTTCCATGAACCTGGAAATCAAACTAACAGCATGCATTATGTCCGGCCTAGTTGCAGTCAAGTACATGAGGCTGCCAACTATGCTCTTGTATAGACTAGGATCAAAATCCTTGCTGCTGTCCTCTCTGCTGAGTTTTAATCCCATCACTGTGGGAGTGATTGCTGCTTTGCTCTCCTGCATGTTAAATCTTTCAAGCACCTCATTAACATACTTTTCCTGTGAGATAAAAATTCCATTTTCATCTTGTTCTACTTCTATTCCCAAGAAGTATTTCAACAAACCCATGTCAGTCATTTCAAATTCTTCCTTCATGACTGTTTTAAAATGTTCAATAAGGTAATCATCATTACCTGTAAAAATAACATCATCAACATACAAGACTACAATCAAGATTTTACCATCTTTTTCTTTGATGTAGAGGGTGGGTTCTCCCTCACACTTTTCAAAACCATTTTCCAGTAGATATGAATCTATCCTATTGTACCATGCTCTTGGCGCTTGCTTCAGCCCATAAAGAGCTTTCTTCAATTTGCATACTTTGTGCTCTTGGCCTTTCTTTTCATAGCCGAGAGGTTGATCTATGTAAACCTCTTCCATTAACACTCCATTCAGGAATGCTGACTTCACGTCCATTTGGTAAACTTTCCACTTTTTTTGTGCTGCTATGGGCAACACTGCTCTCACGGTTTCTATTCTGGCAACCGGTGCGAAAGTTTCCTCATAATCAATGCCATGCTTCTACTTATAGCCTTTGACAACAAGCCTTGCCTTGTGTCTCTCTATCTTGCCTTCAACATTACTTTTGGTCTTGTAGACCCATTTAACACCAATGACATCTTTACCTTTTGGGAGTTCAACCAAATCCCAAGTTTTGTTCCTCTCTATGGCATTAAGTTCCTCATCCATAGCTTCTATCCATTTCTTATCCTTGATAGCTTCTTCGAAATGAACAGGATCATCAACATGACAATATAAAGCAAACAAAGAATTGATACCTTCATTAGCTAAATCTTGTTCATAAATATCTTTCAAACTTATGAATTTCTTACCTCTTTCAGTAGGTGTACAAGTACTTGAAGAAGCACTTGAATTTCCTCCTTGTGGTGTGCTTGGAGAAGCACTGTCATTTCTCCTCAAGGGTGTGCTCTGCTCTTTTGTTGGTGTTTCTGTTTGGGGATGTATTTCAGCCAACTCATCATCATTCTCATCATGAGATAAACAGTGTTTAACATTCACTTTTTTCTCTATGCTTCCATCCCAAGCTTCCTCTTCAATGAACTGTACGTCTCTGCTCACAATAAACTTCTTGTTGGATGGGTTATATAACCTGTATGCCTTGGATTCCTCACTGTATCCAATGAAAATACATTTCTCCCCCTTGTTGTCCAACTTCTTCCTTAGCTGATCCGGTATGTGTGCATAAGCTACACATCCGAAAACCTTCATGTGTGTGAAACTTTGCTTTGCGCCACTCCATGCCTCTTCCGGCACTTTGTTCATAACTGCTTTTGTAGGGCACCTGTTCAAGATATACGCTGCACAATGTACAGCTTCAGCCCAATAATCATTCGGCAAATGCTTTTCCTTTAACATACTCCTCGCCTTGTCCATTATGGTTCGATTCTTCCTTTCGGCTACTTCATTTTGCTGCAGAGTATATCTAGTTGTAAACTGCTTATGAATACCATTTTCTCTACAAAAACGTAGAAAATATTTAGAGATATACTCACCTCCTCTATCAGTCCTTAAGACTTTGATATGCAGCCCACTCTGGTTCTCAACAAGTGCTTTGAAATTGCAAAAATTTTCAAACACTTCACTTTTGTTTTTCAAAAAGTAAACCCAAGTTTTTCTTGTAAAATCATCTATGAATGTTAACACATAGTGGTTGCTTGCAAGCGATGGAGTTTGCATCGGTCCACACACATCTGAGTGGACAATCTCTAAGGGTGATTTTGCCCTTATGATTTTCCCGGAAGGAAAAATTTCTCTGTGTTGTTTCCCAAGAATACAACCTTCACAAAGGCTGTCTGGTTTCTCTATCAATGATAAACCACTTACCATTCCTTTTCTGTTCAACAGATTAAGACCTCCAAAGTTGAGATGTCCAAATCTCAAGTGCCATAACCAATTATCATCCTTTGGTTCGATTTGAAAAGTCTCTTGTGCAACTGCTGCTTTCTCTTCACCATTCTTCAAATCTGCTCTCATTCTAAGAGGGAACATCCTGTTCCTTGTCATCTTCACTTCAGCAATACACTGATTGCTGGGTGGTTTATCCATGATGGTACAAACATCATTACCAAAGAAAACATTATACCCCTTATGGACAAGCTGTCCAATACTTAAGAGGTTACACTTCATTCCTGGAACATAATAAACACCTGCTATGGTTTTCTTTGCACCTAATCTTGTTAAAACATTTACATCTCCTTTTCCCATAACAGAAACTTTGCTATCAGTTCCTAGTGTGACTTGTGACTGCACACTCTCATCTAACATAGAAAACATCGCTAAGTTTCCTGTCATATGGTTACTACAACCGGAGTCTAGAAACCATAAATCTTCACTCTTTTCTTCAGCCATATTACAAGCTAAAAACAAATTACTTTGACTGCTATTTTCTTTTGTGAAATTTGCACTAGTTTCACTTCTCATATCATTCTACTTCTTCTTTCTACATTCATTAGCATAATGACCATATTTCTTACAATTATAACATTGGACATTGGATTTGTCATACCTTTGTCCTTGAGCATTCTGCTGACCATTCTGTTGGCTGCTGCCTTGGCCTTGATGCTGATTTGGATTGTTGCCCCTTCATTGAGCATTTGCTGGAATGTTCCTTCCACCTCTGTTCTGGCTTCTGCCTCTTCTTCTCTTGCTTCCTCTGCCTTGCCCTCTTCCTCTTCTGAAATACATCTGGGTCTTAAAGGCTTGCTCAAGAGATGAGTTTTCACTCCTACCCAATCTCTGTTCATGGGTCATCAGTGATGCATGTAGTTCATCCACTGAAAACTTTGTGAGATCCCTAGTCTCCTCTATGGTGGTTACAATCACATCGAATCTTGAGGGTAAACTTCTCAAGAGTTTTTCAACAATCCTCTTGTCTTCAAGAGTCTCTCCATGAGATCTTATTTGTGTGACCATTCCAATCACATGAGTGAAGAATGAGTCAATGTTATCTGACTCTTTCATGCAGAGAGTCTCAAAGTCTCTCCTCAGCAACTAAAGTTTTGATGTCTTCACTCTTTCCATTCCCTGATAAGCTGTCTTGAGAGTTTCCCATGCTTCACTGGATTTCTTAGCTGCTGCTATCCTTGGAAACACACTCTCATGCACTGCTTGATACAAGAAGAAAAGAGCCTTGGCATCTTTCTTCTTATTGTTCTTCAGTGACTCCCTTTCTGCTTGAGTTAAAATAAAAAAACTCTGCTTCATTTGCTGGCTCTTCAAAGCCATCCTCAACTAATTCCCATAATTCTTGTGAGGTAAATAAAGCCCTCATAGTTATTGACCAGTAGTCATAATTTTTTCCATTGAATTGTGGGAGATGGATATTTCCCAAACTCATACCTGTGTTGGAGCCAGCCATTCTGCACTTCTAACTATGATCTCAAAAAACACTTGACTGTGTGTTTAAAACTAACTCACTGTTCAACAACAGTAACACAAAATGTATAGAGAAATACCTTTGGATTCTTTTGGTTGAGTCTTCACACTGCTGGAGAAGATGTTGCAACTAAGAACTCCTTTCCTTCAGCTTATTTGACCTTCAAATAGCCTGGATTGGCTTCGATACCATGTTGGAATTTTGCTGAATTCCAAAATAATAAAACTGCCTTCCTTAACACAGAGAAATATTCAGAATTTCACTAACAGTGACAGAGTTTCACATAAAAAAAAAATTCTATTAAAAAAAATTGATGTTACACTTCTTCCTCAAAAGAGGGCTTACAAAAAAAAAATCTGAATGCTGCAAACACAGTTCAGAAATATCACTCTGTCATTCACTTCCGTTACAAAATATTTCACACTGCTGTGTAAAATACAAAACACTCTGTTTTTCTGGAAAATACGCTGCTGTGTATTTCCAAAATTTTGCTCTCTGTCTTAACAACAATGCTCTACTGTGTAAAAACATTACATAACAAAAATGACTATGTTTCTGCATATAACAAAACAGAAATATTTGTGTCATAAATTGACTCAACCACTAAATTCACCACTTAGAAAAACATTAATGGTCTCATTACTTCTTCCGGCACTACTCTATTATGCATTGATGGCAAATTGCTTGCTGGCACCTCTAACCGTCAATCTTCAATTTACCAGTGATCACGCTGCTGTATATACTCTTTTTTTCTTTCTGCACTGTTGTGCCTTTTATAAAAATTTACTGTGTATATTCTTTAATACATTTCGGCCCTTTTAATATATATGAATCACATATATTAAAAATAAAACAAATACCTTTTAAAACAGTGAACCAAACTATTGAATTAAAAACAAATGCGATGGTTTTAAATTTTTTTAACCCGCAACCTTTGTCAACATATAACATGTGGGCCCCCGCATACGTCAGCAGGTCCGAGGGGGTAAAATCCTCCATTGGCCTGGCCTGTTGGACCCCCGCGGACTTCACTTGCCGCATGTTCATTTAACCGGGCAGTTGGAAATTAATTCCAACAAATAATGTAGTGGGCAGGTATATAACTGTATGTCAAACCACTCGACCCATCGACGTCTAAATAAATGTGAAATTTGTAGGCCAGTATAAGATGAAGATAAGTTAAGATAAGATATCAGAGACATGTTGCCGATCGTGATTGGTCTATGCTTCTCGGTCGTTCCCCTGGCACTGTATTTCCCTCCCTGTAGACAGTTGAGCGACTTGGTGTTGAGGATAGTCATTTGGTGTTAAGGATAAAAGATGCAATGGAGAAAAAAACCACGTACACAATAAGAGGTTATCCCCAGATCCCCATTTCCTGCAGAAGAATTCTCATTATAATCGGTTATGTCGTCCCCAATATCGAACTCGCTGAATTCGAGCCTGATTTATTTGGCTCGGAAATGGCTAACTCTCGTTTGAAGAATATAAATCATTTTTATTATCTGATAGCACAGTATGAGTGAAGGAAGCAACCCCTCAACATCCATACGAACAATTGTCAACGAAAATCACAAGAAACAGCATGCACTGCCTGGTTGTTGTTTTTGTTTGTGTAGGTTTAACTCAAATTAATTCACCTGTTTTAATTGTTATAGTGTTGTTCCTAAGATTTTATTTCTTGTCGTGCTGTAAAAATGGGAAAAAAAATTGAGTTGTCCCTTCACCAATCATTGTTTTCTAGAATTTCAAAAGCATGACTAAACGAATATTTTTGTTACTGCAATTTCGACAGAGATCTAAAATGACGAACATGAGTGAAGTTCATACCTGTGCACTGCAACAGTGATAACGATTTCCGGATAACGGTACCTGCCCTTGAAGCAGCCTATGAGCAGGCCAGGGCTCATAATATAAGGAATATAAAAGTGAAGGGGCTTTTGATAACAAATCCTTCAAATATGTTAATTTGGATCTATGTTATAATATAACCATATCTATTGTTAATTTGGATCTATGCTTTTGTGGATCACTTAAAAGACTTGGTCTAGTTAAGTTTCTAAGTTATCAAAGAAAACTTCTTATCCTATCTTTAAACTTTGGAAATATATAACCTTTCTAAATAAATGAAGTTATTTTTTTTTGTAATATTTCATATTTTATGGTGCTTTGCACCATACACAATTTTATTATAATAATAATAAATGCTTTTTTGCACCATTTTTTATTTTATGATGCTTTGCACCATATACAATTTATTATTATGACAATAATTTTGATATTTTTATGATACATTTTTAATTTTGATATTTTTGTAAATTGTAATCAAAATTTATGATTATACATATTTATCTTTTTATTTGCCAAATTGTGTGGTACTGCATGTACAAGTGTTTCCTTGAGAAAACATGATCGGAGAGCATCTAAATTGTCAAAATCAAGAGAGGATCACACCCTGGGTCACACCAAACACCTTAACATAGCTGTATTTTTTCCAAGTTTCTAACTAGTGACCTTCACATAATAGAGTGAAGGTCAAAACTATACTTCAAAACTATTACCCATTTTACAATCAAAATATTTTATAATTTTTTTAATGATATTTTTACAAGTAAGTAATATTATTGTTTATATTTTTTTTATGTTTAGAATTGTCTTTAATGCACTTTTTTTGACAACTCATGTTATGTTTTGTTATTTAAATTGTATTTTTAAATGTGAAAATGAATTCAATTTTATACACAAATAAACTAACAAACAAAATTAATTATATAAATTTAATATTTTTTAAATCAAATTTAAAATTAAAATTACATTAAATAAAACATTATAAAATTAGGTTATTAAATGTGAAAGTACGAAATTAAATTAAATTAAGAATATGGGTTTCCTCCTAAAAGGTCATAGTTTCGAAACCAAAAGGGGTAGAGTATGTATGTCTTCCTAAACTATGCCGTCAAATAGTTGTGTGGAGGTGGATCTCTTGTCCCATAAACGAAGTGATCTCATACACCAAATTAGTATCTTACTTGAGTGTGACCTTAAAATTAAATAATGATAATAATAATAATATAGAAAATTGACGTCCGTGAAGCGGAGGTCTGACGGTGGAGGGAGATGATTTTCACCCAATCCACCAAGGTTCAAATCTCCATGGAGATGTATGCCTGTTGTGTCTTGGCTAGAAGAGTAGGCGACCCCAGAGCGGACGTCTTGGCTCTTGTTGAGGCATAAGTTAATTGCTATTGTGTGCAGCTTGCACGCTGTTGCACCTAGCCTAGGTTTATAGTGGCAACCGGTTGGATTTGAACCTGGGCCTTGCTCGTGCAACTCTCACCGATTCATACGATTACCCTAGATCTAAAAAAAATAATATAGAAAATTGACTAACAACCTACCTTTTTTATGAAAAAATTCTTAGATTTCGACTTTGTACAAAAACTCCGATGAATGTATTCCATGTTACTACAACGTACTTTGTACATATTGTCTTTTCTTGTTGTAGCATACTTGTGGGCATGTTGTAGCATACTTGTGGGCATGCTCGAACTGTGGTCCGGTTTTGTTTTACTTTGGGTTGGCATTTATCTTTTCTGAATTCTTCTTTACTCGTGTCTAGTCATATCTCACAATATGACTATTGCTGGTTTTGTTGGCCATTTCATGCTTGGGCAAATTTTTATTGAGTTATGGTTTTAACAATGTTATATCTACTCACTAGCATTTCTCACACTCCTTTTCACACACTCTATTTAATAAAAAAAAACTTTGTACTTATGCATAAGCCAACATGTGTTTTTCCCTTCGAAAAAAAAAGTTCTTAAGAAAACAAAGTTTTCCCGTTGTAGAGTAGCTTAAGAAAACAATCTAACCTGTTTTTTAAAGTATATGGCAGTGGCTGAATAAATATCATAATATTTGCAAGCAATGGTTTATATCTCCTAATACCCTGTAGCTGCATTCTGTTTCAAATATTTTTGCTTATTTCTGCACGTGCACCGGTGTGTTATGATCATATGTGAGCATTAAATAATGGTCACGATTTTAAATTGGATTTTACTTTATAGTGATCTAAACGTAAAGGGATGAATGGGTATTCAGCGCATGTTTATATTGTACCACGAAAATCAGAGAACTTTTTTTATTTATAATTTAACATTGATTGATTGATTGTTGAATAAAATAAAGTTAGTTTGGTTAGGATTTTGTCACATTCACATCAGGCTTGAAATTTTCAAAATCATTTAAATTCAGACTTCAATTATATTGATATTAAAATGCAAACTGTAAAAACACTGGATAAATAAAAAGAATTATATTTCAAGTCAAACACAATAATATAGTATGGTTAATAATAGAATTTAGAAATATTCAAAATCATTTAAATTCAGACTTCAATTATATTGATATTAAAATTTAAACTGTAAAAATATTGGAATATATATATATATATATATATATATATATATATATATATATATATATATATATAAATAAAATTTAGAAATATTCAACGGAGTTTTTTTTGGTAATATAGTGATAATAATATAGTATCATTAATAATAGAATTTAGAAACATTTAATGGATTTTTTTGTAATATAGTGACAATAATATAATATCATTAATAATAGAATTTAAAAATATTCAATGGAGTTTTTTGTAATATAGTATTATTAATAATAGAATTTAGAAAACCTACAATGTATTTAGAAACATTTAATGTAGTTTTTGTAATAGAGTAAAATTAATAATAGAATTTAGAAATCTACAATGTAGTTTTTTTGTATTAGTGGTTTTAATTTATATATTTTATATTTAATTTAGATGAAATGTTTGAAAAAATAAAATATAGTGTATTTAATATTTTAGAAGAATTTGAATATGGTTGCATAAAATATTTTTAGTAGAGAAGAATTAAATAGATAATAGATTAGATGTTCATGAGATTGTGATTCTAAGATAAATGTGTAAATCAAGTAGAAATTAGATAAAAGAAAAAAAGAATTAGAAGAACGATTACTTGAGATAAATTTTAGGAGGTTATTTGTTCAAGTTTTCACTTGGAATAGAAAGTGAGTAACCACATCACCATGTGGAAAAACCCCAAAACACATAAAGACATCTCAACAAAAAGGATCTAATTCTTTCTTTTGAAAACAATCACCTTCTCTTTATAATTAATTATACTTACATGCGTAGATATAGGAGACCTAAATAATCATAGAAGTTTAGAGTAATTCAATGACTATGAAGCATCAATGAACTATCAAATTCATGAACATAAAAGATTCTCTATTATAAAGGAGATAAAGAAGGGAGGTATCCCCTAAAAATATGAAAGGAATTTAAAATGGAGATATACCCCATGCGTTTGACTAGTGTCTTCATGCTACTAACTTGGGTTCCTTCTCACCTGTTTTTCTACCTTCAAGCCTCCATCAATATCTTTATCATCTATAAGTAATGATCGAAGAGCACATAAATATCATGACATTATTTACTCAAATGAGGGATAAAAATAACAAAATAAGGATATGGAGATAGAAAGGCCCCTTCTCCTCAAAAGGCATCGTGTATTTATATAAAATTTAGGGATTTTGACAATTTTTTTTATTCTTGGTATGGCAAAGTGGCTTGTTTCTCCATGTTTACTTTGGATGGCACCCTTATATAAGTATTTTTTCTATTGAATTGAAACACACACACACATAATTTTTTTAGGATGTGCATTTATGTTAATTAAGGAAGGTTATGCCCCACACATTTTAAGGAGATGCATACCCCCACCCTATGTTATGAACCCCTAAGGAAGCATTTATTGGGTTAAATGTATATCTAATTTGTAAATGTATATGTCATAGGGCCAATATAATGATGAGGGGGGTCACACGTGCAATGCGTGAATATATATATATATATATCATGTACTCATTATTGAGGATATGTGATTTAGATGTATGAATTTATTTGGTATTTGGAGGAGGTTCTCCTATTCTTTGAAGAGTCATTGCGTAACTTATCCCTCTTATTTATATTGAAGTTACGCTTTGTGAAAGACATTTTTATACATGGTGTGTAGGTCTAGTCTTTTGAGTATTTCTACCACAACATTTGGTATTAGCACTACGATAGTAGATTTTTTCTCATTAAGTCAAGACTTCATGGAATTGTGTGTGTGTGTAGAGAAAATTTCGAAAGATTGAGGAGATATAGCAAAGTACATATGGTAAGAATTCCAAGTTCTTATTTAGTATCCTTCGGAGATATATACTATGGAAGTTGGCATTTGTGAGTATTCCTTAATTTGGGCTTAAATGAGGCATTTTGGGATTTTCACTAAAGCTTTGTTTGTGAGAAGGCTTAGATGGTGAAATCTTGAGGATTCTAAGGAGAGTTTGTTGGATTCACAATTGTACTAGGGGGGTGAATTGATACTATGCAAAATTTTAATTATTTAAAAAACACTCAAACACAATTTAAATTACAATCTCATAAGAATAACATAAGACATAAGATATACATGTAAACCCTTAAAGCATAAAACCAAAAAGCTTCTTTTTAATTGATTGATTTATGTAGGTACCCGGGCCCTATAGGAGATACCAATCCTCCCAAAGCTTTGATCTCGCAACCATTTCTTCTTTGATCCATGTTTTTTATTCCATAATTATTTGCAATCCTCTCGCATTCAACTCAATTGTATATGATCTTTGAAACATTGATGTCTTTAAATTTTGTAGTTAAATCATAAAATCCATGCACTACATTAAGATCTTCCTTTACATCCAAATGGATGTTTTATATCATCTTTTACTCTTATTTTTCATTATACATCTACAATATTAGTTATTTCTCACTTCACATGTGCTCAATCTTCCAATTCACTTCAACATTCTTCAACAATGTGATTCCTCCTATTAACAATTGCCAATATCTTCATCTAAACCTTAAAATTTCAATGTTCCCTCTTTTCTTGTTCATCAAGAATCTCACTTATGTTTTATTTTTTTCAACGTTTTTCCTTATATGTATGTATGGTATGTTTTTTGTATCCAAGTGCAATGTGAGCGCTTTTCTTTTTCCTTAATCCCCCTTCCGTCTAATTGTTCTAAGTTATGGTGCATATATGCCTTGTCGATAAACCACATTTCTAGATAACATTACCAACCCTTATTCCATATTAAGATATCGGATACATCTCAAACTCTTTAACACTAAGACCCACCGTAATAATATTTCCACATCCCCTTTAGCTCGGGAGCTAAATTATAATAAACCCACGACCAACTACCGATACTTGGCACTTACACGACACTTTGGATATCAAATATTGTCAACTTATTATGAGTTTGCACCATAAACATTCCGAGGTACTCGATATGCTAAGGGCTCTAGTCCCTTCACATTATACTTGATATCCTTACGACTAGGAGCATAAATAAGAGCCAATATATTAAATATCAAGAAAATGAAACTTACGTGTGCTTTTCTAAGTCGCCAATATGGTTATATGCCAATGATTCTTTGCCTTCAAGTGCTACACCTTAACTCCTCATGCCACTAGTCGCCACCCATATCAAATATTGGAAAATTGAACTTTCACATGCTTTTCCAAATCATTGATATGACAATATGCCAAGTACCTTTAGCCCTTAGGTGCCACACCTTAGCACCTCATAACTAGGGGCTACAACCAAGTGCCAACTAGATCAAACATTCCTACAAGGGGTGCACCTTTTGGTAAAATGATAGTATGTCGATATTTCAAAAAGGGCTTAACTCTCAAGCATAGGTCCTTTAGCACATCATGACCAAGGGGTGTAACCAAGAGCCATTCAATATCAAATATCATGAAAATATGTGACTTTTCAAAGTACTTATATATTGAGGTTTTAAGGGGCACTTAACCCTTATGAATTAACTTGTTGGATCTCTAAGACCGGGAGCTATGACTAGGGGTTGCGGTATATTGGGATATCGGGTAATCTCATGAGCTTGAGAACTATAGATATGTCGAGCATCCGATGTGAAAAAACCAACACTTCACTACAAATTATTTATATGTTAACTAGAGAAGAGAGGAACAATTTTTTCCCCAATGTTTTGACGTATTCTATATTTGTTCCTTAAAGCTGAAGGCTTTTTCTCTTTCCACTTTCCATACCCAAAGGTATCTCTCCTTTTGACATACCAAAGGGTCTCCACCTTTTCTTTGACATAAATGACAACATTTTGCAAAAAATATCCTCTTTTTTCATTAACAACGACACCTCGGAAAAAATTAGGTACCGTTCCAATGAACTCCTCTTGTCGACACTTCTTCATTATGTCTCCCCTATCCGCAATTTTGCATTCAATCTATAATTGCTATAAAACTTCTCCTGTTTTTTCTACAAACCCCGCATTATTTCGAACTCCCCTTATATGTTTGCAAGGTTATATTATATTTTTTTTGTAATGCGTCATTTATTTGTGAAACCTTCCCTTTTAACATCAATGGAAAATGGAAGTTCCCCATGAATTCATGCATGTGCTCAATTTCATTTTTTTTCACTATTTCCCATTGCTCCCAATGAGAACATGTTACACATGTCTATAAATACAATTCTTTTTTCATTCTTATCTGCAAGGAATAGTATTTCATGTTTCGATTGAATGAAAAAGTATATGTTTTGTTTCCACTAACTCTTTTCCTATAGCTCTGCTCGTGAAGTATTCCAACTTCTTGATGTGGTTTGAATAAAATCAATCTCTAATATTTACCTATTATTGATGAGATGGGGAGAGTGATCCAAGTGGCTCTATAAACACTCAAATATTAAAAAGAGGGCTTAGGGAAAGCTCAAAATTTAAAGTTATTGGATTGACATGGAACTAGAGTCGGATCTAAGAGATCATTGCAAACTTTCCAATTGCGCAAACAAAACCTCAATCTAACATCATATGTGAAAGTTATGGCTAGTCAAAGTTTTAGTCAACTAGGCCCCTTGGATAAAGTTAGCATACTTCCAACTAAATTTGAAATCGGCTAAATACGCAGAAAGCGACTAAATATGGCAGAAATTAACGAGAGAAAAATCGGCACTTTGCGACGAATGTTTCTAATGGTCGAAACTAGTGAAATTGTTGCCTGCTTAATTTTTCCGGTGACCCCAAAATTTTGGCCAACAAATTTTGTCCCATATTTAAAAAAAATAAAAAAATAAAACAAAAAAAATAAAATTGGCTAGCGACCCAACAAATTAATACTGCAAACCATTCTTCCAAAAGGCGGGCATAAAAATTAACGTTAAGTTTTTTTTTATTTAAACTCATAATTGTCATTCAACCACAAGGGAACAAAGGCCGAGCATAGAACCCAATGCAAGTGGAATCCCTGAGGGGGAATGAAAATCGAGGAGAAGAAACATGATGCGAGGGAATATGCTAGGAATCTAAAAGATTCCCTTGATGCCAAATTTTCATAGTGTCAAAATTATGTGGAGTTTATACTCAAATTAATCAGGCATTTCATAGGGAACATGATGGTGTAATCATTTTCCTCATCCGAGGAGCATATTTCTTAGTTGAATTGTAAAGAGGAATCTTTTTGGAATCATGAGGAATCTAAAAGATTCCCTTGGGGGCCAAATTTTTACAATGTCAAAATTATGTCGATTTTATACTCATTCTTCTCAGCTTTTTCACAAGGAACGTGATGGTGTAATTCTATTCTTCATCCGAGCAACGTAATTTCGATTGACTCGTAGCAAAGGAATATTTATGGAATCTTAAGGAATCTTTGAAGGTTCCCTAGAGGCTCGAAAATGTCGGTTTTAGAAGCATGCTCACTTTATACTATTTTTTTCTTTTTTTTTGCAAGGAATGTGTTGGTGTGATCATATTTTTCATCCGGGACGAGTCGAATTCTAGTCAACTAGTGACAAGGGAAATTAGGTGAATCTTTGAGATTCCCTGAGGGTCTAGATTTGATGAAGTCATAAGGGGGTCAAGTTTATACTCATTTAAACCAGTTTTTTTCCCAAGAATTCACCCATGCGAGTCCATTTCTTCATTCGAGGTGTTCATTTTAAGGGCATCCCCTGAAAGTGGAGGTATAAGATGCATTTGTTCCATGTCTTATTTTTATTTTTTTCTTAGATGGTGGTTTTACTTTAAGATCCATTTTTTCCACTTTGTGAGAGGATATTTGTATGCCACTTTATGTGAGAGATTTATATTTGGTAATGTTGATGGAGATATTTTATGAGTGAGAGAGTTCTTATAAAAGAACATCTCGTGGAGATACATGCCACTCTAGTTAATGGAGTTATTCCTTGTATTGACAAAGAATGCATCATGTATTCATCGTCATCTTGTAGCAATTAATGAAGTAGTCTCCCCCTCTCTTGACACTTGGGCCCAAAGATGTAACCCACAATGGGTGAACTCCGTTATCAAATTTTGTGTGTTCTTGATTTTATGGTTGTCTTTATGTTTCCTCTTCTTTAAAGTATGCATATGTGGTTTTTCATACTCATTCACATGCAATTCTGCTAACATCATAGAAGAAAAAAAATATTGGTTAATTCCGTTAGCTGAGAGAATCTATATCAAGTTTGGTATAAAAAAATGTCTTCTTTCTTATGTGAATTGTGAGTGTGAATGATAATCGAGATTGAACGTGCAACAAGAAAATAAAATGGAGGATCACAAAGGTCTCTACAAGGACCTCCTTAAGATGGAACACATGGTAGATATAATATATACAGATTATGAGGAGAAAATGTAAAAAGAGGAATGAGAGAGAGAGAGAGAGAGAGAGAGAGAGAGAGACAAAGGATGATGCCCCTTCTCCATCTTCGAGTGAATATTCTTCTTTTTTCATCTTCTTTTCATCATTCAAATGAAGAGAACAACGAAATACTTCAAATAGAGAATGTTGAATTGAGGATACTTTTGCACGAAGTAGAGGAGGAGAAGAAGATATTGTAGCTTCAATTACGAGCCACGAAGAGGCGTTGGAAATGTTGAAAGTGAAGTCATCATCACCTACTTCGAATTGACAATTGAGGTAAACAATGTTGGTAGTTATTCGAGTTTCATTTTCACATGATGATGATTATTTGGGTGCTTTTGAAAAAGAATGCTACAGGGGATTGGTTCAAGATTAATAAAGAAGATGGGATATGAAGGAAAGTGTCTAGGAGCTAATGGGAAAGGCATTGTGAGTCCAATACAAGTGGTGTAATTACCACGACATGCGGGATTGGGCTACGTCATAAAGGAAGATACAAGATAATCTTTAGGTGAAAATCCTAACACAATGAAGGATGCGAATAGTATATCACAAAGCCTCTAGTGATCATGATTGCAAGTCATTTCCAAATGGGAGTGAGCATTCCAAAGAGAGAGCCAAAGAAAGGTATAAAAAAGGCTCGGTATTCTAAAGTTATTTTTTTATTACAAACATATTATTAATGATGAGAAGAAATCATGGCATAGAAAACCATGTCGTTTTTGTTGCTTGTATAACCATGTGGTTACAGAGTGCTTTGGGAATGGGACAAAAGAAAGAAAGAAGATGAGACATGAAATGACTTCTCCACATCGGGGAAGGAAGAAGGTTATGTAGGTCTAGAGCATGAAGAGTTTTTGTAGTCATTGCAACAAAGGTTGACATCGAGAGAGCCACATGGTGGGAGCTCCATCCAGAGAAACATATCAAGAAGGAAAAAGCACTTGTGCAAGAACCAATCAATGAAGCTTTTCAACAAGTGAATTAGCTCCAGAATGCATGACCCATTCACTTTGATGAGTGAGAGATGGTTTCATTAAAGATAGTAGCTTTTCATGTCAAAATTTTGTAAATCATATGTTACAAAATGATTGTAAAAGTGATGATGTGTTTTCCATCACTTATGAAAGCAACGTGATGATGTCTTATGGACTCTTTTTGTTAATAGTTTGGGTATGGATTTCTATTATGATTATGATGTAAACTTGACCAAAGAGTGTGTTATGACCTCTTGGAAAGTATTGGGTTTTGCTTGGGTCATATTTGGTCTTGTAGAAGAACATGTATTTTGAAAAGATTGTACCACGAGTTTATATAGGATGTAGGTGCCGGTTCATCACTTATGACTACGAAGAATAAATGTGAAAGAGAAGGAAGTGTGGCTTTGTCGGGGAACTTTTTGTGTAAACAAGGGAGTACAACAAATTTCAGATTATGTTCATGGTTTTGAAGGACCAAAAGATCCTTAGTGGGGAGGAATGATCTAGGTGGCTCCATAAACACTAAGAGATCCAAAGATAGCTTAGGAAAATCTCAAAAATATAATTTCTTGGATTTTTTTGTGGATCTATCGTCAGATCAAAGAGCCCATCGCAAGCTTTCCAATGATGTAAAAAAACACCTCAATCCGACATCATATGTGAAAGTTATGGCCGATGAAAGTTTTGGTCAACTAGGCCTATTGGCTAAAGTTAGAAGAACACCAACTAAATTTGGAAGCTTGGTTAAATCTATTGGAGCTACTAAATTTGGTGGAAATTAACGAGGCAACAATTTGACACTTTGCATTGACAGCTTCGGTTGCCGGGAACCGATGAAATTGTCACCTAATTAATTTTTCTAGTGACCCCAAAATTTTGGCCAATGAATTTTTTCCATATATATATATATATATATATATATATATATATATATATATATATATATATAAAATAACAAAAAAAAATTAAAATTGGCCAAGGCTGAGCACAAAACCCAATGCAGCTAAAACCTTGAGCGGGCATGAAAATCGAAGAGTAGAAGACCGACACGAGGGGAATATGCCGAGAATCTAAAAGATTCTTTTGATGCCAAATTTTCACATTGTCGAATTATGTTGATTTTATACTCAAATTAATCAAAATTTCGCAGGGAACACGATGGTGTAATCATTTTCATCATCCGAGCACAATATCTTTCATTGACTTGCAGAGAGGAATCTTTATGGAATCATGCGGAATCTAAAAGATTCCCATGGGTCCAAATTTTCATAGTGACAAAATTATGCCAAGTTTATACTCATTCTTCTTAGTTCTCGAAGGAACGTGATGATGTAATCTGATTCCTAATCCGATAAGAAAAAATTTCATCAACCTACAACAATGAGTCTTTATACAATCTTGAGGAATATTTGAAGATTCCCTAAAGGCCCGAAAATTTTAGTTTTCGGAACCAAGCCGATTTTATACTCATTTTTCTCAATTTTTTCGCAAGGAATGTGATGGTGTGATAAAATTTGTCATATGGGTAGCCAAATTCCGATCAACCAAATTCGCAATGAATCTTTGGGGGGAATCTTTGATATTCCCGAGGGTCCAAATTTGACTTAGTCAAAAGGGGGTCGAGTTTATACTCATTTGAATCGGTTTTTTCACCGAGAAATTTAACCATGTAATCCATTTCTTCATTAGAGGTGTGTATTTGCGAGGCCATCCTAGAAGTGGAGGTATAAGATGCGTTGTTGCCATGTATTCTTGTTATTTTGGCTAAGATGATGTTTGATCTTGAGATCCATGTTCAACACTTTGTGAGAGGATATTGTATGCCACTTTATGTGAGATATTTCTATTTTTTCATGATGATGGAAAGATTTTATAAGTGAGAGAGTTTTTATAGAAGACCGTCTTGTGGAGAGACATGTCACTCTAGTTAAAGGATTTATTCCTCATATTAACAAAGAACACATCATGTATTCATCATCATCTTGCAACAATTATGAAGTAGACTCCCCCTCTCTTAACAAAAACCACGAAGACGTAACCCACACTTTCGGGTGAACATCGCTATCAACTTTTTTTATGTTCCTTATTTGATGGTTTTATTTATGTTTACTCTTCTTTAAAGTATGCACATGTGGTTCTACATACTCTTTCACATGCAATTCTGCTAACACCAAAGAATTAAAAGATCTTGGTTAATTTTGGTAGGCTGAAGAATTCGGATCGAAGAGTTATCGGTCCCAAATTTTGACTTGGATACTCAAAAGTCTCCATTGGAAGAGATATTTTCAATTTTTTTCTTTAGTTGTAATATATTGTAACCTAAAAATTTGATCATCTACCTCTTACGTAAGGAAATGATGTTTGATTGGAATATCTTTTTTTTCTTGGAATGCGTAACAAAGTTCTTTGAAATATTAATTTCAATTCTATTATCAAAAGTGATTGATATAAGTCAACGATGATTTACCTTAATGTTCTTTAAAATATTCTTCATATAGAGGACCTAAGTACAACATGTTATTAATGTGATATATTCTTCTTTAGTTGTGGACAAGGAAATTGAAGTATATTTCTTGCTCATCCATGATACTAGGAAATTTCCTAAGAAGAATGATCTTCCATTAGTGATTTTTTTTTCATCAACACTTCTTACCCATTCCACATATTATTTTTCACCAACACTTCTTACCCATTCCACATATGTATACGATTTTAATGTCAAATCTTTTTTTCCCTTGAGTGTAACACGCTCCTCCCACGTTTACCCACTTTCACCGATTTTTCTTGAGGTAAACATGAGCTAAGGGTCACTATGAAGAGACTCAACCTCCTATATGACCTTAAGGAGATATAGTCGACAACTTAAAACTTTACTAACCTCCCTTGGGTGCTACAAGACCTCAAAGAGCTACCCAACCCCTCCAGTGCCTAAACCCTAAGTTAACTCACCTTTCCACCGATCTAGAGCCTCAAACACTCCCTTGCCAAGGCATCCATGTGATTTTAACCCTCCGAGTCACACTCATAATCCTACTTCCATATGACTTTGTGGACATTTCTAGTCGATACTATGTCTTCTACCCCAAATTCTGAGCCACTTTTTCGGGTTAGAACTCAAGTCCCCTACCCGAATTCAATGAGACATCCGTAAATGATAAATAACATAAGAACAAAGCTTCCAAACCAAAAAATTGAACAAAAAACTTCCCAACCAAGACTAGAATTCCATCAAATACATGATGAGCATGAAATCTACAGGTCATGAATGCATATTTGATCATAGGGATATGAAACTTATTTGTGTTTTAACAAGAAGGACTAATTCCCTCTCAAAATAGTTGTAATAGCACCAATTAGGTATTGCATTCATTATTCATTCATTTACTAATCAAAACATGATGATATGCATGATTAATATTTGTCATAAGACCATTATTATAACCAACATATAACCGAGATAATAAACAATGATAGAAAAGCCATTAAATCCACATAATAAAAAGTATAATTTATCATCAAAGACAAGAGAAAATTAGTGTTAGTCCCCTAATTTTCTCTCTTTTTTTCAATTTTCCCCTTCCTAAATCATAACCATTTACCTTTTTTTTACCTCTTTTATCCACCCTCATCTTGCACTAGTCCAAGGACGGTGACATATTTCTTATGAACTTTATTTTTTCATATTTTCAATTCAATTTAGCATTTATTAATTATTTATTACATGATTTCTTACTTTTAATCACTCTTTGTAACTTATTGATATCTCCAATGTTTATTTGGTAGTTAGAGTACTTACCGTGGTCGTCGATCCTAGTGCAGGGATCGGATCATGCACCATTTACAGACAACAAATCCTTGCAGCAGATCCAATCCTCCTTGATCACTCTGCCTTGTCTTGAGCAGCTTGACCACGACAACAGAGTGATCCAAAGGCAACCGAGACCAAATCCATGAAGGGCAAAAGTTGGAGATTAGCTACGGCCATTTCACGCTAACCTGTCTAATTTTAAAGACCGAAAAAGCTAAATTACGGGATTGGTTATGTAATCGGTTAAATGATCTATTTTGGCCTTTGGCCAAAGGTCTATATAATGTAGAATGTAAATAGGACTATGGAGCCTAAGTTTTTTATAGTAGAAGAGAACCAAAACACGACTTGAGAGGCGGTAGCGGTCATTGTATTTTTATTATCGCCCAAATCTAGGTTGGACGATGTAGTAATGTATGTACTTGCCTCGGTGAATTAATAAAAGGGATCTCCACCTCATTTTTCAAAAAATTACGTTTACGTATTGAGTTGATGAATTGATTAAGGTGCGAGCAACGTTTCTATTTAAAAGGGAAACGTGTTGGTTGGCTAGGGCCCAACCAACCCAACACGTTTACCCCATTTTCTATTTTCCCGTAATTCATGTTTACGTTGTCAAGTGTGATTTAGTTTTAAGCACATGTATTCATGTCCGAGTGAAAGCAGATCGGTTGTGTGAAGTAGATAACTTTCCTTTTCCTACAATTTCTTTTCTTGCACTTGATTTCATATTGGTTTTCCTTCGCTGTTCCAAGCAGGGAGAAATGATCCCTGCACCACTACACGTTGTTGTGACATCTCTTTTTCGCAATTGCGTCCGATTGGTTTTCCCCGCTTGGTCCAAGCAGGGAGAAATGAACTCGCACCGGTGCACGTTGGTGTGACATCTCTTTTTACGCATTGCACTCGATTGGTTTTCCCTACCTGGACTAAGCGGGGAGGAATGAACCTACACCGAGTGCATGTTGGTGTGATACAGACAAAATTTTTTAGTCTACTTCCGGAAATCCTCTTTCTTTCATTAAATGCTTATGACAGGGATAAACGTATATTGATTGTTTCTTTATTCTTGCACTCTGTTAAGATCGAAACATTCAATTTTTATTTCTTCATTTGAATTAACATTATAATAGCACTTGAAATAATTAAACACTCATTTTAAGAATTAAATGCTAAGTGTAGGAAGCTCTGATCCAGTGCAAGAACTAGTTTCTTGCCACGGGATCTGAGTGCTTAGAAACTGGAAAAGTTCAAGCCCTTGCATGAAGTAAAAAAAATCCTTTAGTAAAGACACCATCTATACCTTCTGCATAAATCTCTGATCCTGCACTAGTACAAGTAGACTGCGATAGTGCAGGACAGATTAGTGCAAGAAGGAAATCTCTAAAGGAGCATATTTAAGGGCCCATCTAATGAGACTGCTAGTGTCTCTGCTAAAGAAAAACACACACTCAGTAGTTAAACAATAAATAGCTGGAGTGATTTCCTTTTATCTTTAATTCCCTCTTGAAAATGCATTCTTTCTTGTTCCAGTCTTAGATTATTTTTGATGGTTCAAGTTGCCTTTTTCTCTTTTTAATTTGATTCTGAAATCTTTCCTTTAAAGAAAGTATGGATTTATATTAGGAAGATTCATACCATCTCCGACATTGCATGTGCTTCATCTCTAAGTTTAGGGATCCCCCATGTTGACAAATTAAGTGTTGAGGAGTTTGCTTAAGTGTAATTCCTGCACCCAACATTTTGGCGTTGTTGCTGAGGAGGAAATTTGATTTGGTAAGAATTTTCTGATTATACAATAGAGGTAATTTTTTTTCTTTATTTTTGCGGTATTGTTTGGAAAAATATTCTTTGAAGGAATTTCTATGGTGTTAATTGATTTATGACAACATTTTTTACTAGAAGTTGTTGTTATTTTTCTTTTCTTGAAATGAATGCCTAGAAAAGGTAAGGGTTTGAAGCCCACTAGGGGACAAAATAATTTTGAAAGAAATTCTCATATTGGGTCTCCTTACGTAGCGGGAAGCCCAATCCAATTCAAGCCCATCACGCGAGAACAATCCACTCGGATTACGGTGTCAATAGCTCAGGTGTGGATCAACCTGTTGAGAGCGGTACAAGTAAAAGGGAAACAATGGTGGACCATGAAGATCATTTGTAAGGGACTGGTGAAAACCAAGTAAGTAGAGAACAATCCACTTTTGTGTTTCCAATTGTGGATCCTGATACTATGGCGCAAATGAAGAATATTCCACCATCATCTCTCCCTCATTTCCATGGTAAAGTTCATGAATATCCTGACTCTTTTTTATTCGAGTTTGATATTCTGTGTAGAAGTTATGATTATTCAACCCGACACTCAAAAGTTAAGATTATTTCTCGTCATTCTCAAGGACTCGGCTCTACGTCGGTTTATGGGGTTAGGAGGAAACACTATAAACTCTTGGGATCAGATGAAGAGAGTTTTTTTTGTCTAAATATCAAGAATATTGCAAAACTCGAGACATGCAGGGGGTGAGATTTTTTACAATCATACGGGATGATGATGAAACTCTTCAAGATTACCCGGAAATATTTCGTATATTTTACAAAGGTCAAAAATTAAGTTTCATCCCGAGTATTATTAGAACCTTGTTCTTAATAGGACTTACTCGATAATGCTAGAAATAATTTAAATATGTTAGGACAAGGTGATATTTCTCAACAAAATTTTGAATAAATTTGTGAATTATGCAGAAAATTTTCAAGAAATCGAGTATAGATCCGGTAGAGGAACTCGAAACAGAAATAGAAAAACTGAATCTACTGCTGCTATGATTATTGGACTAGAAAATAAAATGGAAAACATGAAAATTGATATGATGAATATTGTTACCAAACAGTTAGACTCTTTAAAATTTCAGCAAAAACTCATGAAGAAACAAGAGTCATTATGTATTTTATGTCCTAAATGTAGAGACAAGCATCTTCCTAAAGAGTGTCCTCTTAATTTGAAAGAAACTAATAGGTGTGCTATTTGTGCAGAAGACCATGTCACAGAAAAATGTCCCTCTATACCTAGACTTAAAGCTGTATTTACAAGGGGACAGACTGAAAGTCGAATATTTGTATGTTATGGGAGCAAGAAGGAATTGGCCTCGGGTAGGTGCAAGTATGGCTCCCGAATTTTCTCCACACTATTTTGGTGATAATTCACATGCATATTCTTATCCTAACACTAATCGAGTAGTGGCGGTATGGGAATCAATAACGAGCATGGACAACCTTCTCAACCATGGAAACAAGGTTGGAAAGGGCCAACTCATTTTCCATATTCCCACCAACCACCTATGCGATCATATCCATCTACGCATACACCTTATTCAATGCCTCAACTTCCGAGTCAGCCCTACTCCACCGTTGCCTTTACCTCTACCCTTTCGACCTCCTCGGTTTCCCTGCTCAACCTATGCCCAATCCTAACAATAATAAAGAAGTGCAAAATGATCTAGATGTAACAAACCCACCTTTACCATTCGAATACCCGACCTATTCTAGTTGGGGTTCATGATATTCAATTAAGATCGAGAAGGACTCGTAACATCGAGAAAATCGAAGCAACCTATAGTGATTGTTGAAGAGAAAGGAGAAGAGGAAACTCTTAACCATTCTCCAAAAGCTAGCACTAAGCAGACCTTTAGCCTTTGAATCCTTGCCATCTTCTTCCAACCAACCTCCCTTCCCAGAGAGGCTAGTAATGGAAAGAAGTGAGCCTATTTTCGAGACTAGTTTGGCATCCGAGCTTCGAAATATTTTGATTTAGATAGGTCTTTGCTTCAAGCCATTAAAGAGATCCCCATTTGTACTAAGATTATTAAGAAACTATGTCTCAATAAACCCGGGAGGAAGAGATTGGAACCCCAAAACATTCAATTTGTTGGTAGGGTAGCAAAAGTTGATGATGGGATGTGTGTCTATGGAAAAATATACCGATCTTGGGAACCCACGTTGTCTCAGTTCAGATTGGTAATGCCCTTGTCTCTAATGTTATTATAGACACTGGGGGAAACCATTAATGTCATGACTAAGAAAACCATGGATCAAATTCGGTTATCTCATCTTCACCCTACTCCCACTTTGTTCTTGAATTGGCGAGATAGATCTAAAATTAAGCTAGAAGGAGTATTGGACGATGTGATCATCTCATTATATTCTTGGGAATATTCTGCTCATTTCATTGTGCTTTAGCCAAAGAACATAGTAGGAGGAAATCCCTTGATCTTGGGTCGACCATGGCTTGCTACTAGCAGATACATATATTGGATGTTGTTCCGTGATATGTATATTTCGCTTGGAGATTCTAGGAAGAAATTTACCTTATACCCCCCCTCGCGGATCCATTCGGGACCTTCGAGATACTTTATGGTTGGATCAAAGAAGTGATGAGGAGACTCAACCCATTTCCATTATTCATCACTATACTTGGGTCTTCACAAGAAGATGAGATTCAAGATTTCCCTGAATAATCTAGACACTCTGCCTAATTTTGACCCATTGAGCCGATTTTCGGCCTAGATTTTCAAGATAATCATGATTCTCATTCTTCTATACCGTCGCATTTGACCAGTACCTTGAGTACTCCCCGAGCTCGATACCATTCTTGTTCAAATTAGCCCCTGGTAAATCCTTGCATATTAGTTCGATTTGGACTCATCTCAACGAGAGTAGCTTGTGAATTTGTTGCAAAACCATCTTAGTGCCTTTGCTTGGGGCTATGAAGATATGAAGGGTATCCCTCCTAAAACTTGTACACATCATATCTATATTCAGGAAGGAACCCGACCTATCCAACAACCCTAAAGGCGAATGAATCCAACTCTAAGAGATATTGTGAAGAAATAAGTACAGAAACTCTTGGATGCTTTGGTTTTATCTATCCTATTTCGACGATCAGTGGGTCTCTCCATTAGTGCTAGTACCTAAGAAAGGTGGAAGGTGGCGTATTTGTATTGATTATAGAGAATTAAACAAAGCCACTCTCAAATATTACTTCCCTCTCCCTTTCATTGACCGAGTGCTTGATACCCTTGCGAGAAAGAAATATTTTTCCTTTTTGGATGGCTTCGTGGCTATAACCGAGAGACATATTGCACCCGAAGATCGGGATAAAACTACTTTTACATGTCCATGGGGTACATTTTCTTATAAAGTGCTTCCGTTTGGTTTATGTAATGCCCGGCTACCTTTCAAAGGGCGATCTTGGCCATTTTTGCTGATTTAGAATTTGTAGAAATTTATATGGATGAATTTTTTTGTGTTTGGTGATTCTTTTCGGGAAGCTCTCAAAAAATGCTGGAAAAAATTACTTCTTCGTTGTCGGGAAGCCCATCTCGGCTTGAGTGACAAGAAATGTAGATTAATCGCAAAGCGAGAGTGGTATTTGGCCATTTGATTTCGATAAAGGTATCCGGGTTGATCCAAATAAATATTGAAATCATTCTACATCTTCCCCGCACCCAAAACTCAAAGGGACGTAAGAGGTTTTTTAAGACATGTCTGGTTACTATAGAAGATTCATTGAAATTTTTTTTCTAAGATAGCTGCCCCTCTTTTTTTTACTTCTAGCTAATGATAGTGATTTTTCTTGGTCCACGACTTTTCAACGATCTTTTGAAACATTGAAGGAAAATTTTGTGTAGGCACCCAGGTTTTGAGAGGTCCTAATCGGGTCCCTTCCTTTTCACATTTCCTCCGATGCTTCGATTTGGCTATTGGCGTAGCTTTAGGACAAGAGGAAAATAAGAAATCCTATGCTATTTGTTATATTAGTAAGAATTTTTTCTTCCACTCGAATTGAATTATACGATTCTGAGAGAAAGATTTTTTAGCTATAACTTTTGCAATTAATAAGTTCGAGCACTATATTACATGATATTAAGTATTTGTACATATCGATCATTCCGCGATTAAATATTTGATGAACAAACCATTGAATAGCGGTAGAGTGACTAGGTGGTTGCTATTTTTGTAGGAATTTAATGTTACTATTGTTGATAGACCAGGGAAATCTAATGTTGTAGAAGATTTTCTTTCTAGATTAGATAATCCTAGTGAAGCAACTCTCGTTAATGATGATTTTCCGGATGAACATATTTTTTTCTATGTCAACAAATTCTCCGTGGTTTGTCGACATTGCTAATTACTTGGTTACTGGGAAAACACCACCCCACTTGTCCACTCGTGAAAAGATGAATATTATTCAGAAAAGTGATGCATATTCCTAGATTCAAGGAGATCTCTTTTACATCTGGGTCTAGATCCGATTATCACGTAGATGTGTAAGAGAGGAGGAAGTGTTTGAAGTATTGAAATCTGCTCATGATGAACCTTGTGGAGGCCACTTCGTTGATAAGCGGAATGCATATAAGGTATTGCGTCGTTTGGTTAATTTTGGACTTCCTTGTTTAAGGATGCCAAATAGTATTTCGAGCGATGTGATAGTTGCCAACAAATGGGCCAACCTAATAAAACCAATAAAATACCTTTATGCCCCCAAGTTATGATTGAGCCATTTGAAAAAATGGGCTATTGATTTTATAGGGCCAATAAATTCAACGTCATTAAGTAAAAAAACATATTTTGGTTTGTATAGATTTTGTTACAAAATGGGTAGAAGCTAAAGATGTTTCCTTTGCTACAAAAAAAAGTTGTTGTTGATTTTCTTTTTTCTGAAATCTTTACTAGATTTGGTGTGCCTAGAGAAATTGTTTACGACAATGGTCCGCGAGTTTATTTCTAATCTGGTACATGGGTGTGATGGAGCAATACAAGATCCGACACGGAAATCCACGCCGTATCACCCGTAAGAAAATGGCCGAGTGGAATCCACAAACAAAGTGATCGAGTCCATTCTTACAAAGACGAGTAAATATGCATCATAAAGACTAGGTCGAAAGATTACCGAAGCTTTGTGGGCATACGGAACCACTTGGAGAAATAGCACGGGACATACACCATATGAGATGGTATATTGCAAACAGGGTTACGTTACCAATTGAATTCCATATCAAAACGTTCGTAATCGTAGTTCAGCTTAGGGCTAGATCTCTCACGAGGCACAACAACAACATCTTCTCCAATTAAATGAGTTAGATGAATTTCATAGGGATGTTGTTTAGCATAACATACTAATTCATTAGCAATGCAAAAGGTGGCATGACAAGTCTATTCGAGAAAAAGAAATTCCAACCGGGTGATTGGGTGCTCCTTTATGATTCTAGATTTAAATTTTTTTAAAGAGAAATTCATACATGTTGGATGGGACCTTATGAAGTGAACCAAGTATTCGAGAATGGAGAAGTAGAAGTTAAAAGCTGTTGATGGGAAAAATTCAATATTCCTAGTAAATGGACACGGAGTTAAAGAAGTATTTTCAACCACTTGCCGGGAAAGATTTTACACAACAAGTCCAACGAGAATTCGGGACGATGAGTGGTGAATGGTAATACCAAAATTTTGAAAATATGAATTCTTCTTCTTCTTAAAAAAGGGAAAAAAAAGAATTAAAAAAAATAAAAATTAAACAAAAAATTAAAGAAAAAAATATTTTCCCGTAATTATGAAAAATCGGTTACTGACATGATTGCGAAGGATCAACTCGAAAACTAGCTTGCTGGTAGGAAGACCAAAAAATTTCTAATAAAAATATAATTTTCGCATGACCTTTAGATATGCTAGCGACCACGAAGTAAAAGCGAGGTTCAATAGAACCAACCTTTATACAATTGGGGTAATTAGCATGGATTGTTTTTTTTCAAGTAATGCTTAATTATTGCTTTGCGATTATTTTTTCTTGCACCGATGCGAGTACACCTTCGAGTCGTCGGGCCGCCGCCGATTCTAGTCGGCGTGCCGATGATGAAATCTGTGTTGGAAATCGACCGGGAGAACATGCGGGAAGCCATTCCGGCCTTCGTTACTCTCATCGTCATGCCCACCACCTACTCAATCGCCTACGGTTTGATCGGCGAGAATCGGGACTTACATCGTTCGCATCTCCGGGGACTCGGACCAACGACGCCTATAGAGCCCCGGCCACTAAGCGGAGCGATTCCCGAACCAAGCCGTGGAGCCGAATGGTCGATCAAGCGTCGACTCCGGGTGCTCGCGAGGGATCGAACACGTGACCCGACTCAACAAAATCGGCTACGGGTTTTTTTTTCTACGACCATGAAATCGAGCAAATACATAGAATCCGAAACGCGTTCGAATTTTATAAAATCATATATCACTTTTGTTAGTCTGTAAAATCTATTGTACTATTGCCAACTTTGAATAGAATATTAGACATGAATTTTCGGTTTCAGTTGGAGATTTGTCGATTACTATAAATTCTGTGCCTTTAATATCTTTGGAGCCAATGATCGATTTACTCACTGAGACGAAAAACTTAACGACGACCCTTCGACGATCGGGTAGAGGCAAGCATCGGATAGATTCGTCGCATGTCGAAAATATATTTCACAAGAATCGGGACCCGGAAAATCTATTTTTGAATCTATTTTTTTTCTTATGATAAAAAGTCTAAACGGTATAATGAAAAATAATAATATATTCGGGATGGATTTTCTTTTTAATAAGTCCAAACGTTATATTGGAAAGTAATAATATATTTGGGAGAATTAAACATGTTTCTAGAAGTTCGTAACCATGTATATTTAATCGTGGAAACATACACACTAAAATATTTATTATTAAATAAAAAAAATCAATTTTAATGATGTATATATTATTTATTGTAAAGTATATAAAGGGTGTATTTAAAATTATTTTTTGTTTGGTCAAGGGTTTATTTTATTGGATGTAAAATATTTATTATTAAATTAAAAAAAATCAATTTTAATGATGTATATATTATTTATTATAAAGTATATAAAGGGTATATTTAAAAAAAAATTTGGTCAAAGGTTTATTTTATTGGATGTAAGAGTACGACTTCTAGAGATATCTAGCTAGTACTAGTAAAAGGCTTTTTTTCTTCATATAACTTTAGGTGACATGGTTTTCCTTTAATAAAAATGACGAGTCAGTAGATAATAGCTAGTAGTAATGGTTGTCTCAATGTTGAATTGTCTATATATAATATATTGTTTATATTTTTTTTATGATTTTTTTTAGAAGTAATATTATTATGTTTCTAGTTGTCTTTAGTGTCATTTTTTTTGAAAAGTTTTTTTATTATTTTTTTCGATCTAAGGAATTTATTGAAATCACAAGTTTGATGGGATCAAAATTTCACCTCAAATTTTTTACTGCTAGCGGAAAATCCACTAGAAACTCCAAAAAAATCCCATTAAACAGAACCCATGTTATGTTTAGTTATTTAAATTGTATTTTTTAAATGTGAAAATGAATTCAATTTTATAAAAAAAACAAACAAAATAAACAAAATAAAATAATTATATAAATTTAATTGTGGAAACCTACACACTAAAATATTTATTATTAAATAAAAAAATATTTCAATTTTAATGATGTATATATTATTTATTATAAAATATACAAGGGGTTATTTAAACTTAATTTTGTTTGGTCAAGGGTTTATTTTTTATTAGATGTAAGGGGCAGTGCCCAGAACATTTAGCTAGCACTCGGTAAAAAGCCTCCTTCCTCATATAAATTAAGGTGGCATGGTTTTTCCTTTAATAGAAGTGATGAGTCACCTGGATAACAATATAAGTAATAATTGTCTCACTGGTCAATTGACAACAATTGAATTAGGGTAGGTTTTTTTCTCTAGTATATTGTTTATATTTTTTTATGATTTTTTTTAGAAGTAATAATATTATGTTTAGAGTTGTCACTTTTTGAAAAGAATTAGATTATTTTTTCTGATTACTTTTGGGTTAGCCACAAAATCCACTAGAAACTCCAAAAAATCTCATTAAACAAAACCCCGTTATGTTTTGTTATTTAAATTACATTTTTAAATGTGAAAATAAATTTAATTTTATAAACAAACAAAAAAAACAAAAAAAAATAATTATATAAATTTAATAATTTAAAAATTAGTATATTTTTTTTAATTCAAATTTAAAAATAAAATAAAATAATAAATTAAAAAAACAGATTATTAAGTATGAAAGTACAAAAATTTTAATAAATAAGATAAAAAAGCATATTTTTTCCTTCTAACAAGTTATCCGTTCAAAATAAAAAAAGAATATATATGTCTAACAAAATCTATTTTTTGAAAATTAATGTCTAAACAAATTCCAATTGGAGATTTGTCAGTTATCTTTAAATTCCTGGGCCTTTAATATCTTTGGAGCCAACGATCGATTTACTGAGAGACGAAAACGTAACGACGGCCCTTCAGCATCAGGTAGAGGCAAGCATAGGATAGTTTCGTCGCTTGTCGAAAATATATATCACAAGTATCCGGGACCCAGAAAATCTATTTTTGAAAATTAATGTCTAAACAGGGAATTTTTTTTTAATAAAAAAGTTTTTAATGAAAAAATAATAATATATTTGGGATGGATTCTCTTTAGGGTGAGTACAAAAGTTATATTGGAAAGTAATAATATATTAAGGAGAATTAAACTGGTTTCTAGAAGTTCTTGACGATTGTATTTAATCGTGGAAACATAGACACCAAAATATTTATTATTAAATAAAAAAATATTTTAATTTTAATGATGCATATATTATTTATTATAAAAATATAGGGGTATATTTAAAATATTTTTTTGTGGTTCACGGTTTATTTTTTATTCAATATAAGATGTATTAATGAAAGTTTTTTTTCACATATAAGTTAAGGTGGTATGGTTTTTCTTTTAATAAAAGTAATGAGTAAGTAGATAATAGCTAGTAATAGTTATCTCACTGTTGAATTGACAATTGAGTTATGGTAGGTTTTTTTTGTCTCTATATATAATATATATTGTTTATAATTTTTTTATGATGTTTTTACAAGTAAGTAACATTATTGTTTATATTTTTTTTATGTTTAGAATTGTCTTTAATGCACTTTTTTTGACAACTCATGTTATGTTTTGTTATTTAAATTGTATTTTTAAATGTGAAAATGAATTCAATTTTATACACAAATAAACTAACAAACAAAATTAATTATATAAATTTAATAATTTAAATTTAATATTTTTTAAGTCAAATTTAAAATTAAAATTAAATTAAATTAAATAAAACATTATAAAATTAGGTTATTAAATGTGAAAGTACGAAATTAAATTAAATTAAATTAAGAATATGTGTTTCCTCCTAAAAGGTCATAGTTTTGAAACCAAAAGGGGTAGAGTATGTATGTCTTCCTAAACTATGTCGTCAAATAGTTGTGTGGAGGTGGATCTCTTGTCCCATAAACGAAGTGATCTCATACACCAAATTAGTATCTTACTTGAGTGTGACCTTAAAATTAAATAATGATAATAATAATAATAATATAGAAAATTGACGTCCGTGAAGCGGAGGTCCCGACGGTGGAGGGAGATGATTTTCATCCAATCCACCAAGGTTCAAATCTCCGTGGAGACGTATGCCTCGTTGTGTCTTGGCTAGAAGAGTAGGCGACCCCGCAGTGGACGTCTCGGCTCTTGTTGAGGCATACGTTAATTGCTATTGTGTGCGGCTTGCACGCTGTTGCACCTAGCCTAGGTTTATAGTGGCGACTGTTGGATTTGAACCCGGGCCTTGCTCAAGCAACTATCACCGATTCACCGATTACCCTAGATCTAAAAAAAATAATATAGAAAATTGACTAACAACCTACCTTTTTTATGAAAAAAAATTCTTAGATTTCGACTTTGTACAAAAACTACGATAAATGTATTCCATGTTACTACAACGTACTTTGTACATATTGTCTTTTCTTGTTGTAGCATACTTGTGGGCATGTTGTAGCATACTTGTGGGCATGTCGAACTCGTGGTCCGGTTTGTTTTACTTTGGGTTGGCATTTATCTTTTTCTGAATTCTTCTTTACTTGTGTCGAGTTATATCTCACAATATGACTATTCAGTTGGTTTTGTTGGCCATTTCATGAAAGAAGATATTGTATTAACACATAAGAGAGATTACATACTCGTGAGATATTACAGACCGTAATCCTCATTACGGATATAACCCCTCCTCACCGAGACCCTACGGGCTCGAACCTTCATACGAGAATATTGACGAATGTATACGAAGCCTTGTCGCCGCACGGTTCGTCGATAGAAATCTGGAACCCCTACAATGTCTTCTTTTTTTAGCTTTTATAGACCGGATAGAGAATTCTAGAGGAGGTGGTAGATAGAAATCATTTAATAACTTATTTTGAATCAAATGGCGGAAAACATTCGCGCCCACTCTACGAATGACTAACTATGAATGTCCGTACTTTACAATCCGCCTATGGAAATAAATGTCGGGAGATAAAAAATCTCCTTATAAACAAGACATAAATAATAAAATATATACGAGTGTGTTGCTCGTGCAGTGAGGGAAAATCAGCTGCCAGTAAGAGCCCCGAGATAACTGCACATCACATCTCGTACTTTCGGCTCTTAGCTTTGGATTTGAATTTTAGATCTTTAATGTGGGGCTAATTTCTCCCGGAGGGTTCCGTAGGTCCATATCTTTGTCTTCTTTAATGGCGGTCATTTCTCACACCTACCCTTAGCTTCTTCATTAAATCCTGCCAACAAAATGCATCCCTTTATGGACTTTAAACCTTTGTAACAAATGGCAGACGAATTAAAATGCCCTCCTATTATATTAAAACCTGCAAAACCCACAAAATATTAGAAAAAACCCGACACGCGATGGAGGCGGGGATGATGGAGGTGGAGGTGAAGACAACGTCGTGGACACGAGCAAGGGACGGGGAACACACAGGGTGGCGGAAGGAAAGCGATGGAGGTATGGAGTAAACAGGCGCAGCGCGTAAAACAGTTTGGTCGTGGGGGAATAAATAAAATGGGGGAATATGAACGAAAACACACGCTCACACATATATATATATATATATGACGGGGAAATGTTTTGGGCGCACGGGAGCGAACACGTAGGAGTACGGGAGGAAAAGTGGGACGACGACGTGGTGAAGTCAACGGGTGGAAGTGAGTGAAAGCGACACGATGGCGGGCCCTATGTCATAGCGGACAAGTGATAATGCTTGGGCAACTCTGGCGCACATCTCGCCGTTGGATGGAGATCGGTAGATCGGACGGTTCGAGACGAATTCCGCTGCCGGCCCCGGTACAGCCTTTAACGCGCGGGAGAAAAGCGGTTTCCACCCGTACCGAGGACATGCGGCGGTGGATTTGTGGCGTCGCCGGCCTTGGGCCCAAAACAGCTTGCCCGGTGGAAGCGGTGTGGGGTAATACCACCGGTTTCATGCACGCGGGGCCCTCCACACCCTGGTTGATTGCCGCAACGTTGATTTGAACTTTGATCGGACGACCACCATTACGCCTCGAATATTAAAACAATAAGCCCCTTTTGTTTTAGCTTACGGTCTCCGGCCTTAAGTCATGTGACGTCAACAAGAAGAGGGCTAAGGCCTTGGGGCTTAGGTCCAATATAATTTAAATAGCGGATTTTAAACTTTTAGACAATGTATTTCTGGGGCGGAGAAGGTGGCGATGAGCGCGACATGGGGGTTTTTGACCACAAAGACATTGGAAACAGATTTAAAAGGAAACGGTGGCCAAATTTAAATGGAGGAGGGAATATGTACAACATCGGCTCCATCCGGGGACGGCATGGTCGATCCCTCGGGCATGTCGAGAACACGCGGGACCATCGAACGACCTCACTCTATTCTTCAATTCCCCCTGCGGTTCGCTTGCGGTAATTATCAACATTCTTTCCTTAATAAAAAATGAAAACCAAAACAATTTATATACAAGTATATACAATCGGGGCATTCTCCGCTTTCAGGTCGAATTGGAAATACGGCTTGAGGGAATTGGCCATTCACGGGTGCATCCAACAAATCACCCTGTAGATTCTCTAAAGAAAAGGTGTTGTTTCTCCCAAGCTTCACTATTTTGAATGGCCCGAACCACAATGGATCAAATTTAGCATGCTTTCCTTTTTCGCTCGCTCGCGAACATCCCATCTCGAGAACCAGGTCTCCAACTTGAAAATTCCTGTCTTTTTGCATGTCGATCAAATACCTTCTTCATCTTCTCCCGATATTATATCAATCTTTGATCTACCTGGTTCAGTGTTTCTTCCAATTCAACCAATTGATTTATTCTTCCGATCATATCATCTGGTTCTTCTCGGGCTTTTCTCGCATAAAGCGTGCTACTCGGCAAAGCCAATTGCACGAGAAAAATGCAATGCTCTTCCATATACCGACTCATAGGGTGACTTCCCTGTTGTTCTTTTGTTGGTTATCCTATTTTCCCCATAGAGCAAACTTCAATTGAGAGTCCCGCTTTTTTCGATTTTCACTGATTGTTTTTCTTCGAGGGCTCTCACCGAGGGTTTTATTAGATGACTACGCTAAACCATTTCCTTGCGGATAATATGGTGTGGAATGAGTCGGGATGATGTTATACCTTTGGCGAAATTCACAAATCTGGAAGATTTGAAAGCTTGTGCATTATCGGTTACAATTCTTACGGGACGACCAAACCTAGATATGATATTTTCCTCCATAAACTTCATTATCACGACGATCCGTAGCATTTCTTGTAGGTATGGCTTCCACCCATTTTGTGAAGTAATTTGTGGTCGTTAGTATCCATTTATATTGGCCACTTGATGGGGGATGTATTTCCCCTATGAAATCTAATCCCCATTTACGAAATGGTTCGTTTACATGAATAGGAATCAAGGGCATAGCATGCTAATTTTATGTCTTTCTGCGAATCTTTGGCACTTGTCGCATGCTCGACCCAAACAAAAGTGTCTCGTATACAATTTAGGCCAGTAAAAAACCAGCGTTCGAGATTTTGTGAGTCTGTAGCCCTCCAGTCGTAATGTCCCTCCACATATCCCCTCATGGAATTACGTCAATATGTTCTCTATTTCATTCTCCCGTGAGGCATAACGATAATATACCCGAAGGGTCTCTCCAATATAGTCGTCCATTAGCAATCATGTATTTCGATATTTCATCCTTTCATGACTCCGTACTTTATCTTATCAACTTGGAGGACAAACTAAGTGTTAAAAGATATTCAACCATTTCTTTGTACCAAGGACTAGTTAGATATTTTACATGTACCTTTTGAGTGGCCATCTCCAGTCCCTTGTCGCTCCTCTCCTTTTTTCGTGATTCTTCATTTGCTAACATGGATAGATTAATGCCCAAGGCCTCGATGATTTGATTCGAGATAACATCTTGGCAAGTCCACTGTCCTTTAACCAACTTAGTAGGCCTTATGTCTAAATCATATTCCCGAATTTTTGCGATCCATCTTCCTCTTCTACCTTCACTGTCTCCCCGAACTGAATGTCTTTGACAATTGGCTGTGAGGGACATATGCAAGTAATATGAGATTGCAAAACATATACTCTAAAAGGCTTTAAGGGACTTTACCAGGCGTATGCCCGCTTCTCCAATATATTATATTTTAATTCAACATCATAAAGCACTTGACCGAAGAAAGCTATGGGATGTTCATATCCCTCTTCATTTTTCTGCAATAACACTCCAGACAATTGTGTGAGGGGAAGAAAATGAGAAAATCATGAATGATTTTTTGTAACTGCCTCTGCCAGACATAGAGCTTCAGCAAATTCTCGTTTTATCCTTGTGAATGCGTCTCTAGACTCCCTGGGACCACTTAACCTCATTGTCCTTTTTCAACATATTGGTTATATGTCTAACTATCTCAAAGCGTAGTTAGGAATAAACCTTCTCAAAAAATTGATTCGACCTAAGAACACACATGCCTCCTTCTTATTCCTGGGCAGAGGAATGTTGTTTATTACTTCCACTCTCTTAGGGTCTATTCTCACACCATCTTTAGTTACAATGTGCCCTAAGAGTTTTCCCTCATCTAATGCAAACAAAGATTTTTGAGGGTTGAGAGATAGGCCGAACCTTCTGCATTTTTCAAAAGTTCTTCTTAAATGCTCAATATGCTCATCATCATTCTTTGAGAACACCGTGATATCATCAAGATAAACTACCAAAAACTTGTCATGTTCTCCCACAAAGGCTATATCCATTGCCCTCCGAAAAGTAGCTCCCTGCATTAATTAATCCAAATGGCATCCTAGCATACATAAATGTTCCCCATGGTGTAGTAAATGCGCTTTTTCTTCCGATCTTCCGGGAATACGACTACTGATTATAACTGATAAAATCCATCCATTATTGACATTCCGGGATGCTCCTACTACTTTCGTAGGATGTGGTCCATCTTGGGCAATGGATAATTATCTTTGAGAGATGCTCTATTCAAATTCTGAAATCCACACGAGCCTTATTTCTCCATTCTTCTTTCGAACAGGGAACAAGATTTGCTACCCATTCGAGTACCTTAATGGCACAATTATCTTGGCCTTCGTAATTTTTTAATTTCTTGTTCAATGGAGGGAAGCAGCAGAGGATTGATCTACGTTCCGAGCTTCTCGCTTGTAAGGCTTTGCATCTTCCCCTCGGTGGAATCTTATGTCGTATTATATTTACATCAAAAGTTTTTTAGGGTCCCGATAGGACCAAGCAAATACATCCTTGTAAGATTGAAACAACTTCAAATATTTTTCTTTGTATTCTTCTGGGACTTTTTTTGGATAATTTAACAATTTTGGGATCAACATAAGTACCCATATTCAAATCTTCCACTTGGTCTTCTTCTGTTACTTTACTTGGCCGCAATGGAATATCATATTTGTTGAATAACCTTTCTAGAGGCACCAACCCTCTAGGTATAATATTTCCTTTCAAATTGCAACACTTTATTTCCTGCTATTCTTTCTTCCCATTTATCTTCCGCAATATTTTCAGACTTCTTCCTCCCTCTCATCATCAATCTCGGTATTTGTAAATTCTCCCACTTGTCTCCATGAATCTCTTCATTTGTTCATCATCTTCAAATACCGCTGATGCTTTATATTGTCCGGAATGGATGGTCCATGTACAGTACCTCCACTTCATATCTTAAAAGCGGATTCCCGAGGAGGACTGGAATGTACTGGCGACAACAAGCAAGAGAGTCTGCTATTCGTTCTTCTCCCGGGGCATGAACTCGTATATTAAATGCTAAAAAGAAATTTTCTATCATGTCCCATACTTCGTTTCTATATGCTCTGAGCCGAGGATGTTTAGTTTGACATTCATTTTTGATCCGCCTCACTACCAAATCTCGTAGTCTCCCAAAACTTTTAAACATTGGATGCCCATGTTCTTAGCTATCTGCTGATCCCAATAATAGTGCTTCATATTCAGCTACGTTGTTTGTAGCCTCATACTCCAATTTTGAAAGACAAAGGCACCCATTTACATCGTAGGAGAAATCAACAATACCCCAGCTCCATTGCCTTTTCTTGAATTTGCTCCATCAAAATGCAAAGTCCATATTTTACGATTCCCGACCCCCTTTAGGTCGCTCGGCTTGGATTTGACCACTAAGGGGGCTCATGAGCATAATTTTGATTTTCTTCTAACATCAAACATGAAAAGTCTCCCTCTTTATTATAAACCGGAGAATTCTCCGAGCGAGCATGACCTTGGTTACCATTTTAACAAATCTAGTCTCTCTGTACAACCTCCTTTCTTGTCCTCCAAAGACCGGGACATTAGCATATGTTAAATCCGCTTTATTGACCCCCCAATCTTGGTACCCCATGACCTTGACAATAGCATGCCGAAGCGAGCTGGGATATCAACGACCACAATGTCCATGACCACACTCTTTGCTGGAATTTGGGCCAAATTGACCACTAAGTCTTTAATCATTCCCAAGCATTTAACTCTTTTAGAATCAAATGAATATAAATCTTTGTATGGTCTTGTAATTTGCATCCTAGTTGTTCCATGACAGACAGAGGCATAAGATTATGGGAAGCCCCAGAATCTAACATACGATTATGTAACAACGAGGTCATGAATGACTAGAGACACATAAAAGGGAGGAGTAGAAGGGTCTATCTCCTCGACATGTGGGCCAAAGACTACCATGGGTCTTTCTTCTTGGAGATTTAAACTATCGGGTGTAATTGGTGTTTCAGGAGGAAGCATAAAAGAGGTAGCTGGGACTCGGTATACTGTGTTGTTTTAATAACTCGGTCGGAGGGACAGGGAATCTTAATCTTCTCAAGTTCTTTTTGCAAATTGAAAGCGGATGGGGGCTTTTCTATCACTACTTCTTTTGACTCCTTATTTTTCATTTGAAGACTTAATTTCTTTTGACAATGGTTCAACATTAGGAGGACCGACTATTTTGGGAGAAGAAGGAACCCGATCATTTGACCGCAAGGGAGTGTTTAAAGGATTCTTACCTTTTTCTATGTTCTTCTTGGTTGCTGATTTCTTACGAGCAGAGATGCTTCTTTCCGAGGTGGCTCTTCTTCTTGGTCTTGAGTTCGGGTCCTCTTCCTTGAAGATCCGAGATCATATTTGACATTGAACTATGCTTGCATGAAATCGAAACCGCTTTGCAATAATGATCAATCTCTCGCTTCTTCGTCTTCATCTTGCAACGGGCATTCGATATCATCATTATTTGAAAAAATCCGAGGTTTGAATCTTCTAATCCATAAGTCGCATCTCCAATGGAGTCATCTCGCCGGTCCTTCCAGTACAAGGGATGAGGTACCTGGTCTTGTTGTTCCTTTGTTTCTCTTGGCAATATCTCGCAATGGTGGCCTTCTATACCGAGGATTATATCCCCTGTTTGGAGCATTATAATAGTTCTTGGGAGTCGCATTTTTTTGCTTCCCAGCTCAAGCTCGACCATCTTCTTTATCATTTTACTTATTTCATCCATTTTATCTCGAATCTTTTTCCTAATTAGAAGTGGGAGACCTCTTCTTTGCCTCTCCTCCCTAGTATCCCGTTCACCTTTTTCCTTTCGGCTTCAGAGAGAGGCAAAGTTTGCTTCTAATTCCGGAGCATCCGATTGCGCATCATCTAAAGTGGCGGGTGTTTTCTTTCTCTTAATGCAAAGCCAAAATCAAACTCAAAGGCTCGCTATGAAAATTATCTTAGCTAGCGACTTCATGGGGCTTCATTTCGGGAGGCAGAGCTCAAATACAACTTATTGAATGTTTTGATAAATTCGCCACTCCTTCATTCTCGTTTCTTCTTCATTGTATTAAATTCGAGTGAGACATTGACCGTGATCTTTCTTTTCTCCCCACTTCCGAGGAAAACATTCTCCATGACATCCCGTGTGGTCACGGAATCGGTTCCCCAATTTCTTGAACCATTTTCAGTTTCCCCTTCCAAAGATTGCACAAATAATCTCAAGACCACGTCCGGATGTTCAACATTTAAGTTTTCTCGCGAAGGAGCGAGAAGGTCTCAAGGTGTTTCGAGCATCTATTTCATTCTCTCCATTAAATCTCGGGAGAATCTTCAAGTAATCCTGTGGCATATCATTTAGAACTTGAGGTAAGGCCGTGGAGCATATTTGTTCAAAAGAAATGCAGGGAACATTGGCCATTGGAGGAGGTGGGGGTTGCACAACAATCTGGGACACAAATGAAGGGAGAGGAGTAGGAGGAAGTGGAGTATGAATAACAATGGGAATATATTGTACGAAGCTCGAGGTGTGGATGGGAATAATTCACGTTACACAAGCAACTACTTGTGGACCTCTTTAATTTCTTCGACCTCGAAAGCGGGGATGAGATTCTTCTTCAATCCAGGCACTTCCTCTACGTGGAGTTTCCGAGAGAAACTCGGGATTTTTTTTTGTTCCGATTTCTTGAGAAGAAGAGGGCGGGTAATCTTCAACGGGAATATTCAGGGGTTTTCAGCACGGGATGACTTCCTCTCCTTCCAAACTCTTTTTACTAATGATCTTCTCGGGTCGACACGTAGGGTGTTTTCGGTTGAGCCGTATCCGACCTCAAATGTGGCTTACGAGGAGCGGGACTACCAATAAGATTTATCAAATAAATACCAGTGGAGTCGCCAAGGTGAGAGATATGCAACTCTTCAACTCTCCGTGCTCACCCGATGAGAGAGTGAAAACAATTTGTCGAGACCCGTGGAACCGATATTCTTAAATTCGGTCCCACGAGCAACGGCGCCGAGAAAAGATGTTGTGGATGATTTTGTCACCCTCCTAGAGAGCAAGTATAGAGTTGCCATAGACCGGTGCCTAGGAACATCTTAATATAGCAAGGATCTCTTTGTATAATTTGGATTGTCAGTCCAAGAGCTCACTTACTATCTCTTGTTTGAACAAGGAAATTAGTTTTGAATGGGACCAATCTCTCTCAGAAGCTGATACAAAGATAAGAATAGTGTAGGGACATTATGCAAAACTCCAATATAAAGGCATCAGACAGTTAAGAGACAGCTTACTGTAAAGAGGGCCAGCTCAAATAATATATCACATAAATCAAATATCAGGAAGTGAGTGCAGTGAGGAAACATAGAGAAGATATTAGTTAACATGAGACTGATACCCAGATACACAACAGAACCACATAAGGGCATATTAATTTATGAATCCTTATATGAAAATGGCATTTTAAAAGCACCCTCCTCAAGTAACTAATATAGCAGAAAATATGGAAGAGATGAACATGGAACATTATATCATGACTAGGCCTATTTAAAGCGCTTGACTAATTCCAGAAAGGGCATCAACAAGGATGAATCCTTACTGCAAACTAGTGAGCCACTCGCATTCTAGAACATGATACAAGAATATAAATAGCATGAAAGGAGATATTGTATTAACACATAAAAGAAATTACATACTGTGAGATACCAAAGACCAGAATCCTCATTACAGTTATAACTCCTCCTTACTGAGACCCTACGGGCTCTGAACCTTCATACAGAAATATTACAAAATGTATACAAAAGCATTTTCACTGCACAGTTTGCTGATAGAAATCTGGAACCCTTACAATGTCTTCTTTTCGGGCCTTTATAGAAAAGATAGAGAATTCTAGAGAAGGAGGTAGATGAAACACATTTAATGACTCAATTTGAATAAAATGGCAGAAAACATTCGCGCCCAATCTATGAATGACTAACTATAAATGACTGTACTTTACAATCTGTCTATAGAAATAAATGCTAGGAGATGAAAATCTCCTTATAAACATGACACGAATAATAAAATATACATCGTTCTGCCTCTTACTGAAAGAGGGAAAATCTGCGGCCATAAAACCCTGAGATAGCCTGCGATTTTGTACTATACTCTCAACCCTTTAACTTTGAATTTAAACCTTGGATCTTTAATGCAGGGCGGAGTGTCCCTTGATTTTCTCTGGAGGGTTCTGTGGATTCATATCTTTACTTTCTTTTAATGGTGGTCATTTCACGCACCTACGCTCGGCTTCTTCTTTAAATTTCACCAGCAGAATGTCGTCCTTTAACATGCTTTTTGACCTCTGCAATGGAGGAGATAAATTATGAGGCCTCTTTATCATCTTAAAACCTGAAAAACCCACAAAACATTAGAGAAACCAAAACTCGGAGGCAAGGAGCGTGGAGGTGGAGATGATAATGACGTCGTAGACACGAACAGATGACAAGAATACGGAGGGTGGCGGAGGAATGACAATGGAGACTTCGATTAACAGACGGAGTGCGACTTCTCCACGTGAAGCAGTTTGAACATGAGGGATGAACAAGAACAGAGGGTATAAATGAAAACTCGTGCATATATATATATATATATATATATATATATACAACGGGATGACGCCACGGATACACGGGGGCAAGACACATGGGTGTACGGGGGGACAGGTGGAAAGACAACGTGGCAGCGGAGTCGACAGACAGGGAGACTGATTGCTGGCTGTTGGATTAAGATCACAAATCAACAGCTGAGAGCCAATGGGAGCAGTGCGGTGGTGGGCCACGGAACACGGCGGACAAGGGTTAAAGGGCGAGCGACTCTGGAGGATATCCACAGTTGGATTGACATCGCCAGATCCAACGGCGCGGGGGAGTTCCGCTGCCCGATCTTTGTACCACCTTTAACGCACGGGGAAAACGGTTTTGGAACCCGTACTCAGGGACATGCGACGCATGTTTAGTGGAATCACTTCCCCTATGGTAAATACTGTCGGCCTGGTGGAAGTAGTGCGGGGCAATACCGCCGGTTTCTGCAGTGAGATACGGACGCAGGGGCCACCATATAAAAAGATCTTCGCTCCGTTGATTTAATTCGATCGGACGGTTGCTATCGCCCCCGTTAACATAAAACAATAAGCTCTATTCCCTTTGGCTTGTGGTTTTCGGGCTCGGGTCATGTGTTGACAACAGCAAAAGGGGCTAAGTCTCTGGGGCTTCGGCTCAATATAATTTTAATAGCGGGTTTTTATCCTTCGGATGATGCATTTTGGGCGGAGATGGTAAAATCAGGCGGGAGCATCAGGATCTTAAGCCACGGTAGAGATTTGAAAGAAAATTTAAAAAAGGTGGCAAACCGAGAATTTACATGCGGGAGTAAATATGTACAACATCGGCTCCATCTGGGGACGACATGTTCGTCCTTGGGCATGTCGAGAACACGCAGACCACTGAATATTTCATTTTGTTTTTCCATTTCACTGCGCTTATGCCTTAGGTAATTGCCAACACTCTCTCCTTATGAAAATAAATACAAAAACAACTTATATACAATATAATACAATCAGGCATTTCCAACCTGGGTCAGAATTGGAATTATGGATTGAGGAATTGGCCATTCACAGGGGCGTCCAACAAATCACCCTATAGGTTTTCTAACATGAAAGTATTATTTCGCCCTTGACTCACAATTTTGAATGGACCAAACCATAGCGGATCAAACTTAGCATGCTTCCCCTTTTCTGCTCTGCGAACATCCCATCTAAGAACCAGGTCTCCAATTTGGAAATTCCTATCTTTTGTATGCCGATCAAATACATTCTTCATCTTCTCCTGATATTCTATCAATCTCTGATTTACCTGGTTCCGTGTTTCCTCTAATTCAACCAATTGATTAATTCTTCGGACCATGTCATCTGGTTCTTTCTGGTTTTCTTGCATGAAACGTGCTACTGGCAATGCCAATTGCACAGGAAACACAGCTGCTCTCGCATAAACCAACTCAAAGGGGGATTTCCCTGTTTCTCTTTTACTGGTTATTCTATTCGCCCATAGAGCAAACTTTAATTGAGAGTCCCAGTTTTTCTGATTTTCACTTATTGTTTTCTTCAGGGCTCTCACCAGGGTTTTATTAGAAGACTCTGCCAAGCCATTTCCCTGTGGATAGTATGATGTGGAGTGAGTCAGGACGATGTTATACCTTCGGCAAAAATTTACAAACCTGGCAGATTTAAAGGCTTGTGCATTATCAGTTACAATTCTAGCAGGACAGCCAAACCTAGATATGATATTTTCCTCCATAAACTTCATTATCACAGCATCTGTAGCATTTCTTGTAGGTATGGCTTCCACCCATTTCGTGAAGTAATCTGTGGCTGTTAGTATCCATTTATATTGACCACTTGATGGGGGATGTATTTCTCCTATAAAATCTAATCCCCATTTCTGGAAAGGTTCATTTACATGAATAGGAATCAAGGGCAAAGCTGCTAATTTCTGTCTTTCTGCAAATCTTTGGCATTTGTCACATGCTCTGACCCAAGAAAAAGTATCTGTATACAATTTTGGCCAGTAAAAACCAGCCTTCAGGATTTTATGAGCTGTAGCCCTCCAGCTGTAATGCCCTCCACATATTCCCTCATGGAATTCTGTCAATATATTCTCTACTTCATTTTCTGTGAGGCATAACAGTAATATACTTGAAGGGTCTCTCCAATATAGCTGTCCATTGGTAATTACATATTTTTGGGATTTCATTCGCACAGCTCTGTATTTTATCTTATCACAACTCGGAGGACAGCTAAGTGTTAAAAGATATTCAACTATTTCTTTATACCAAGGACTAGATAGATATTTCATATGTATCTTTTTAGTGGTCATCTCTAGTCCTTGTTGTTCTTCATCTTTTTCAGATTCTTCATTTGCTAACATGGATAGATTAATGCCCAAGGCTTGATGATTTGATTCAGATAACATCTTAGTAAGTCCCTGTCCTTTAATCAACTTGGTAGGCTTTATGTCCAGATCATACTCCTGTATTTTTGCAATCCATCTTCCTCTTCTACCTTCGCTATCTCCCTGAACAAGAATGTCTTTGACAGCTGCTGTGGGAACAGATGCAGTAATGTGAGATTGCAAAACGTATACTCTAAAAGCTTTAAGGGAATTTACCAGGGCATATGCCTGCTTCTCCAGTATATTATATTTCAATTCAGCATCATAAAGTACTTGACTGAAGAAAGCTATAGGCTGTTCATATCCCTCTTCATTTTTCTGCAATAATACTCCAGCAATTGTGTGAGGTGAAGCAAATGAAAAGATCATAAATGGCTTGTTGTAATCTGGTCCAGCTAGCACAGGAGCTTCAGCAAATGCCTATTTTATCCTTGTGAATGCATCTCTAGACTCCTGGGACCATTTTACTTCATTCTCCTTTTTCAACATATCAGTTATATGCCTAACTATCTCAGCATAGTTAGGAATAAACCTTCTCAAAAAATTTATTCTGCCTAAAAACACCTGTACTTCCTTCTTATTCCTTGGTAAAGGAATATTGTTTATTACTTCAACTCTCTTAGGGTCTATTCTCACACCATCTTTAGTTACAATGTGCCCTAAGAGTTTTCCCTCATCTAATGCAAACAAAGATTTTTGAGGATTGAGAGAAAGGCCATACCTTCTGCATTTTTCAAAAGTTCTTCTTAAATGTTCAATATGCTCATCATCATTCTTTGAAAACACTGTGATATCATCAAGGTATACCACTAAAAACTTGTCCTGCTCTCCAACAAAGGCTATGTCCATTGCCCTCTGAAAAGTAGCTCCTGCATTAATTAATCCAAATGGCATCCTAGCATACATAAATGTTCCCCATGGTGTAGTAAATGCAGTTTTCTTCTGGTCTTCTGGAAATACAGCTACCTGATTATAACCAGAAAAACCATCCATCATTGACATTCTGGATGCTCCCACCACTTTCTGCAGGATGTGGTCCATCTTAGGCAGTGGATAATTATCTTTGAGAGATGCTCTATTCAAATTCCTGAAATCCACACACAGCCTTATTTCTCCATTCTTCTTTCGAACAGGGACAAGGTTTGCTATCCATTCTGAGTATCTCAATGGCACAATTATTTTGGCTTTCAATAGCTTCTTGACTTCTTTTTCAATAGAGGGAAGCAGCAGAGGATTTATCTGTCTGAGTTTCTGCTTATAGGGCTTTGCATCTTCCCTCAAAGGAATTTTATGTTGCATTATATTAACATCAAAAGTTTTTAGGTCCTGATAGGACCAAGAAAATACATCTTTGTAAGATTGAAACAACTTCAAATATTTTTCTTTGTATTCTTCTGGGACTCTTTTAGATAATTTGACAATTTTGGGATCAGCAGAAGTGCCCAGATTCAAATCTTCCACTTGATCTTCTTCTGTCACCTTGTTCGGCTGCAAAGGAATATCATCTTTGTTAAATAATCTTTCTAGAGGCACCAGCCCTCTAGGTATAACATTTCCTTATAGTTGCAGCACTATGTTATCTGCTATTCTTTCTTCCCATTTGTTTTCTGCAATATTTCCAACTTCTTCCTCCTCATTATCATCAATCTCCATATTGGAGAATTCTCCCACTGTCTCCATGAATCTCTTCATTTGTTCATCATCCTCAAATACCTGCCAATGCTTTATATTATCTGGAATAGATGGTATGTAACGTACCTCCACTTCATATCTTAAAAGTGGATTTTGAGGAGGACGGAATGTACTGGCAGCTACAGCTAGAGAATCTGCTATTTTGTTTTGCTCCCTGGGCATGAACTATATGTTAAATGTTGAGAATAAATTTTCTATCATGTCCCATACTTCGTTTCTATATGCTCTCAGCCGAGGGTGCTTGGTTTGGCATTGATTTTTGATCTGCCTTACCACCAGCTCAGAGTCTCCAAAGACTTTTAAACATTGGATGCCCATGTTTCTGGCTGTCTGTAATCCCAATAATAGTGCTTCATATTCAGCTACATTATTTGTGGCCTCATACTCTAATTTAAAAGACAGTGGCACCCATTTTCCTGTAGGGGAAATTAATAACACCCCAGCTCCATTGCCTTCTCTTGAGTTTGCTCCATCAAAATGCATAGTCCAAATTTCTGATTCCTGGTCTCCATTAGGTTGCTCAGCTTGAAAATGACCAAAGAGGGGCTCACGAACATAATTTTGATTTTCTTCTAACATCAAACATGAGAAGTCTCCCTCTTTGTTATAAACTGGGAAATTCTCTGAGCAGTCAGCCTTAGTTACCATTTTAACAAATCTAGTCTCTCTGTACAACCTCCTTTCCTGACCTCCAAAGACTGGTACAGTAGCATATGTTAAATCCAATTTAATTGATCCCCCAATCTTGGTACCCCAGGACCTTGACAGCAGCATGCCAAAGCGGGCTGGGGTATCAGCAACCACAATGTCCATGACGACACTCTTTGCTAGGATTTGAGCCAAATTTACCACTAAATCCTTAATCATTCCCAAGCATTTAACTCTTTTAGAATCAAATGAATATAAGTCTTTGTATGGTCTTGTAATTTGTAGTCCTAGTTGTTCCATGACAGACAAAGGCATAAGATTATGGGAAGCCCTAGAATCTAACATACAATTGTGCAATAGCAGGTCATGTATAACTAGAGACACATAAAAAGGAGGAGTAGAAGGGTCTATCTCCTCGACATGTGGGCCAAAGACTACCATGGGTCTTTCTTCTTGAAGGTTTAAGCTATCAGGTGCAATTGGTATTTCAGGAGGAAGCATAAAGGAAGTAACTTGAGACTGGTATACAGGCTGCTTTAACAGTTCAGTCAGGGGGACAGGAATCTTAATCTTCTCAAGTTCTTTTTGCAAATTGAAAGCAGATGGGGGTTTTTCTATCACAACTTCTTTTGACTCCTTAATTTCAGCTGAAGACTTAATTTCTTTTGACACTGGCTCAACATTAGGAGGACTGACTACTTTTGAAGAAGAAGGAGTCTGATCATTGGACTGCAAGGGAGTATTTAGAGGATTCTTACCTTTTTCTGTGTTTCTCTTTGTTGCTGATTCCTTCTGAGCAGATGCTTCTTTCTGAGGTGGCTCCTCTCCTTGATCTTGAGTTCTGGTCCTCTTCCTTGAAGATCTAAGATCATATTTCACATTGAATTGTGCTTGCATGAAATCAGCAAATTGCTTACAATAATGATCAATCTCTGCTTCTTCGTCTTCGTCTTGTAATGGGCAATCCATATCATCAGTATTTGAAAAAGCCAAATTTGAATCTTCTAATCCATAAGCTGCATCTCTAGTGGAGTCATCTGCTGGTCCTTCCAGATATAAGGGATGAGGTACCTGGTCTTGTTGTTCTTTAGCTTCTCTAGGCAATATCTGCAATGGGGGTCTTCTATACTGAGGATTGTATCCTCTGTTTGGAGCATTGTAATAGTTCTTAGGAGCTGTATTTTTAGCTTCCAGTTCAAGCTTGACCATCTTCTTTATTATTTTTCTTATTTCATCCATTTTATCTGAATCTTTTTCCTGATTAGAGGTGGAGACCTCTTCTTTGCCTCTCCTCCTAGTATCTTGTTCAATTTTTTCCTTCAGTTTCCCAGTGGAGGCAAAGTTTGCTTCCAATTCTAGAGCATTTGACTGTGCATCATCTAAAATGGCAGGTTTTCTTTCTCTCAAGGAGAATCCAAAGTCAAAATCAAAGGCTGCTATAAAAATTATCTTGGCAGCAGCTTCATGGGGCTTCATCTCAGGAGGCAGGCTCAGATATAACTTGTTGAATCTTTTGATAAACTCTGATACCCCTTCGTTCTGTTTCTTCTTCATTGTGTTAAACTCAGTAAGACATTGACCATGATCTTTCTTTTCTCCCCACTTTCTGAGAAAAGTATTCTCCATAATATCCCAGGTGGTTATTGAACGGTTCCCCAATGTCTTGAACCATTTTCTGGCTTCCCCTTCCAAAGACTGCACAAACAATCTCAAGACCACATCAAGGTGTTCAACATTTAAGTTCTCTGCAAAAGAGCAGAAGGTCTCAAGATGTTTCTGAGCATCAACTTCATTTTCACCATTAAATCTTGGCAGAATCTTTAGATAATCCTGTGGCATATCATTCAGCACTTGGGGCAAGGCCAGTGGAGCATATTTGTTCAATAGAAAAGCAGGAACATTAGCCATTGGGGGAGGTGGGGGTTGTACAACAGTCTGAGATACAAATGAAGGGAGAGGAGTAGGAGGAAGCGGAGTGTGAATAACAATGGGAATATATGATATGGAGGACTGAGGCATAGCTGGGAATAATTCATGGTTAACAACAGCTACTTCTGTGACTTCTTTAATTTCCTCAGCCTCGAGAGTAGGATGAGAATCTTCTTCAATCTAGAAACTTCCTCTATGTGGAGTTTCTGAGTAGAACTCAGGATTTTCTGTTCTGATCTCTTGAGAAGAAGAGGGCGGATAATCTTCAATGGAAAATTCAGGGTTTTCAGCACGAACTGACTTCCTCTCCTTCCAAACTCTTTTATGAATGATCGTCTCTGGGTCAGACACGTAAGGTGTTTTTGACTGAGATGTATCTGACCTCAAATGTGGCTTTCGAGAAGCCAGGACTACCAATAAAATTTATCAAATAAAGAACAGTGGAGTCGCCAAGGTGAGAGATACACAACTCTTCAACTCTCTGTGCTCACCTGATTAGAGAGTGAAAACAATTTGTCGAGGCCCAGGGAAACTGATATTCTTAAATTCGATCCCCGGCAACGGCGCCAGAAAGATGTTGTGGACAATTTTGTCACCCCCTAGAGACAGTCTAGAGTTTCCATAGACCAGTGCCTAGGACATCTTAATATAGCAAGGAGCTCTTTGTATAATTTGGATTGTCAGTCCAAGAGCTCACTTACTATCTCTTGTTTGAACAAGGAAATTAGTTTTGAATGGGACCAATCTCTCTCAGAAGCTGATACAAAGATAAGAATAGTGTAGGGACATTATGCAAAACTCCAATACAAAGGCATCAGACAGTTAAGAGACAGCTTACTGTAAAGAGGGCCAGTTCAAATAATATATCACAGAAATCAAATATCAGGAGTGAGTGCAGTGAGGAAAGAAGATATTAGCTGGGATGAGACTGATACCCAGATACACAACAAAACCATATAAGGGCGCACCAATTTACGAATCCTTATATGACAATGGTGTTTTAAAAGCACCCTCCTCAAGAAACTAATATAGCAGAAAATGTGGAAAGAGTGAACATGGAACAACATACCATGACTAGGCCTATTTAAAGTGCTTGACTAATTCCAGAAAGGGCATCAACAAGGATGAATCCTTACTGCAAACTAATGAGCCACTCGCATTCTAGAACATGATACAAGAAGATAAATAGCATGAAAGAGATATTGCATTAACACATAAGAGAGATTACATACTGTGAGATATCAGAGACCAGAATCCTCATTACAGTTATAACCCCTCCTCACTGAGACCCTACGGGCTCTGAACCTTCATACAGAAAATATTACAAGATGTATACCAGAGCATTTTCACTGCACATTTTGCTGATAGAAATCTGGAACCTTTACAATGTCTTCTTTTTGAGCTTTTATAGAGAAGATAGAAAATTCTAGAGGAGGAGGCAGATAGGAGACATTTAATGACTTATTTTGAATCAGATGGCGGAAAACATTCGCGCCCAACTCTGAATGACTAACTATAAATGAATGTACTTTACAAGCTGTCTATAGAAATAAATGATGGGAGATGAAAACCCCTATGTATGCATGACACAACTAATAAAATATATACAGTGCATTGCCTTCGGATGAGGGAAAATCTGCTGCCAGAAGAGTCCTGAGATAGTCTGCAGTTCGGTACTGTACTCTCGGCCCTCGATTTTGGATTCGAATCCTGGATCTTTATTGCAGGGCGAATTTCTCTGAAGGGTTCTGTGAATGCATTTCTCTGTCTTCTTTAATGGTGGTCATTTCACGCACTTGCCCCCAGCCTTTTTCATTAAATTTCACCCCAGGAAATCGTCTTTTATGGGCCCCGAACCTTGCAACAGAGGCAACGATTGAAAACGTCCTTCCGTTATGTCAAAACCTGCAAAACCCACAAAATATTAGAAAAACCGACACAGATGGAGGCGGGGACGATGGAGGTGGGAATGAAGACGACACTGCGGACATGGATAGGAGACGGAAACAGGCAGGGTGGTGGAAGGAAAATCATGGAGGTGTTGATAAATAGACGAGCTGTGGGCTTTATACATAACACGGTCCGGGCGAGATGAATAATGACAAACGCGAATAAAAACACATAGACGAACACAAATATATATATATAACGGGGGAAAATATCTCAGACGTACGGGGGTGAACACGTGGGCGTATGGAGGACAAGTGGGAGAACGACGTGGCGGAGTCAATGGGTGAAATTGAGGAAGAGTGACACGATGGCGGGCCCTATGACATGGCGGACGCATGTTAACGGGCGGGAAGCTCTGGTACACCTCCGCCGTTGGATAGAGATCGGGAGATCCAATGATTCGCATGAATTTCGCTGCCCGGCGATGGTACAGACATTAACGCGCGGGGGAAGCGGTTTTAGCACCCGTACCAATGACACGCGGTGCTTTCTTTATGGGATTGCTGCCCCCGCGGTAAATACCGCTGCTTCGATGAGAGTGGTGCGGGGGGAAAACCACCAGTTTCAGGTGCGCGGGGCCCTCCATAATAAACGCTCACCGCCCCGTTGATTTTATTAGATCGGACGGTGGATATCGCGCCCGAAACACAAACGATAAGCTCCCCTCTTTCTTTTGACCTGTGGTCCTGGGGCTCGGGTCGTATGACAGTAACAAGGGGAGGGGCTTAGGGCTTGGGGGCTTCGGTCCGATATATTTAAAATGTGGGTTTTAAATGTTTGGACAATGTATTTCGGGGCGGAGAGGACGGCGATGAGCGCGACATGGGGTTTTCTGACCATAAAGACATTGGAAACAGATTTAAAAGGAACCAGGGGCCAAAATTTAAATGGAGGGGAAAAAATGCACAACATCGGCTCCATCTGGGGACGACATGTTCGTCCTCGGGCATGTCGAGAACATGCAGACCACCTAATAGTTCACTCTGTTATTCCATTCCCCTGTGCTTCTCCTTCAGGTAACTATCATCATTATTTTCTTTATAAGAATAACAATCAAAACAACTTATATACAATATATACAATAGGGCATTTCCATCCTGGGTTAGAATTGGAAATATGGCTTGAGGAATTGGCCATTTACAGGTGCATCCAACAAATCACCCTGTAGATTCTCTAAAGAAAAGGTGTTGTTTCTTCCCAGCTTCACTATTTTGAATGGCCCAAACCATAACGGGTCAAACTTTGCGTGCTTGCCCTTTTCTGCTCTGCGAACATCCCATTTGAGAACCAGGTCTCCAACTTGAAAATTTCTATCCTTTGCGTGCTGATGAAAGACATTCTTCATTCTCTCCTGATACTCTATCAGTCTCCGATCCACCTGATTCCGTGTTTCCTCTAATTCCACCAGCTGATTAATCCTTCTGATCGTGTCATCTGGTTCCTCCTGATTCTCCTGCATAAAACGTGCCACTGGCAAAGCCAATTGTAACGGAAACACTGCAGCCCTCCCATACACCAGCTCATAGGGTGACTTCCCTGTTGCTCTTTTGCTGGTTATCCTATTTTCCCATAGAGCAAACTTCAATTGAGAGTCCCAGTTTTTCTGATTTTCAGCTATTGTTTTCTTCAGGGCTCTCACCAGGGTTTTATTAGATGACTCTGCTAGACCATTTCCCTGTGGATAGTATGCTGTAGAATGAGTCAGGATGATGTTATATCTTTGGCAAAAATTCACAAACCTGGCAGATTTAAAAGCTTGTGCATTATCAGTTACAATTCTAGTAGGACAACCAAACCTAGATATGATATTATCCTCTATAAATCTCATGATTACAGCATCTGTAGCATTTCTGGTCGGTATGGCTTCCACCCACTTTGTGAAATAATCTGTGGCTGTTAGAATCCATTTATGTTGGCCACTTGATGGGGGATGTATCTCTCCTATAAAATCTAATCCCCATTTCTGAAAAGGTTCATTTACATGAATAGGAATTAGGGGCAATGCTGCTAATTTCTGTCTTTCTGCAAATCTTTGGCATTTGTCACATGCTCTGACCCAGGCAAAAGTATATGAATACAATTTTGGCCAGTAAAAACCAGCCCTCAAGATTTTATGTGTTGTAGCCCTCCAGTTGTAATGTCCTCCACATATCCCCTCATGAAATTCTGTCATTACATTTTGCACTTCATTTTCTGTGAGGCATAACAGCAATACACCGAGAGGGTCTCTCCAATAGAGCTGTCCATTAGCAATTACATATTTCTGAGATTTCATCCTTACAGCTCTGTATTTCACTTTGTCACAGCCCGAAGGGCAGCTGAGTGTTAAAAGATATTCAACTATTTCCTTATACCAGGGACTAGTTAAATATTTCATGTGTATTTTTTGAGTAGCCATCTCTAGTCCATGCTGCTCTTCTTCTTTTTCTGATTCTTCATTTGCTATCACAGATAGATTAATGCCCAAAGCTTGATGATTTGATTCAGATAACATCTTGGCAAGTCCCTGTCCTTTCACCAACTTAGTAGGCCTTATATCCAAATCATACTCTTGGATTTTTGCAATCCATCTTCCCCTTCTACCTTCGCTGTCTCCTTGAACCAGAATGTCTTTGACTGCTGCTGTAGGGACATAGGCTGTAATGTGAGATTGCAAAACATAGACTCTGAAAGCTTTAAGGGACTTTACCAGGGCATATGCCTGCTTCTCCAGTATATTGTATTTCAATTCAGCATCATACAGTACTTGACTGAAGAAAGCTATAGGCTGTTCATATCCCTCTTCATTTTTCTGCAGTAATACTCCAGCAATTGTATGAGGTGAAGCAAATGAGAAAATCATAAATGGCTTTTTGTAATCTGGCCCTGCTAGCACAGGAGCTTCAACAAATGCCTGTTTTATCCTTGTGAATGCATCTCTAGACTCCTGGGACCATTTAACTTCATTCTCCTTTCTCAACATATTAGTTATATGCCTAACTATCTCAGCATAGTTAGGAATAAATCTTCTCAAAAAATTTATTCGGCCCAAAAACACCTGTACTTCTTTCTTATTCCTGGGCAGAGGAATGTTATTTATTACTTCAACTCTTTTAGGGTCAATTTTCACACCTTCTTTTGTTACAATGTGCCCTAAAAGTTTTCCCTCATCTAATGCAAATAAAGATTTTTGAGGATTGAGGGACAGGCCATACCTTCTGCATTTCTCAAAAGTTCTTCTCAAATGCTCAATATGCTCATCATCATTCTTTGAGAACACTGTGATATCATCAAGATACACTACCAAAAACTTGTCCTGTTCTCCCACAAAGGCTATATCCATTGCCCTTTGAAAAGTGGCTCCTGCATTGATTAATCTGAATGGCATCCTGGCATACATAAAGGTTCCCCATGGTGTAGTGAATGCAGTCTTCTTCTGGTCTTCTGGGAACACAGCTACCTGATTATAGCCCGAAAATCCATCCATCATTGACATTCTGGATGCTCCCACCACTTTCTGCAGGATGTGGTCCATCTTAGGTAGTGGATAGTTATCTTTGAGAGATGCCCTATTCAAATTCTTGAAATCTACACATAGCCTTATTTCTCCATTCTTCTTTCGCACAGGAACAAGATTTGCTATCCACTCTGAGTATCTCAATGGAACAATTATCTTGGCCTTCAGTAATTTCTTAATTTCTTTTTCAATTGAGGGAAGCAGTAAGGGGTTTATCTGTCTGAGCTTCTGCTTGTATGGATTTGCATCTTCCCTCAGTGGAATCTTATGCTGTATTATATTTACATCAAAAGTTTTTAGGTCCTGATAGGACCAAGCAAAAACATCTTTGTAAGATTGAAATAACTTCAAATATTTTTCTTTATAATATTCTGGGACTCTCTTAGATAATTTGATGATTTTGGGATCGGCATGAGTACCCAGATTCAAATCTCCCACTTGATCTTCTTCTGTTACTTTGTTTGGCTGCATTGGAACATCATATTTGTTAAATAATCTTTCTAGAGGCACCAGCCCTCTAGGTATAACATTTCCTTTCAGCTGCAGCACTTTGCTTCCTGCTATGTTCTCTTCCCATTTTCTTTCTGCAATATTTTCAACTTCTTCCTCCTCACTATCATCAATTTCTATATTTGAGAATTCTCCTACTGTTTCCATGAATCTCTTCATTTGTTCATCATCTTAAAATACCTGCCAGTGCTTTATGTTGTCTGGGATGGATGGTCTATAACGTACCTCCACTTCATATCTGAAAAGTGGATTCTGAGGAGGACAGAATGTACTGGCAGCAATAGCCAGAGAATCTGCTATTCTGTTCTGCTCCCGAGGCATGAACTGTATATTAAATGCTGAGAAGAAATTTTCTATCATGTCCCATACTTCGTTTCTATATTCTCTGAGCTAGGGATGCTTAGTCTGACACTCATTTTTAATCTGCCTCACTACCAGCTCAGAGTCTCCAAACACTTTCAAACATTGGATGCCCATGTTTCTAGCTATCTGTAGTCCCAGTAATAATGCCTCATATTCAACTACATTGTTTGTAGCCTCATATTCCAATTTAAAAGACAGTGGCACCCATCTTCCTGTAGGAGAAATTAATAATACTCCAGCTCCATTGCCTTCTCTTGAGTTCGCCCCATCAAAATGCAAAGTCCAAATTTCTGATTCCTTATCTTCTTTAGGCTGCTCAGCTTGGATCTGACCAAAGAGGGGCTCATGAGCATAATTTTGATTTTCTTCTAACATAAAACATGAGAAGTCTCCCTCTTTGTTATAAACCGGAGAATTCTCCGAGAAGTCAGCCTTGGTTACCATTTTAACAAATCTAGTTTCTCTGTACAACCTCCTTTCCTGCCCTCCAAAGACTGGGATAGTAGCATATGTTAAATCCAGTTTAATTGACCCCCCAATATTTGTACCCCAGGACCTTGATAACAGCATGCCAAAGCGAGCTGGGATATTAGCAACCACAATGTCCATGACCACATTTTTTGCTGGGATTTGAGCTAAATTTACCACTAAATCTTTAATCATTCCCAAGCATTTTACTCTTTTAGAATCAAATGAATATAACTCTTTGTATGGTCTTGTAATTTGCAGTCCTATTTGCTCCATGACAGACAAGGGCATAAGATTATGGGAAGCCCCAGAATATAACATACAATTATGTAACAGCAGGTCATGAATGACTAGGGATACATAAAAAGGAGGAGTAGAAGGGTCTATCTCCTCAACATGTGGGCCAAAGACTACCATGGGTCTTTCTTCTTGAAGATTTAAACTATCAGGTGAAATTGGTAGCTCAGGAGGAAGTATGAAAGAGGTAACTTGAGATTGATATACAGGATGTTTTAATAACTCGGTCAGAGGGACAGGAATCTTAATCTTCTCAAGCTCTTTTTGCAAATTGAAAGCAGATGTGGGCTTTTCTATCATGGCTTCTTTTGACTCCCTACTTTCATCCGAAGTCCTAATTTCCTTTGACACTGGCCCAGCATTAGGAGGACTGACTATTTTTGAAGAAGAAGGAACCTGATCATTTGACTGTAAGGGAATGTTTAAAGGATTCTTACCTTTTTCTGCATTCTTCTTTGTTGCTGATTCTTTAGGAGCAGATGCTTCTTTCTGAGGAGGCTCTTCTTCTTGCTCCTGAGTTCTGGTCCTCTTCCTTGATGATCTGAGATCATATTTGACATTGAACTGTGCTTGCATGAAATCAGAAAATTTCTTATAGTAATGGTCAATCTCCGCTTCTTCGTCTTCATCTTGTAGCGGGCACTCCATGTCATCATTATTCGAAAAAACCAGATTTGAATCTTCTAATCCGTAGGTTGTATCTCCAGTGGAGTCATCTGTTGGTCCTTCAAGGTACAAGGGATGAGGTACCTGGTCTTGTTGTTCCTTTGTTTCCCTTGGCAATATCTGCAATGGAGGCCTTCTATACTGGGGATTATATCCTCTGTTTGGAGCATTATAATAATTCTTGGGAGCCGCATTCTTAGCTTCTAGTTCAAGCTTGACCATTTTCTTTATCATTTTACTTATTTCATCCATTTTATCTGAATCCTTTTCCTGATTAGAGGTGGAGACCTCTTCTTTTCCTCTCCTCCTAGTATCCTTTTCAATTTCTCCTTTTAACTTTTCAGTGGAGGCAAAGTTTGCTTCCAATTCCAGAGCATCTCACTGTGCATCATCCAAAGTGGCAGGTTTTCTTTCTCTCAATGCGAAGCCAAAATCAAACTCAAAGGCTGCTATGAAAATTATCTTGGCAGCAGCTTCATGGGGCTTCATCTCAGGGGGCAGGCTCAGGTATAGCTTATTGAATCTTTTAATAAAGTCTGAAACCCCTTCATTCTCTTTCTTCTTCATAGTATTAAATTCAGTGAGACATAGCCCGTGATCTTTCTTTTCTCCCCACTTTCTAAGGAAAGTATTCTCCATGATATCCCAGGTGGTTTTTGAACGGGCTCCCAATGTTTTAAACCATTTTCTTGCTTCCCCTTCCAAAGACTGCACAAATAATCTCAAGACCACATCCAGGTGTTCAACATTTAAGTTCTCTGCAAAAGAGCAGAAGGTCTCGAGATGTTTCTGAGCATCGATTTCGTTTTCACCATTAAACCTTGGCAGGATCTTCAAATAATCCCGTGGCATATCATTAAGCACTTGAGGTAGGGCCAGAGGGGCATATTTTTTCAATAGAAAAGCAGGAACGTTAGCCATTGGAGGAGGTGGGAGTTGTACAACAACTTGAGATACAGATGAAGGCAAAGGAGTAGGAGGAAGTGGAGTATGAATAACAATGGGAATATATTGCACAGAAGACTGAGGTGTAGATGGGAATAACTCACGGTTAACAGCAGTAACTTCTGTGACCTCTTTAATTTCCTCAGCCTCGAAAGCAGGATGAGACTCTTCTTCAATCCAGGTACTTCTTCTACGTGGAGTCTCTGAGTAAAACTCGGGATTTTCTGTTCTAACTTCTTGAGAAGAAGAGGGTGGATAATCTTCAACGGAATATTCAGGGTTTTCAGCACGGGCTGATTTCCTCTCCTTCCAAACTCTTTTATGAATAATCTTCTCTGGGTCAGACACGTAAGATGCTTTCGACTGAGATGTATCTGACCTCAAATGTGGCTTTCGAGGAGCCAGGACTACCAAATAAACTTATCAAATAAAGACCAATGGAGTCGCCAAGGTGAGAGATATGCAACTCTTCAACTCTCTGTGCTCACCTGATTAGAGAGTGAAAACAATTTGTCGAAACCCAGGGAAACTAATATTCTTGAATTCGTTCCCTGGCAACGGCGCCAGAAAGATGTTGTGGATGGTTTTGTCACCCTCCTAGAGACAGCCTAGAGTTGCTATAGACCAGTGCCTAGGACATCTTAATATAGCAAGGAGCCCTTTATAGTTTGGGTTGTCAGTCCAAGAACTCACTTACTATCTCTTGTTTGAACAAGGAAATTAGTTTTGAATGGGACCAATCTCTCTCAGAAGCTGGTACAAAGACAAGAACAATGTAGGGACATCAAGTAAAAACTCCAATATAAAGGCATCAGACAGTTAAGAGACCGCTTACTGTAAAGAGGGCCAGTTCAGATAATATATCACATAAATCAAATATCAGGAAGTGAGTGCAGTGAGGAAACATAAGAAGATATTAGCTGGGATGAGACTGATACCCAGATACAAAATAGAACCATATAAGGGCGCACCAATTTACGAATCCTTATATGACAATGGCGTTTTAAAAGCACCCTCCTCAAGCAACTAATATAGCAGAAAATGTGGAAAAAGTGAACATGGAACAACATACCATGACTAGGCCTATTTAAAGTGCTTGACTAATTCCAGAAAGGGCATCAACAAGGATGAATCCTTACTGCAAACTAGTGAGCCACTCGCATTCTAGAACATGATACAAGAAGATAAATAGCATGAAAGAGATATTGTATTAACACATAAGAGAAATTACATACTGTGAGATACCAGAGACCAGAATCCTCATTACAGTTATAACCCCTCCTCACTGAGACCCTACAGGCTCTGAAGCTTCATATAGAAATATTACAGATGTACGGTATTTCTTTGCACGGTTCTTTCGATAGAAATGCGGAACCTTTACAATGTCTTCTTTTTTAGCTTTTATAGAGAAGATGAAAATTCTAGAGGAGGAGCGGATAGGAGACATTTAATGACTTATTTTGAATCGGATAGGAAAAAAGCATTCGCATGGCTACGAATGACTAACTATAAATGAATGTACTTCTGAGCTATCTATAGAAATAAATGATGGAGATGAAAATCCCTATATATGCATGACCTGACTAATAAATATATACGATTACCGCATTTTACCTTCGGTAGTGGTTTAAAATCTGTACGCCGAGAAGATTTTTGAATAGTCACGGAGTTTGATGCGTACTCTCGGCCCTCGATTTTGGATTCGAATCCTGGATCTTTATTGCAGGGCGAATTTCTCTGAAGGGTTCTGTGAATGCATTTCTCTGTCTTCTTTAATGGTGGTCATTTCACGCACTTGCCCCCAGCCTTTTTCATTAAATTTCACCCCAGGAAATCGTCTTTTATGGGCCCCGAACCTTGCAACAGAGGCAACGATTGAAAACGTCCTTCCGTTATGTCAAAACCTGCAAAACCCACAAAATATTAGAAAAACCGACACAGATGGAGGCGGGGACGATGGAGGTGGGAATGAAGACGACACTGCGGACATGGATAGGAGACGGAAACAGGCAGGGTGGTGGAAGGAAAATCATGGAGGTGTTGATAAATAGACGAGCTGTGGGCTTTATACATAACACGGTCCGGGCGAGATGAATAATGACAAACGCGAATAAAAACACATAGACGAACACAAATATATATATATAACGGGGGAAAATATCTCAGACGTACGGGGGTGAACACGTGGGCGTATGGAGGACAAGTGGGAGAACGACGTGGCGGAGTCAATGGGTGAAATTGAGGAAGAGTGACACGATGGCGGGCCCTATGACATGGCAGACGCATGTTAACGGGCGGACAGCTCTGGTACACCTCCGCCGTTGGATAGAGATCGGGAGATCCAACGATTCGCATCAATTCCGCTGCCCGGCGATGGTACAGACATTAACGCGCGGGGGAAGCAGTTTTAGCACCCGTACCAATGACACGCGGTGCTTTCTCTATGGGATCGCTGCCCCCGCGGTAAATACCGCTGCTTCGATGAGAGTGGTGCGGGGGGGAAACCACCAGTTTCAGGCGTGCGGGGCCCTCCATAATAAACGTTCCCCACCCCGTTGATTTTATTAGATCGGACGGTGGATATCGCGTCCGAAACAAAAACGATAAGCTCCCCTCTTTCTTTTGACCTGTGGTCCTGGGGCTCGGGTCGTATGACAGTAACAAGGGGAGGGGCTTAGGGCTTGGGGGCTTCGGCCCGATATATTTAAAATGTGGGTTTTAAACATTTGGACAATGTATTTCGGGGCAGAGAAGACGACGATGAGCGCGACATGGGGGTTGTTGACCATAAAGACATTGGAAACAGATTTAAAAGGAACGAGGGGCCAAAATTTAAATGGAGGGGAAAAATGCACAACAGGACCTATGGTGTACCTATTGGCTTTACCCATCCACATTCGGGTGCACAACATGCTCCATGTATCCTTACTAAAATGCTACGTGCATGACCCAAAGCATGTAATCCATTGGAAAAGTATTTAGGTAGGGTATAATTAAGTATCCTACCTTATATTAACTAAGCTTTATGAGATTTTAATTAAGATTTTTGTTGTATGTAGGTTGAACTGGACGGTGAATTTCTGGTCGAACCTCAGCGTATACTCGATCGGAGAGAAATCATGCTCCGGAGGAAAGCCATCACCCTAGGATAAAGTGCAGTGGAAACACTTCAGCTCGAATGGGGCTACCTAGGAAGATGAAGGATTTGATCATGAGACGTACTAAAAATTATTTCTTGCACCAAGATGAAACACCAAGGACGATGTTTCTTCCAGGAGGGGAAGTTGTGACAGCTGGTTTAAACATCAACTAGTTGTTATGTTATTTAATTTTAAGTGACTAAACATATATGCTCTTGAGAAAAGGATTATCTAATAAACAAAAATAATTATGTTTTTGGATGAAATAAAATGTATTAATGGAATAGAGGTTCCATAAAATTTTAAAAAGACTGGTGGTAGGAGGATTCCAAGAACTAAGAGTAGTTGAAAAGAAAACAGTTGAAGATAGTTACCTCTCCTCTAGGCATAAAGAGTGCATCCTACTGAGGAAGGGGGGTTCTGTTCTGAGACTAAGGGGAGAGAGTGGATTATTCCTGAGCTGGTAGTGACCAGTGGAAAACACTCATCATACCCTATTTTCTTGGAAAAGAAGAAGTATTAGGCCAAGGGCCTTGAGGTCTCTTCTGGAAAAAAAAATTCAACCTACTAAACTCGATATGGAGCATAGGGGGGTTTAAATATGTGATTTCCTCACTCATGGTAGGGTGGACAACATCAACGATTATGGAAAATATATAAGTAATTTTTTTACTGGAAAACGTGGTACTGGATATGATGTCTAGCTATCTATAAAATTCTTGTCACGTTTTGGTTATTTAATGATGAAATGAATTTTTCTCCATATTGGAAGTGTAGAAATGTGTTATATTTGTGTTTCTTTTTAAAATAACAGTGGAATTAAAATAATACAATAATTACTTAGAATTATGAAAACTCTAGTTTATTTCTGAAAAACAAGAAAAGAATTTATGCTTATTGTAAACAGATGGAAATTAAACAGAATTTCTACTACAAGAATGGTAGCACAAAAAACTATTAACTCTGAGTTTAGTGTCGAAACCCCAATCTCTGATTTGGTGATTAATTGTTCTCTATGATAAACATGGACACAATGGTCCGGGCATGTCATTAAGAAGCAAGTAAAAAAACCCTGTACCAAAACCAGTTTACGAGTGTATGGCTACTATGAAGAGTAAAATAAATGTAGGAAACAAAATAATAGTGAATGCATGTATAGTTAACCCTAGAACCGGTAACTAACAATATAAAATTAGATATACAAGGATAGTGAATGGACAAGTCTAGTAGGAAGGAATACAAGATTCCGCAGGAACCAAGATAAATATAGTAGAACCATATTCAAGAATTCATAAGATGTATTTTAAAATCCATAAGAGGAAATTTACGAAACACTGCACATTATTACTGATTAAAACCAAAAGATAACAAACATTTCAATGAAGAGGAATAAACAGTATGTGCATGAATAGAGAAAGTCCGAAAAAAAAAGATAAAATGCATGAGTATTTATAGCATTCAAGATAGAAATTCTATGAGTCTGGAGTATTGTCTTTTCATAATTTTAAACTAGAAATTACAACATATCTTCAAAAACAAAGAGACAAAATTTATTCCAATACAAAGTCACTAAAGTCGATAATTTCCACGAGCAGGGCGAAGCCCCTCATACTACAGAAAACCAAAAATCTAACATAACAGCATGCAAGCCAGAAAATCTAAATCAAAATTCTCGATGTCAGAAGAATCTCCAGGAAATCTGAAGGCCCTCTATTAACAATACATATAAACCATACAACGGTACCTGAAAATCAAAGAACGAGTCAGGGATCCTACCTTCTGCATCAAGGAAAGTTGAAAATATTGACTTCAACGGGTGAGCCAAGCCATTACCTACACAAAGAGAAAGAGCTAGAGGAAAACATTAGTGAGAAACTCTTGCTGAAAAACTAGCAATAGGGATTAAATAAAAATGACAGTGGAGGCATTAAAACTATTACCTGAGAAAAAAATTTCCTCTGCAAGTCCAAAGGGTGAAACCCTGTAAATAAGTCATGGAGAAGAGACAGCCTTCCTGGCCAGAGGAAATTATATAGATATCTAGGAAAACAATGCAAACATAATCGTATCTCTCCTCTCACCTACTGTTTGAAAAAGGAGATCGTTGTGAAATAGACTCCACGAAAACCCCAGAGCCGATACAATCCTATCGAGATAAGCAAGGATGCCATGTTAAAACCCCAAACGAATGGAAATACACTTGCGGAGAAACAAGAGGCTGTTAAGTCGATTAAGCCATAAATGTGACACCATCTTGAATTGACTAACCTTCAAGCAGTTGGGTATGGTGTTACTTGTGGATTCATGCCTTGGAGAGGCCAATCAGATCTGACATAGAGCCAAGGCAAGCCAGATGTAGGAGACAGGCCGAAGGGTTGTAGAGCAATGCGGTGGAGGAGCAAATGATAGAAGACGGTTAGGGTTTGGGGAGGTATTTACCCTAAATGGGTACTCTGCCAATACCCACCATCGAAACCAAACCTTGAATATCCAACGGTGAATACCCATACAGCTGTCGACTGGATGGAAGGGTTGTACCGTATCATTAAATACCAAAGGTATAAGACCCAAATCACCAAACAAAACATTTGTGCTATGAATCATTTCAATCAAGATCGATATAATGTTAATCGTAAGACTTCCGTCCTGTCACATTCAATTATCATAAATACTCCAGTCCTGATGTAGTAATGACATGGGTCTTTTGTACCTAAATAATTAAATGACAAAATCTGTCGACGGTTGGATATGCTGCCAAGTGTCATGCATACGGGGCAAGTGGAAACCTTGAAACCTATGACGAGATCACCCTATCTATAATTTGATATGCTTATGAAATGTAAGGTTTAAGAGTTTTGGAAATCAGTGTTTATATATATATATGAATTTGTAAATCCATATAGTTAAGCCTTGTTAAGGTAAATAAATTAAATTTTTTTTTTCAATGGTTGATTATGATATACGTTTCAATAACATTAAACCTCAGGATGAATATTAAACCATAGGAAAATAAACCATAAAATTAATAAACCCGGAGGACTAATATTGTAATCACTAAGCTTAATATTAAACTCTAGGAATATAAACCCTACCCTATGATTAATATTATAAACCTAATAGATTATAAACCAATGGGATGTATATTAAACCTTATGATAAATATCATAAAACCTATCAATAATATTATACCATAGGAATATTAACCCTTAGATTAATAAAGCCAAGGTATTGATATATAAAGCCCAAGGCACTAATAAAAACAAGGTATTAATACAAAATACCTAAAAAATGAAAATGATTAATATTGCAAACCCAAGTTATCTAAACCCTAAGATAAATATTATAAACCCTAAAACAAACACGGTTGACCATGGTTGATTTTCATATTGAGACAATATTTGTAACGATGTGACTTTGGACCATGGTTGACCATGCTTGATTTTCATATTGATAGAATCTTTGTCACAATGTCATGTTGGACCATGGTTGACCATTGACCATGGTTGATTTTCATATTGACAGTCCTTTTCACAATGTGACGTTAGACCATGGTTGTGACAATGTGACATTAGACCATGAGACAATTTGTGTCATAATGTAACCATGGCTATTGGCGATCATTGAACACGATTTACCATGGTTGATTTTCATATTGAGACAATATTTGTCACAATGTGATGTTGGACCATGGTTGATAATGGTTAACCATGGTTGACCATGGTTGACAATGGTTGGTGATGGTTAACGATGGTTGATTTTAAAATTGAGACAATTTTTGTCACAATGTGATGTTGGACCATGGTTGACCATGATTGAGCTTAGTTGATTTTCATATTGACCATGATTGACCATGGTTAATTTTCATTTTGAGACCATCTTTGTCGCAATTTTTAATATGACTATGGTTGACCATGGTTGACTATTATTGAATATGGTTGACCGTGTTTGATTTTCATATTGTGATGATCATTTCTATAATGTGATGTTGGACCATGGTTGATGATGGTTGAGGATGGTTGATGATGGATGAACATGCTTGATTTTCATATCGAGACAATATTTGTCATAATGTGACATTAGACCATGGTTTACCATGACTATAAACCCAAGGGATTAATATTAAAACTTAAGGTTATTGTAAACATTATGAATAATATTATACCCTACGAATATGGACCCTTAGATTAATAAACCCAAGGGATTGGTATTATAAACCCAAGGGGCTAATAAATGCAAGGGATTAATAATAAAAACCTAAGGAAATAATATTAAACCTAAGGATTTAATACTATAGACCCAAGATAAATGAACCCTATGATAAATTTTATAAACCCTAAAATAAACATGGTTTACCATTGTTGACCATAGTTTAACTTCATATTAACACAATATTTGTCATAATGTGATGTTGGACCATGGTTGATCATGATTTATTTCCATATTGAGACCATCATTGTCACAATGCAAAGCTGGACCACGGTTGACCATGGTTTGTTTTCATATTGAGACAATCTTTGTCACAATGCAACGTTGGACCATGGTTGACAATGTATGACCATGGTTTTCATAATGTGATGTTGGAGCAAGAGACAATCTTCGGTACAATGTGACTATGATTATTGACCATGGTTAACCATGGTTGACCATAATTGACCATGGTTTATTTTCATATTGAGACAATATTTGTCACAACGCGACGTTGGACCATGGTTGACCATGATTGACCATGGTTGATCATGGTCGACGATGGTTGACCATGGTTAGTAATGGTTAACCATGGTCGATAATGGTTGATCATGGTTTATTTTTAAAGTGAGACCATCTTTGTCACAATGTGACGTTGAACCATGGTTGATTTTCATATTAACAATGATTAACCATGGTTGACCATAATTGACCATGTTTGAACATGGTTGTCCATGATTGATTTTCATATTGAGACAATATTTGTCACAATTCAATGTTTGAATAAATATTATAAACCCTAAAATAAAAAAAAGTTGACCATAGTTGACCATGGTTAATTTTCATATTGACACAATCTTTGTGACAATGCGATGTTGGACCATGGTTGACTATGATTTATTTTCATATTAAGACAATATTTTTCATAATGTGTTGTTGGAGCATGGTTAACCATGGTTGATTGTCATATTGAGACAATCTTTGTAATAATGCGACGGTGGACCATGGTTGACCATGATAATGTTATTTAAATTTATTAATATTAATAATTAATGTCAAAATTAATATTTATAAATATTAATAATATTAGAAGATAACATTCGTATTCATAGTAATTAATATTAAAATTAATATTAATATTAATAAATGATATCAAAACTTTTTTTTAAAATGCTATAAATATTTAAATATTTAATGTTATTAATGTTAATAATATTAATATTGAAGTTTATTAATTATTATTAACATCAATAATATTAATAAATTAAAATAATAATAATAATAAAATTATTAAATTAAAATTGATGAATATTATTGTTAATACAAAATGTCAATATTATTTATTGATTTTAATATTAATATTATTTATACTATTGATGTGAATCATTATTAATAATAATATTATTATTGTTATAATCAATTAATATTAATATTAATATTTCTATTCATATTAATTTATATTAATATTAATAACGAATATTAATAGTAATAATACTAGTAATAGTAATAGTAATCTTAATATTAATAATAATAATAATAAAATAAAAATAAAAATAAAAACTTAAATTTATATTATATATTATAACATATAATGAATTTTCAAATTTCTATTTATAATTAATATTAATCATTAATATTGAAATTAATATTAATAAATAATATTAAAATATTACTAATACTAAAATTTATAAATTAATAATAATAAATTATAATTTCTGGATGTGGGTGTTCTCACTACATAATCGAGCCACTCCTTTGTATGGTAGCTGGTAGGGCCACATGGCCTCACATGGCTCACATGGATGGGCTATTAATTCCCGCAAGCAGAACTTCGACGACGTCAGTCTGTCCTTGCAGAGCTATAACTTGGGCCTCTTTAACCATCCTCTTTGCTACCACTTGCCTTTCTTCATGGACTCTAGCGAATTATTTTATGTCGCCTCTCCCTGTCAGTTCTTTGTCCAAGTGAATTTGGTTCTCCAGCCTTCCATTCGCCATTGTGCTGAGAACTCAGCCCTTCACCCCTATTTCTTCCATAGCTTTGAGTAGTCGGCCCTTCAATCCTCCACTCGACCTGTTTTTTAGTGGGAAGATTCCTGCCTCCTCACCTTCTGCAAGCCTGTCCTCTTCCCCTCCATGCATGTGTCATTCGATGACTCCATGCTACGTAGACAAAGGATGTGGTGCCGCAGGAGTCGAGGATGTGGCCAACCCTCTTGGCCACCTCACCCTCTCCATGATGATGGCTCTACCTCCCTTAGCTATGAAGGTTCTAGATCAGTGGTGTTCACGGTCAATGTGAATTCTATGGAGATCTTGGAGCTGCATCATGTCTCGACCCTCTTCTCACTGCGCCTCCCAGATGTCCCTTCCACCTCGGGATCTCAGAAGAGTTTGCAGAAATATACCTTGACACCAGCCCACTCTCAGCTCCACAGGAAAATGGAAGTTGTCCCCACCAAAACTATCGAGCACTCCTCAGACAATGAGTGTGAGGAAAGCTCAGCCAAAGATGACAGTGTTGCACCTCCAAGAACGCACTCTGTCGCCTCACCTGAACTGACTGCCTAGATGTCAAAGCATGATGGTGAATCTTTAGATGACTATGGATGCTTGATTGTGGAAGAGCCACCTCCAAAAGATATGAAGAATGACAAGTCAGGACAGGAATATCACCTTCTCTACTAGTAACAATTTCAAAACTGATTTTTTGCTTTACTTTTGTATGCACGATATGTTTAAAATGTGGTTGACTAAGTTATATGATGGTTTCCCCACCTAAGGCAGAACTGCTACTCAAAGATGGATTAATCTTGGGACTTGTTTCCCCAACAGGGGCAGTCTTTTTTTTGTTATTTTGAACATTCTTCTCGCTAAAATTGGCTAGTTTTGCAGTTTTGGGAAGAAAATCTTGATATGTATTATTTTTGTACCATATCATAGAATTAGACTTACCTAGAAAAAAATAATAATAAATTATAATAATAATAAAGAATATATTAAATTAAAATGTATTATTATTGTTAATACTAACTATTGTTAATATTGTTTATCGTTGATATTATTTATCTATATTAATGTTAATATTATTTATATTAATAATGTTAATATCATCAATAATATTAATATTATTAATTAAATGTTATTAATATTAATAATAAACATTCAAACTGATATTTATAGATATTAATAATATTAAAAGTAATATTCATATTAATTAATATTAATATTAATAATGAATATTAATAATTAATGTTAAAATTAAAATTAATATAAAAAAATATTAATATTGTTGCTACTACGTAATGTTGTTAATATTATTTAGAGTAATAATTGTAATGTCATTAATAATTTTATTAATTAAATGTTACTAATATTATTAATTAACATCAAAATTAATATTTCTAAATATTGAAAATAATATTAATATTCTTATTGGTATTAATTAATATTGGTTAAACTACTCCGTTTAACCAATATTATTCGTAATGTCATTATAATATGTTTTGATGCATTTCAGACAAATAAAAACCATGTTAATATTGGTTAAACTACTCTTATAAGTTTTGTCTTTTAGCTCCAAAGAAATCAAAATCATATTAAAATTGGTAAAAGGTAAAACAATTATTATATTTTTTTTAGTTGGGCATGCCATTTTAAAACTGGTTTTAAATCCATGTTAATATATTGGCAGTTTTATCAAATTTCAATCAATGAGAGTTAATGAATTTTTTTTTAAACACGAGAATTTACAAGGGTAACACTTAATATACAGTTTTAATGCAGCCAAGTTTCAATAATATTGGTTTTAACTTTTTTATTTTTAATTAAATTTCTCTAATCTTAAATTTCTCTATTTTTAATTAAATTTATCTAATCTTAAAATTATTTTAATTTAAAACTTAAAATTATAAAAACCTAAAATAATGTAAAACTTAAAATTATTAAAACTTAAGTTATCACACTTATCAGCATCATATTTAATAATTTTAATATTATTTTTTATTTATTTATTTAATAACCTATAATTGTAAAAGCTCATGCAATTTTTTATTAAATATTAATCTTCTTTAATATTTAATAACCTAAAATGTAGAAGGTTATGCTATTTTTTTATATCTTAAAATTGTAAAAATATATTTTTTTAAATAGTATGTTTTGGTAAATCATTCATATTCAATTTATTATATTGCAACTACCTAACGATGAAATGGAAAAGAAATGTGTAACACATAGGAAACCAATGAAGTTAGCTAATGAAGTAGAGTAAACGCTTGGCAAATGGTTGAAGAGACATACATTTAAGAATTTGAATAATCATGTGTTTTAGAATTATTGTGATTTTATAATCTGAAGCATTGAGCACATCCAAGAACCCATCCCATTGAGGGGTACTGGTAACATTATTATTTGTTCCCTTCTCACATGTTATAATATATATAAAATTCTGTATATATTGTCTTGTATGTTGGATGCATGGAGCAATTCTTATTTATTGTCACTGTTTAACTGCTTTTACTGCATGGATCTGGTTGTTTGCAACATTTTTTTTAAATATCGATTGTAGATCTAAAGAAGTTAAGTAGCCATCTTTGTTGGTAGGGTTTTTTGTGAGACACGCCTAAAGTGAGCTCTTTCAGTACACTTGTGTTAAGAATTTACACTAACAATTAGTGACTCCATAAGGGATTTATTCTTGCGTGACCAACAACTTCAACAACTAGGTTTTTTCTTCAGTTGTTTTCAGTATATTGATGTTTTTTTTAACTTTTAAGCACTAAAACATTGAAAATTCTAACTTTTGGGTGTTTCTGGGTGTTTTCTGCAGGTAATAGGCATCAATTGCGCTAGATATGGCAACTTTTCTACAACCTGCTGCCTGAGGATCTAGGAACTGGAACTTGTACTTTTTGTTCCATAACTTGCGATTTCTGCTTGAACTCACACTTGTTAGCCCAGAAACTGTGATTTTCACATCTTACAGGTTAGTACCTGTGAGCTGCAACTCTTGTATGAGTTTTGTCTATGACAGTCAGGGTTTGCCACAAGCACTCTTTTGGGTTGTCTGACCTTCGTCTCAGCTCGTCTTAGGCCTGCATATGCTCAATTTGTCTTCTTGAAGTAGAACCAAGCCGCTTAGGGTTTCACTACACTTACACCTTTATAGCAGGGGTTTAGCTGACATGAGGAGAATTTTGAGGTCTAAAATGGGCCTCCTAAGGAAATTATAAATTAACAAAATAATATTATATTACATCAAATTTTAGAGGGAAAAAAGAAAAAAAAAATCAACTCATATTTTCAATTTATCTTCCTATGGGTTTACTCAAATTTTGAGTGGGAATACTCCTTAGATGAAGAATTTGATTCCTCATCCAAGGAGTACCCATGTTACATACTTTTGATGGACCCTGCTACATGAAAAATGTGATTGCAATCATGTGCTTTCATGTATTTCTCATTTTTGATGTAGCAGGGTCCATCAAAAGTATGCAACATGGGTACTCCTTAGATGAGGAATCAAATTTTGCATCCAACGAGTACTCTAGCTCGAAATTTGAGTAAAAACTTAGGGAGATAAGTTGAAAAATAAGTATTATTATTTTATTATTTTTTAATATTTATATTTTTTACCCCAAAAATGGTGAATCATCCCCCATGGTTGACATCAGTATCTTGAATCCTATTGGTTCTTATAAATTTTATTTTGTTTGTACATTTTTCTTAGGAGGCCCATTTAAGACCTCAAAAGTTCTCTAATGGTAGGTAGTATGAGATTTCCAGTGCTTTCAGCAATTGTTTCATGGTCTGATCTATCTTTCTTTCAGGTCCCTTATGATCAGTTATTATTCCATTCAAAACTTCCTATTGAGTTTTTTTTGGTCTTTCCCTTAGGGTTCCCTTGTTTCCCCTAGGGTTTTAACCTTTCACCTCCCATTTTGCAATAGTTTTCCCCTCCGGTTTCTTTTTTTTTTTTGCATCATTTCAATGAGATATGAGTTATTAGATCCCTATCCCATAGAACTTAGATATTTTAGCCATCTTGTGTGTTTTGAGTTAACTTCACCTGCCTTTTACACTAGTTGTTTAGGAAGCCTTCTTTTGGGTTGGATATATGCATGTGTAGATGTTTATTTTACTATCGTTTCAGTTTTATTTATAGTACTTCATCATTTTTTCTTTTTCTTTATACAACCATTTGGGCTTAATTCAAATTAACACACGGCTTGCACACACACAAACCTAAAGTGAAGAGCGCTTGGTTTACATCGCCAAGAAAATACATAAACATCGTAATTAATTAATCTGCCTCACTAAGCCTTTGTTTATCACCCTTCAAAATTTTCATGTCATTTATGACTTGCCATCAATGCGCCCCAAGGCATTTATCTCAGAGACTCCAAGGCCTTCACCATCAATTTTTGTTAGGAAGACTTACTCCATTGTGTAGGGTCCAAGTTAGTCCTCCATCAAGTCCCCATACCGAATTTGATTCTGGTTTATTGGGTTCTTATTCTGATTTTGTTCCTGGTTCCCCTCACCCTCATAACATCATCATGTCAGGCACTAATACAGGTTCAGGTCCTCAAGCTGGTGGTGGCCCCGACCATAATGTTGGAGCTGGTTCCGGAACCGTTCTGGCTACTACTTTTCTACCTTTTATGGTAGGTTTAAGACTTCCTGATTTTAGCTAGTTAATCAAAGACCCTATAATCCACAATCTAGGTTGGCCTACTATGCCAACTAAGCTTCCTTCATACATCCCTAAATTTGAAGGAAACACTGGAGAGGACCGTACTAATCGCGTCCACTCCTTTCACATGTGGTGTTCATCCAATTCCATTACCAATGACTCCATTCGCCTTCAGTTGTTCCAACTTACACTCACTGATGAAGTTGTGTAATGTTCCTTTTCAGGAATTTCTACAATATCTCCAATGGGGACGTTGTATAAGGAAACCGGTGTAAAAATAATGTATTCCGAGGCTTGGATCTTATAATATATGTTGTATGTAGCTTAAATATAGATTGGAATCAGAAAAAAATCATTCTATCTACTCTATATAGATCTCCCCAACTCATATATGCATAAAAACACCCAAATCCCATTGCTTCATAAAATAGAAATGTCGAAGAATGCAAAAAAATTATTTTCATTATGGAATCTACAGAAAAAATATATTTTAATACAGATTTAGATCTTTCATTGAGAATGGAATCAGAAATGAGAGGTTAGACCTCTTTTACAAGCACCTCGGAATGCCCCGGCAAGGGTTTCCAGCAAAATAGCAACATAAAAAGTAGCTCTGAAGAAAATAATGCTATTCCCATCAACACTATATAAATAAAGACCAAATTGATCCGAAATGGAAAAACAATACAATATTTTTCCCAATTCCTTCCTCAATAGATCCCCCGAAGTGAAATAGACTCCTCCTCTTCTAAAACAAGCACAAATAGAAAGATGCAACCCCAGCTACTGAAGCTATTGCAGAAATAATGCATTCACTAGGAGTCACTGTGTTGTCTAAGGTAGAGGATGGTTCTCCTCTAGATAGATGATGAGAATTGAACTCAATACCTCCTCCTTAGATCTCCCAACCAGCTATGTCAATGGTGAAGATAGAATTCCCACATGAGAATCCATTGCACTATGCAGCGCTTCAACTCCAGCTAAACAGCTGAAGCTTGAAAATAAATCATAAGACTAAAACAAGATGATTGACTTAATTAATCCTTTTCTTCTATCTCCTCCTTTTTATCCTTGATGAGCTTCTCCATATCGGGCGCCACTCATTCGTCATGTAAGTTCCTTGAGAAGTTTCCCCCTTCAAAACTGTGTTACCCTAGTAGCTTTCCCTCCATTTGTGATAGCGATGTTGACTTGGTCAATTGTACCTAGCTCATTTATTTGCCCCTCTTTCACACTAAAGAGGCTTTATTTTGTCCTCCTACCTAATCCCTTTTCACACTATGATATGTTTTATTGTGTTTCCTACTTCTTATTTCAAAAATGGAGCAATTACAATGTTCCAAGTAGTAGTGGCTAATTGGGAACATTACGGTCCCCCCTGCTCAAAATTTTCTTGCCCATAAGAAACAGTAGAGAAGGATGCTGCAAGATCTTCTCTCCCTCCCAAGTGGCATCCTCATCTGGTAGATTCCTCCATCGAATCAGATATTCCTTGATGAATGTGTTTCTCAGCTACCTCTCCCTTGTGTCTAATATTTCTTTTGGCTGCAAGATCAAATGGCCCTCATCATCAATAGGGGGATATCTAAGTTGGAAACTACATTCCTCCCGATGGCCTTCTTGAGGTAAGAGACATGGAAGATATTGTGGAATTTTCTCCCCTTAGGAAGCTCCGACTCATATGCTACCTTATCAATACACTTGACCACTTTATATGGCCCATAGAAATGTGGTTTGAGCTTCTCAGCTACCTTCTCCTTGAGTGTGGACTGTTTGTAAGGATGAAGATGTAAGTAGACAAGATCACCCACCTCAAACTATATTTATATTCGACCACGATCTGCATACATCTTCTGTTGGTTCTAGGCAGTGGAAATGTTGTCTTTGAGTACCCTAAGTATGTCTTGGTTTTCCTGAATCCAAAACTTTTCCCGTGGAGCTTTACATGCTTCAAACATAACATCAACAAATTAGAGTGCCTCATACCCATATAAGGCTCAAAATGGATTCATGCCAATAGAATTATGGTGAGTAGTGCTGTAGAAATACTCTCCCAAGTGGAGCCAACATAGCCATGCTTTCTGCTATCCTGCCACATAGTTCCTCAAGTAGCCTTCTAGCCACTTGTTCACTATCTTGGTATGTCCATTGGTTTGGAGATGATAGCTAGTGCTTAGAGTCAAATCAGTCCCTACTCACCAGAAAATTTCCTGCCAAAAGCCACCCATGAAGCAGCTGTCCCAATCACTCACTATGGTCTTTGGGAGACCATGGAGTCTAAATACATCTTTGAAGAAGAGCTCAGCCACCTGTGAAGAAGTATAATGTGCAGAAATGGAAAATAAATAAGAGTACTTTGTTATTCTATCAACAACAAAAAACATAGAGTCCTTACCCTGTACTGCCGATAAGCCGGTGATGACGTCCATAGAGATACTTTCCGACTTCTCATCCGGGATAGGTAGTGGTTGCAACAATCCAGCAGGGTGAGTGTGTTCTCCCTTATTCTGTTGGAAAATGGGGCATTCTCTGACATGCTGGAGCACATCCTCCTTCAGACCCTTCCATGAGAATATCTCTTTGATATATCTGTAAGTATTCATGAAACCTTGATGCTCGGCAAGTGGGGAATCATGTGCTGCTAATAAGATCTTCTCTTTGAGCTTAGAATTCTTAGCCAAGAAGATCTGGTTCTGGTAATAGATAAATTCATTCATTACTCTAAACCTTTCATCTGATACCACCTCATCAAGTATCTCACATGCAAAGTCATCTTTGGAATACTCAACTAAGAGTTGAGCCTTCCAATCTGCATCCATGCCCCCTCAAAGACAGCATTGTAGGGCTCCCAGATAGTGCATCAGCTACTATATTGTTCTTCCCCTTGACATACTCTATGTCAAAATCATAGGCTTGGATTTTTCTCACCCACTTCTGTTGTCTATCCTGGAGCTATCTTTGTTCAAGGAAGAATCTAAGACTGTTATGATCAGTCTTCACCTTGAACTTATTCCTCACCAAGTATTTCTAGAATTTGGCTAATACATGCATGACAACCAACATTTCTTTGTCATATATGGGATATAAACTTTCATGAGGGAGAAGCTTCCTGCTCTCAAAGGCTATAGGATGCCCACCTTGCATCAGGACTACCCCAATGCCTTCTCCTAATGCATCACATTCCAGCACAAAAGGTTGAGAAAATTCAGGTAAAACCAAAACAGGACAACTACTCATTACCTCTTTGAGCTTATCAAAATCCCTCTGCACTATAGGTGTCCATTAGAAAGCTCCCTTCATTTTCAAGTCCGTGAGTGGTGCTGCTAGTTGTAAAAATCCTTTCACAAACTTCCGGTAATAAGTGCATATGACCACAAACCCTCTGAGTTATGTAACATTCCTGGGTTCAGGCCAATCTATGATAACTTGGATCTTCTCTTCATGGACTCTCACTCCATCCACTCCTATGATGTGCCCCAAATACAACATCTTGGTGAGGCGAAATTCACATTTGGAGAGCTTGGCATAGAATTTTTGCTCCTTGAGGATATGTAAGACTGTCTCAATATGCTACAAGTGCTTTTCCCAGGTGCGGCTGTAGATAAGAATATCATCAAAGAAGACCAATAAAAAATTTCTCAAATGACCATGGAAGATGTGGTTCATGCAGGATTGGAAATTTTCTAGAGCATTAGTCAATCCAAAGTGCATTACCAGAAACTCAAAATTCCCATAGTGACATCTGAACGTTGTCTTGGGGATATCTTGCTCCCTCACCTTGATTTGATGATACCCAGACCTCAAATCAATCTTGGAGAAGTATATGGATCCCCTTAAATAATCCATGAGTTCATCAATCCAAGGTATAGGGTACTTGTTCTTCATATTCTTCTTGTTCAAGGCCCTATAATAAATGCACATCCTCAATGTGCCATATTTCTTCTTTACCAAAACCACCGAGGAAAAAAAGGACTAGTACTAGGCTGGATGTGTCCTAGAGCTATCATCTCTTCCATAGCTCTCTCAACCTCATCCCTACAGGCCTTGGGATGCATATAAGGAGTGGTGATTACTGCTTGAACCCCTTGTTCCAACTCAATGATGTGTTCAAACCCTCAGTAAGGAGGTCTCCCCGGTGGGATATCTCCAAATATTGTAGAATATCGGTCCAAGAGAGACTGAACATATGGATGCACTGGTGAATCCTTACCCTTCACCTCTGATATATACATCTCAATTTCCCATTCAATATCTCTTTTACGCATATCTGCCTCCATCCCATGTGTGGAAAAAACCTGAGGGTGATATGTGTTTATGCCCTTGATTCTTTGTTGTTGGCCATCCTCCCCTCCGGTTCATTCCATCTCCAAGGTTCTCCAGTTAGTGGTAACTCTCCCAATGGTGATAAACCACTGGACTCCCAATATGACATTGGTGTTTGGAATATCTACCACAAAGAAGTGGTCTGTCAATGTATAGGTCCCCATATTAATGGTTAGTGCCGACACATACTTGGCACATTGCAGGGTCATAACCCCTGGAACCAAAAATGAAAATCCCTCAAACTCCTCCATGGGGATTCCTCTTTTGTGTACTATTTTTGCATCAATAAAATTATGAGTGGCTCCACTATCTGTCACTACAGAAACTCTTTGCCCCATGATGGTGCCTCTTACCCTCAAGGTTAGATACTTTGGGACTCCTCTTAATGCTGCAACTACTCCCCCTCTTGGAGCAAAGTCTTCCATGGATTGCACAATGCTGGCATCCTTCTTGGAGAAGGTCTTGACATGATGTGTCCCTCCTGTAACACATTTCCCCTCCAAATTCTGAACATGGATTATCTCCCTTGGTCTTGAGGGAGTCTCTTGCTGCAGAAAGGTTCTTACCCTAGGGAAGATGTGTTGTAGATCTCTAGCTTTCTCCACAGCTTCAAGGAGTGTGCTTGGTTTAGTAGATTTGACCAACCCTTGTAGTGGTTCAGCCATCCCATTCACAAACATGCATACCTTCCTGTTCATAGTGAGCTTAGATACCATCACTGAAAGCTGCAAATACTCAGAAATGTAATCCTCAAGATCACCCTCCTGCTTGAGCTTAGCTATCTTGGCAAAATGGGCTTCCGGATCCCTTGGATCAAATCTCTCCACTAGCTTCTTAGTGAAATCTGAATATGAAGTGATATGATGGTTCCCAAGTGTGGTTAGTCCATGAAACAACCAATCTTGAGCTTCCCCTTCTAGGTGCAGCGCATCTATCTTGATGGCTTCTATCTCAGAAACCTTGTTGAGTTGGAAGTAAGTGTCCAGCTTCTCCACCCAAGCCTTTGCAGTGCACTTAGGTGTCCCAAAAAATATGGGAAAGAAGAACCCTACCATATTGCGTTGTAGGTATGATCCCTACATCAATTTCACCTCCTTTTGATGGGAATTAATCCTCCTCCCATCCTTGATCCGGAAAAACTCCTGAAAGCTCAAGTGCTCCTTGAACCTTTGAGACTGGAGTTCATACTCTTCAAAATATTCGCCTAGAGTGCCCTCCTTATCACCTTCAATTAGAAATGAAGACATGGTGGATTTTTTTGATGCATCTGAATGCCCCATTCCATTTTCATTGTTAGTGCTTGCCTCATGGCAAAACCCTAAAGGGTCCTCTTCACATCTCATCTCCTTGAGATCCCTTGCAATGTTCTAGAGGGTTTGAAGTACTATATTTGATATTTCTTTATTCTCCATGCTAAAGCTAAATCTCCCCCCACCCCCTCCACAAGCTGAGCCAAGAGTAGAGCTCGGATACCACTATAATGTTCCTTTTTAGGAATTTCTGCAATATCTCCAATGGGGACGTTGTATAAGGAAACCAGTGAAAAAATAACGTATTGAAGAGCTCGTATCCTCTAATATATGTTGTATTTAACTTAAATATATATTGGCATCAGAAAAAAATCATTCGAGCTACTCTATACAGATCTCCCCAACTCATATATGCATAAAAACACCCAAATCCCACTGCTTCATAAAATAGAAATGTCGGAGACTGCAACAGTGTTATTTTTATTATGGAATCTATAGATAAATATAATTTAATACAAATTTATAGCTTTAATTAAGCATGGAATCATAAATAAGAGTTCAGACCTCTTTTACAAGCACCTTGGAATGCCCTGGCAAGGGTTTCCAGCAAAATAGCAACATAAAAAATATCTCTGCAGAAAATAACGCTATTCCCAGCAAAAATGTATAAAGAAGGACAAAATATGATCTAAAATGGACAAAAAATACAATATTTTTTCCAAGGCCTTCCTCAATATATCTCCTGGAGTGAAATAGACTCCTCCTCTTCTGAAAGAAGCACAAATGGAAAGATGCAACCCCAGCTACTGCAGAAATAATGCATTTACTCGGAGTGACTGCGCTATATAGGGTAAAGGATGGTTCCCCTCTATATAGATGATGATACTGAACTCAAGACCTCCTCCTCAGATCTCCCAACCAGCTATATCAATGGTGAAGATAGAATTCCTACATGAGAATCCCTTGCACTAATAAGTGTTGCAACTCCGGCTAAACAACTGAAGCTTGCAAATCAGTCATAAGACTGAAACAATATGATTGAATGAATTAATCCTTTACTTCTATCTCCTCCTATTTATCCTTGATGATCTTCTCCATCCCACACCCCACTCATTAGTGATGTAACTTCCTTGAGAAGTTTCCTCCTTCAAAACTGTGCTACCCTAGTAGCTTTCCCTCCTTTTATGACAATGTTGTTGACTTGGTCAACTGTAACTAGATAATTTATTTTCCCCTCTTTCACACTAAAGAGGCTTTATTTTTTCCTCCTACCTAAATCCCTTTTCACACTGGGATATGTTTTATTGTGTTTCCTACTTCTTATTTAAAAAATGGAGCAATTATAATGTTCCAAGTAGCAGTGGCTAATTGGGAATATTACAAGTTGCAAACTGGTATATCGACCAGACTTCTGTGTCTCATTCCACTTTTTTGACTCTTACTAATTTTTTTCTATCCTACTTCTAGTTACCTCTCTACTATGATAATGGTATCAATTTTTTGACTGCATTTCGTCAAACTTCTCCCATGCGCCTTTCTAACCATGTCCAAGAATGGCATAGAAGGAGGAGCTTCTGCCGAGCTCCTACATTCGATGATCATGTCTATATGGATTGGTTTTTTGGAATGATTTTTGTATTCCATTGGTAAATATGTCGTATCTCACTTTCCTTAGATAGAGGAATAAGCTCTCCAAGTCACGTTGAAATATGACTTGATCTATGCCCAGTCTGGTTATGTTTATACTGATTTACCATATCTTCTTAAACCTAGTGGTGCCAATGCACTGGGAGAATTCTCACACCGCTAACGGTCTGGTTGGATATCTTTTACATCCGTACACTCATCATTCCATGGGTTATGGTTTTCCCCAGGGGGGCAGCTCCTCCAACTCTTATCTCCCTCCCGACAGCATGTATCCAGGTAAAAGCATGTCTTACACATTTTACCAACTGCATCAACCAATGCTAGGGCCAGTTTTTTCTCAACTTGCTTACCCCAATGTTGCCCAACCTCATTTTTATCCTTATCCATAGCCCGGTGCTCCAGCCCCTATAGAATTAGCACCCCATACTCCCGTTCCTTCTCAACCTTTGCCACAATAGCCACCCCCTCCTCAAGGTCAGGTGTATGCACAACAGAGTGAAATTAATCCTCCTAATTCAAATAAAAAGAATAAGGGGAAAGGAAATCAAAACCAACCAGCATAGGGTAACCAAGGGCACCAAGGTACTCAACAAAACACACCCCAAGGGAACCATCCTAACACTACAAATCAACAACAAGGTAGTCATCCAAAGCAAAACAAGCCTCTTCATACGAACAAGCCTTGTTCATGTTGTGGTGTTTATGGCCATTATACTCATGATTGTCCCCTTTTACTCCAGATGCGCTAGTTGTGGGAAGCACAAGAATCATCTAGAGGATAGCAAGCCACTGCTTTACTTCCTCCAAATACTGCACCATCTCAACCGAATGTGTTAACCAATCCTTTACCTTAGAAAGGATATGTTGTTGCCAAACCCCCTTAAGGTTAAGCCGCTCCTCCACCCCCACATTCTGGTACTCCTGATTACCAGATTCTCATGATGAATTATGAAGAGGTCAATACCGTTGATGTCAATGTTCATACATGGTCATGCCAATATGACAAGCAACCCACTACGTCTGCAACCGATTCCCAAACCAAATTTTTCACAGGGTCCATTTCGACACCCAATGTTCCCTTACATATCCCTCAGCCTAAGCTAGAGGTTTTTCACAACAAGCCCAAAGGGCCATTATGCCAAAATGTTTCTTCTGCCATAGCTGCCCACACCTACAACATAGTAGATGACTTGGGGTGATCATGTGCTACCATGTCAACACTAGAAGTCCTCTAGTTGTGCCCATCTCAATGAAAATATCTACTATCTGATTTAGGTGATGTGGATCCTTCATATGATCGTTTAATTATATTTGATGTTGACAAATCATAACATCCTTCTTTACCTTCATATGTTGCCTTCCTAATACTAGTCAAGATCTGTAATATCTATGTTCATAGATGTATCATTGATGAGGGCACATCCACCTATGTGATGTGCACCTCTATTTGGAATAAGCTTAGATCAGCTGACTTAGCCCCATCCACCATCACTTTGCATGCTTGGGACGGTCACCCTTCTTAGACCCTTGGCATGTTCTACAATTGTCCTATCACTCTTGCAAGAAAAACTATTTGTATTTAAATTGAAGTCATTGATGCCCCCTTGGATTGCAATATCCTCTTGCGTCATAACTATAGCGATCTGATGTCATTTGTCGCAACTATGGTTCACCGTAAGATGTGCTTTCCTCACAATGGAAATATCGACACCATAAATAATTTGGCATATTATGAACTAAAGTCTCAGACCTCCCCTGAGTCTATCATATCTTTGGTGGCCGATAAACAATCATTCGCACCTCTTACCAATGTTTCACCAAGATTCTCTAAAGATTCCACCTTACTTTGTTCATTCCCTGATCCCCCCACCTCTTATCACTGACCCTATCTCATTGAGTCTTTGCATGATGCAAGCGTCTCAGGCTATCCAAAAGTGGTTTGGGTTGACCAGAAATCACCCAATGCCTCTGCAGCCTATTTTTTGTCATTCAACACATCCTTCAAGACCTTCTCCTCAAGCACCTTACTCTTCTGCTGGTGTCTCTCCCAACCTTTTTGAACCAATAATGGTTCCCCCTAGCCTTAACCATTTGGGATCCATTCTGCCAGGCCATTTCCCTTATGGTCAGATATTGTTTCTATCAATCCCCTCTATATTTTTTTTGGTGCTTGTTATGGCTATGTTGAGCCTTCCTAATTTGACCCTGGGGATCCCAGTATGGTACATTGATCCCTCAAATGATACTCTGTCTGGTCAACTCAAACCATACACCACTTTGACCTTGGTCCAAATGGTCGCTAGGGCCCATCCCTTTTCTTCAATGGCTCAGCCACCTCAACAGGAACCTACTCCTATTATGAAAGCATCCAGGTAGGGGGGGAAATCCAAAAAGAAGAAACCTAAGGAAAAGGCTTACCAAACATCTCCTACTCCTCCTAAGCCTTCAAAGCAGTCACCTCTGTTTGCTTTGTCTGATGTTGTTGCGTATGCCACCCATAACTATCATGAGCTTCCTTGTCTCAAAATTGTCTTCAATGAGAGGTATCCTAAATCTGACATCCCGAAGTTCCATGTTACCTTACCTGATTCAAACAAGAAACTCAAATCACTGTGCACGAACCACCCCTATGCTTTGTGTGATATTTATAGCCACTATTCTCATATTTTTCCCCATTTTGATAAATTTTGTTAAACCTTGTATACAGTTCACTAAATAAAGGCTACTTGTAGTGGATCATGTACCCCTCTACTTGTGAGTTTTGCTTCATCAGAACCGGAGGACATTTATGCACCCATTGTGATAACTCCCCTCGATATTGAGATGAATGACCCTTTGGTTGCTATTCTCTATTTGTCACCATCCATGACATCCATGGTGGAAGACCCCTCAGAAGCATCCCCTTCTGTTTCAGCTGAACCTCTGTCGGCGAACACTGTGGTCTCAACATTGGTAGATATTTCATCTACTAGCTCTTCGTCTACCCTCCATAGTGATGCATATGTGAACCATTTCTCTCATGATGATGCTTCAAGTAGCCTTGTCGCGTCATGTGGTATCACTTTTTCCAGTCTTCCCATCTTTCATTCTGATGAAGACATTATGGAAGTGATGACCACCCCTGACTTTCCCTGGGATGATATGCACCATCATGCATACTTCCTTCCATAATAGTCCCATGACTAGTATGATGTGGAGTCTAAAGACTTGATCCACGATGAAGTAGATTGGTTTATAAATCACATTCCTACACCATATGCTTTCGAAGAAGGAAGTATGGCCAATATATCTCCTACCAGTAAAATTAACATCTCCAATCAACCAGGGGTAGAAGAAAACATTACCTTGGGGGAAAATTTCATCCCGAAAGAAATTGAGGCTTACACTAAGATATTCAAGGAATTCTATGATGTTTTCACCTAGTCCTATTCAGAGATGCTCAAATTTGATCTCGCCACTGTTGAACACCATATCAATACATGGCATGATACCAATCCTATCCATCAAAATTTGAGACCCATAAATCCTTTCAGATGAGAGGCTATCAAATCTAAAATCGATAAGCTCAAGCAGGCTAGTTTTATCTATCCCATTAAATACACCATGTGGGTTTCTAAAGCAATTCCCATTCTCAAGAAATAAGGCACCATCCATGTCTACACTGACTTTCCTAACCTGAACAAATATTTTCCCAAACACAACTTCCCCACACCGTTTATTGACCAATCATCAATGACTGTGCGGGTCATGAGGTTCTATCCTTTATGGATGGTTTCTCTGGGTACAACCAGATTGTTATCCACTGTGCTGATTAGCTAAAAACTATGTTCATTAGTCTGTGGGGAATTTTTTCTTATAGGGTCATGTCATTTGGCCTAAGGAATTCCAGAGCCACCTTACAATGGGCCATGTCATATTGTTTCCATGATTTGTCTCATATTATCCTTACCTACCTTGGCGATCTTGCTGCTCATTCTAGGCATCTAGCGCAACATATTCATGATCTGCGTACCATCTTTCTCTGATTTCATAAGTATAATATCTGCCTCAACCCACTAAAGTATGTCTTTTGTGTTCTTGTCGACTGTCTCTTGGGCTTCATTATGTCCAAAAATGGTATAATGCTTGATCTCCTCAGATTTCAAGCCATTCTTGAGCTTCCCACTTTTCGTACCTTGTGCCAGTTACAAATCCTTCAAGGCAAACCCAACTTCCTTTGTCAGTTCATCCTTGACTATCCCACTAATGAGCATGGGTTTCCAAGACTCCCTATATCTCACATTCCATTTTTTTGGGATGAATATGCTCAACAGTATTTTGATTCCCTGAAACATGCTCTCACCTCTACTCCCTTGATTAGTATTCCTTGCTTTGAGAGGGATTTCATCCTGTACATCCCAGCATCCACCCATTTGGTCGTTGGGGTCCTTATTTAGGAAGATAACATCGGAAACAAACATGTTATCTATTATGTCAGTAAGAACCTTGTGGTAAGCCATGTATCCTTGTTACACAACATTTTTCCACTATCCTTGTAATATCCATCCTGCACATTGGAGGATCATTTCTGTGAACAAAATAAAGTGTCATGCCTTGCAAATACCATCATTGCAACCCTTACCATGAGTCTAACATTCCTTCTGTTGACCATTTCCTAAACAGACCACCAAAAACATCTATTTTTGCCTTGGCGCTAGTAACCAGTTATGCCCTCGCGCCGATGAGGTAGATTAACACTGGCCCTTGTGCCAGCTGGTGCTCTGTCTCAGTTAGTTTCCTATGCTAATCTGTTTATGGAAAGTTTTTTAAAAATAGAGGTGAATTTTCGATCATAACAACTTCGTGGATGAGTCATGGGGAGTGGTTCGACTGAATAACCATGGCCTTCCTCCTCTGGCCTCTTGTTTCCACCTTTTGGGGAAACCTCCCATGAGATAAGGCCTTTGTTCCACCATAGTATGGATCCCAACCTCCTCCTCTCCCTCTATAAATATAGCTCATGCTCCATTGATGAAGCTAGCTGAACTAAAGAAGTAGAAAATTTGGAGAGATTTATATTCAAGATACAATGGAAGAGTCCCTTATTGAGAAAGCTTAGGCTTGTGCCTTCATCCCGTTCGAATTCCCTGACATTTGTCGAGACACAATTCAACTGAACCCCACTGAAGGAGGATGTGACATCAAGGCTTGGTTGTAACTATTTCTTTTATTAATAAATATATATAACTATTTTCTGGTTTCCATATCACGTTGATGTGTTTTATTGATGCAATATGATTAACCCTCCTTTTCTGGTTAGTAATTATGAATGAGTTTGTTGTTTCGTATGCTACTCTTGTTTGCTGATTTTATGTAGGTATCCAAGCATTTTTGTGTAAGGATCGTGACTTGCCGAGACAGGAATTGAGAGGCCAGCACTACAACAGCTATGACGACAGCATTGGACTCTAGGTAGGTTGATCTACCACGTCTATTTCATTCAGTAATTAGGAGCCTACACTCTAGTTTGTCCTTTTTTTACTACACCCACTCTAGGGCTAAAGGGATCATCTCTGTCAGCATAGAGGATTTACCTACATAAAAAAATGGCAACTCTACTAGGGATCAGTGCGAGTTTGTATTTTTAGCTTTGTCAAGTCGAATTTGGTCATTTGCTTATTTTTATATCATTTCTAGTCAATTTTATTGTTTAGAGTCCTCTTGTTTAGCTCCAGAGTGTCAAGATTGACCTTTTCACATTGAATTTCCCATTCTCCCATAGATATCTAGATTGACACTTTTTTTTTTTCAACAGTCGCACCGATTGCCACATGTTTCTTATGTTTCACTGGCACCAACCACTGTTTGGCATGGATTACCACCTTACAGTCACGCCGAATCCTATAGGGTTTGGATTGACTTTCCTTATGAGTTTTTTTTCAGTTGTGCTTGTCTCTGGGTGGATTTCTGATTTGCAATTTTTTGTTGAGATTATTTTGACTGTCATAGACTTTTTCTTCTCAGTTGTACATATGTTTACTTATCAGTGTAGTTTATGGCCCTAGGTTTTTTGGGTGTCTTAGCTAACTGAGCCTTCTGATTGGAAGTTGAGTTTTTCGATTCTTGTCAGTAACATCTCTTGATCAATTTCATTTAGTTCTTTTTGATCATTTGAGCTTTTTTTTTTGCTGAATGATCATTTTGAGTTTCATTTGATTTTTCTTCTTGCTGCTCCAAGCATAGATCACATTTCTTGTTTGGATCATTTCAAAGCTTTTTCTTTGTTTGGAAGAGCACTTCATTGGTTTCAGTGCATTTTTGTGTTTTTGTTGCTTTCATCGAATCAGTCGGTTTAGCTCTTTACATTCACAATCCTCGAAATAGCACTTGTTTTGTTTTTCGTGTAATTAGTGCATTGTGTGCTTTATTTCTTTGAAAAAATAAAAAAATTACATTCTTTCAATTGTTTGGAAAAGGAAAGTTATTTTTCATAACTACTGCTTGATTAGTTAGGAAAGATTTTTTTCATTTTTCGCTTGATTGAATTAGATGCATTAGTGGATTTCTTCATTTGATTTCATTAATTGTTATTGTTTGAAATATCTCTATCATTCTCTTAATTAGCGTTTACTGAAGGAAAATGGTGTTCATTTGCATATAGTTTTCATTTACGAAATTTGAGATCGACATTTGGTAGGGCCTTGAAATTGAAACATAATTCAAGATCATCCATAAAAACAACTGAATTAACTTAAGGAAACATTAGAGCCTAATGCACAAATTTTAGTGGTCTAGGCTAGAGATGTGTTCTGGCATCTTAAAACTTAGTAGTTTTTGTTCGCCATTTAGCTTTAGACAACGCTAATACAAACTTGTGCTCCCCACATCATCGAGTATACAAAGGGAGACCCCTATAGGTTCAAATATTTTATCCATAGGAAGTCAATTTTGCCGCCTTGTAACCGTGGTACTCTAAACACAACATTCGAGGAGACTACCTGCACGTACGGAAAGTCCTTGTCATTTCTCTTTCATTTGATCACCAAGGTGTATATGGTAGTTCATGAAAACTTGGCACACGCTCTTTCATAGATTACCAAAGTAGTCATTTCAATATTTTCATGACTCTTTAAAAAGAGAAGAGATCATCGAGCACTTGTCCTTTCACGCTCATTTAAAATTGAAAGTGACTAGAGTCATATTTTGTGTGTTTCTTGACTCTTAAAATATGAAACAAAAAATTCTGGTTTCAATGTCATAAAATTAATTACCCACGATCACATGCCCATTAAAAGTTTGTTACTTTTCTTGTTTTTTTTTTTCCTTAGGCCTTGGTCTTGAAGCTTTCTGTTTCCTATCTCTTTTTCCTTTTCTGTTTTGAAATATGGTCATAGTGGTGGAACCACCAATTTCATCGTCTTCCTCACTACCTCCTAGTGGTACTTCCTTTCTGACGTTTCTTACAAAAGCCCTCAATACACTAGGTCTGTCAAGTTTTTGCAGCCTATCCTCCTAACTTCTTTACCTCTTGCTACTCGATCTCCTTTGGAAGAGTCATTTGAGTTCAATTGGCCTCCTCCAGGTGTGCGGTCTGGTTTTGGGGATGAGGAAGAATTCCCTCCTATTACTTCGGGATCAACATTTGTAGCTACGATTATACCTCCTAGTCCTCGTTGTCTTTTTGAAGATCTTACGACTTCGTCAGATATGGATTCTTCGAGTCCTATTGATAGTGAAGGAATTCCTGTTTCTACAGGAGAATATCAAATTTTCCCTAAAGATCTCCCACATGTTTATGTTCAATCTTCTCCTCAATCGGTGTCACTTCCACCTAGTTATCGGACTTTGAGTCAGATTATGTCTGGTGTTGCATCCATAGCACAATCCAGTACATCAACTCCCCTTAGTAGTTCATTCCTCCCTTCATTGGGACTTTCACCTTCAATGCTGATTTCGTCGGTTATTGTTACATCTATCCCAGTTTGACCTACCTTCTATGTAGCTTTGTCTACACTGGTTGTTACAACACAGTCGTCAGAGTCTTTTCACACTCGTAGGTCTATCATACTTAATCACATGTTGCATGTCATTCAGGGTCTGAGAAAATCACAAGCTCACGCTCCAGAGACTACACCTGCTGATGCGGCTACGACTATGCCTATGGTTTCTACTTATACTTTTAATGAGCACATGTTTGATATTCACCAACAATATGCTCCTTCTCTAGATGCTCAATCTCCTGTGGCCCCGTCTGCTTCTAGTATGACCTTGAATGTCCCTATGATTCCTGGTGGCCTTACTTTTCAAGTGTATTTTTTGTTGTTCAGCAACAGAACTCTCAGGGTTTTCGGCCACCCCAATTTCCTGTCAATCCTCCCCATCACTACGATTCTGTCGGAAACCCCGTCTATTTGTTTCTTTTTGATCCTTATCAAACCGTCACTCATCAAGGACCTTTTCTACAAAGACAGTCTTTAGAATTACAAGGGAAACCCTTACAGGGACAACCTTCGGCTCAATAGGGACAATCCTTTGGTCCTCAGGGACAAACTTACGGTCCACAAGGTCAAACTTCAGTCCAACAAGGAAAACCCTCTAGTACTTCAAGTTAGCTTCAACCAGGAACGTTGTAGGTTGCCGGCGAGCCAACCATACAATGGCAACAACTGTACGTACAACATGGCCAAACTTTTGTGCAACCAAGAAAACCCCATGGTCCTACTCTAGGTTAATATGGTCATTAGGTAGAACTTGTTCCATCTCCTCCATCAAGTCAACCTCTTCCAAGTGGTCCTCATTATCCAAGCCAACCTATTCTGCAAGGGCAGCCTGCTCAACCTGTTCAACACCTGGTTCAATATTTTCAACAGCCTGTTCAACCTGCTCCACCACCGGTTCAACCTATTTATCCAACTCAGCGAGGTCCACTTTTCAGTAGCCTACTTAACCTGCTCAGCAGGGTCCACCTGCTCAACCCCAAGGTGCTTATTACCCCCAAGGTCAATATCAACTGGTATATAGTGCACCCCAAGGTTTCACTTTCTACCATCAAAATCCATTTCAGTTGGTGTGTAATCAACCTCAAGGCCATGCTTACATTCCGAAACAGAATCAATATGTTGCTTAGCAAGGACCTCAATGGTATGCTCAAAATCCATATCCTAGTCCTCAACCCTAGTATCAATAGAATTATCAGGCTTATAACCCCTATGGTTAGACTCCTCCAGGACAAAACATATGGGAGTAGAATTTCTCGCAGGCTGGGTGGAATGTTAACATAGCTCCTTATCAGAGACCTCCGATGCCTTTTAATCCTCAATTAACTTTTCTCGCTACATTAGAACTGCCTGATGTGTCAAATTTAGTGAATGATCCAATTCTTCATAACCTGTATTGGCCTCCGGTTTCGACTAAGATTCCTGGTGATTGTCCTAAATTTGAGGGCAAGTCCGGAGAAGACCCCCAAGTGCATGTTATGACTTACCACTAGTGGTGTTCCTCTAACTCTTGGGTTGATGATTCTATTCAAATCCGTCTTTTCTAGCGGACCCTTACAGGTGCCACTGCAAAGTAGTACATTGAGCTATCTCATGGCATTTTTCAAGACTTCAATTCTCTCGCCATGGCATTTCTTAAACATTTTCAGTTACTAGTTCATTATGAAACCTAGACACACCTCCTCACATCCCTGAAATAGGACTAAGCTACTCATATCTTAGATCATATTCATGAATGGAGACGTCATCATCACTTGATCAAGTTTGATATCCATGATCAACTTCTAATTGATCAGTTCACTACCTCCTTTGTTAATCAGATTACAAAAAACATTGCTATGGGGGCATGTGTAACTAAGGAAAAAGACATTTCTCATGCCCAGTACCTTGATCTTGTGTACTCTCAGTCTGGCACATTGTATGATATCTTGCCTGATGCCCATCGACTTGGAACTTCTAAAGAACTAGTGACCCCATTCGTCGATAGCATTATTAGTTATGTATCTCATACTTCTCGAAAGTCTTCTCCTTCAAATCCTGGGAAACAAAAGTCTAATTCTTTTAATGATGGTGCTTCTCAACCCACTCTGAATCCTGGTAAAACCTCAGAAGTCAATGTCGTTTAGGCCAATCCAGCAGACAAAACTTCCATGGGAAAAAATAAGGGTAAAGGTAAGGCCAAAGCCAATACCCCGAAACCAGATTCATCCAAATCTCATGTTGATGATTTTTCACAGCGTAAGCCGAAGTACCCTTGTTTGATCTGTGACAAAGTGCACTACACCAAGGACTGTCCTCGATAGGCCAAAGTAAGTAGATTCCTCAAAGGAACTCAGGGAACTACAACTGTTCTTAAAGAACCTTTTCCATCTCAACAGACCTAGATGGTAGAGCAACCTCAGTCCTCTGCCCCATTTGGCTCTCAAGTGTTCATGATGAATAGTTCTGCATCAGTTTCTATCGCTACTTGATCGAAATATTATACCGAATCGCGTCAGGCAGCAAGGAAAGAGATCATTGATGGTCCTCCTCCTCTGCCTGCTTCTGGCCCTCTTCAAATTGAAAGGCCCAGTATTGAGCCCATTGTACGACCACCTTCCAAAGGTGTACTCTGAAAGTCTTATTACAATCCAAATACCCTTGCCACTCAACATTACAGTATTTTTGAGGATTTGGCTTAGGCGCCATCTGCAATGTTCGCTCTAGAAGTGATTCATATATTTCTGTCCAATGGAAAGCTTTGTTATCTGCGATTGGCAGGGTTGATCCTGCTGATACTAGCCTTCTTTCTTCCGATTTAGATAATTTTTTTCCATGACTCCCACACTAGATTTCACTCATTATACAAGTTTTCATTAATGGTCTCGATATCCATCGAGAAATTGTGGACAAAGGTGCATCAACGTGCATCATGTCATCTTCTTGCTGGAAAGCCATTGGTTCTCCGGCCTTGAATTCATCACCAAATGCCCTTGAAGTATTTGATTGAAGGGAATCAAAATATTTGGGTGTTCTTGATATTTTACTAATTACATTGAAAGGGAAGATAGTCAATGTTGAGGTAGTAGTTGACGCCAAGCTCAATTACAATCTTCTCCTTGGTCACAGTTGGACTCATGCTATGCTGTGCATTTCGTCCACTCTCTCTCGTGTCTTGAAATTCCCACACGAAGGAAATATTGTTATTGTTGATCAATTTTCATTCTTCACTTCTTATTCTAAGAACAATGTTCTTTATGTGGATAAGATCCCTATTCCCTACGACATCATTGGGCTTGGTCTCTTCAAATATCCTACCCTCATGGGTATTTTTCCTCTTCCTCCACCTAACACTGTTCAGATCAATATGATATTTTGGTCTGATGACCCATGGATCATCCCTTCGCCTGAAAAGATCGATCATCCCTTCACCTGAAAAGATTGATTCTTTTGGAGATTCAATGCCTTTAAGTCCGATTGAGATAGATTATTGTGAACTTCTTGCGGCTTTGAATCCTTCGCCTTCTGATCATGCTCCTTTGAGCATGTCTCTCGATGCTTATTCTCAATCCCCTTGGCTTGGTGATTCGGATTCATCCGATACCTTGCAAGATATATTTCCTTTCGATGAATCCATCATGGAAACTATGTCTCTCGAAGATTTTCTGTGGGATGATGGTCATCATAATTCCTCGTTCATGCCCAGCCTCAGAGCCATGTCTACATGCCTTGAGAAGTTTGCATCTAAGGTTCCTTCTCCTTCGCTTCAAACGCCTATTCTGACACATGAAGTGTTTTTGGAGGGTAACTTGAGTAACATTACGCAAACGATGCATATTGAAATTTTTGTCAAACCGAGAATTTTCGAGAACATCCATCTTGGGGTCACCTATTCTTTCGACGAAGTTCAAGTTTATACTAGCCTTTTCCGCAAGTTTCGTGATGTCTTTCCATGGTCCTAAGAAGAAATGCCTGGCATTGATCCCAATATCGTGGTGCATGAAATTCCTACCTACCCTGGTTCGAAGCCTGTTTGTTAGCACCTTCATCCTGTGCACCCTCAAAAAGTTGTCGCCATTAAATGTGAAGTTGAAAACTTCTCAACGCTGCTTTCATCTACCCAATTCCCTTGACAGAATGGGTGTCCAATATTGTCCTTGTAGATAAGAAACGAGGTACCATTTGAGTCTTTGTTGATTATCACAACATCAATTAGGCCTGTCCTAAGGATAATTATCCTACTCCTTTTATTGATCAGATCATTGATGACTCTGATGGGAGTGAGATATTTTCCCTCATGGACAGCTTTTCTGGCTATAACCAAATTAACATTCTCTCGACTGATCAGCATAAGAGAGCTTTTATCTGTCCTTGGGGTACTTTCATGTATAAGAAGCTTCCTTTCATCTTGAAGAATGTTGGGGCCATGTTTCAGGGAGAGATGTCATACACTTTTCATGATATTAAGCACCTCGTTCAACCTTATCTAGATGACCTTCTAGCTCATTCATCTAATTGTAAGTATCATCTTGACCATCTTTGTCAGATCTTTCTTCATTGTCGACGCTACAATATATAGCTTCATCTGCACAAATGTGACTTATGCGTTGATTCCGGTATTATTTTAGGGTTTATCATGTCCAAAGGTGGAATTCGGCTTGCTCCACTCAAATTTGAGGCTATTAATAATCTCCCCTCTCCATCTTCATTACACAAACTGTAGAGTCTGTAGGGGAAGGCTATTTTTTTACGTCGTTTTATACCTAACTATGCCGAAGTAGCTAAAGGATTCACACGATTACTAAATTAGGGTGTCCCTTTCCTTTGGGATGAGGTCACCTAGAAGTATTTCGACTCTTTGAAGATGTTACTTGTCAATGCTCCTCTGTTGCATGCTCTGAACTATCATCGCTATTTTTCCCTCTATTTAACTACCACTTCTAGCACGATTTCCATGGTTTTGGTTCAAGACGATGATGATGGTGACGAGCATGTTATTTACTACCTCTCTCGTAACCTTCTTGATACTGAAACATGATATTCTCATGTCGAGAAGTTACTGTTAGCTGCAGTTCAAGCAGTTCAAATTTTTTGTCATTTTATTCTATTGCGTATTGTGACCGTGATTTCGGGATGCAACCCTATGACCTACATATTGTCTCAAAAATTGCTGGGGGGAAAATACTCAAAGTTTATTGTTATCCTCCAAGAGTTATATTTCATGTTTACTACTGCAAAGTCAAAGAAATCACTCGTCTTTGCTTATTTGATCTGCTCCCTTCCCTCTGACTCTGCTCCATTTGGTTATGAAGAATGCATTCCAAACGATACGCTTTTTATGATCTCCACCCTCGATCCTTGGTACGATGATATCATCGTATATATTCATACTTCTAATTTTAGATCTGAGTTGACAAAGGATTCTCGCCAACACATCTATCATTAGTCACAACCTTATCGTATATTCAGAGATACACTCTACCGTGTTGGAGTAGATTCCATTCTTTGTCATTGTTTGACTCTCAAGGAGGATGAGAAAGTTCTGAATGATTGCCATAGTGGCACCTGTGGTGGTTACATGTCTGTTTATGCTACTGCATAGGATATTCTTCATGTTGGGTGTTTCTAGCCCTCTATCTTCAAGGATAGCATTCTTGCTATCTATAAATGTCATGATTTCTAGATCTATCAGTGCAAGATGCACGCGTGGCTTGCAAATCTGCACCATGTCATTAACGTTGGTCCCTTTGAAAAGTGGGGCATCAATTTTATGACATGTAACGCTCACTCGGCCGAGGGGCATGCTTATCTCATCGTATTTGCTGACTACTTCACCAAATGGGCCGAAGCAATGCCTACACTTGCCGCCGATGGTAAGACAACAACTCAGTTCATATTCAATCACATAATTTCTAGGTTTGGTGTCCCTCAAGCCATCGTTAATGATCATGGTTCCCATTTTTGGCATTATATGGGGGCAGAGTTGACCTCTAGGTTGGGCTTGCATCATGACAGCTCAATGTTGTACTATTCTCAGGCCAATGGCTAGGTTGAGGCTGTGAACAAATTTTTAGTCACTATGCTTCAATGTACGATTGGGATCGACAAATCCAATTGGCATCTCATGCTATTTTAGGCTCTCTGGGCATACCAAACCTCAGTCAAGGATGCGAATAGATTCACTCCATTCTAGCTTGTTTATGTTCTGGAAGCTACCCTTCCGATTGAATGTGAAATACCTTCACTCAAATTTGTTGTTGAATTACTTCTCAACATTTCACCTGAAGAAGTGTGTCTTCTCTACTTAGAGAGGCTGGATGAAACTTTCCACTTTGCTGCTTTGGTCATCGAGGCACAAAAGAAGCGGGTCAAAGCCCATTTTGACCTGTCAGTTTCCCCTCACTCCTTTGTAGAAGGAGATCTCATCCTCCTGTACAATTAAGGTCATGATAAGCTGGGGGTATGAAAATTTCAACCCATGTGGCATGGGCCTTACATCATTAAACACATTTTGAAGAATGGGGCCTATGAGCTCATTGATTATGAAGGTCATCCTTTAGATCAGCCTAGAAATGGGTTGTATCTCAAGAAGTATTATGCATGAGTCATTCATGCATATTTTGTGTACATAGGTGTTTTTTTCATTTTTGTACATTTCTTGGCTTGGCGTGTTTTGCGAGCATTTTCCTGCTTATTGGGTTGTTTCTTATTGTGTAGATGTCTATTACCCCTTATTTTGGTTTCGCGGATGGTGCTTCCCACAGTACCTGAAACTTTTCTTCGGCAGCTTGGGTGATTTATGATCCTACTGGTGAGTTGATAGACCTGCAAGGTATTTGTCTAGGACAAAATACAAACAATGTTGTTGAATATAGTGTTGTCATTGAACTGTTAACCGAGGAAATTACCCTCAGCATTAGTGCATTAGTTGTAAATCGAGACTCACAACTTTTTGTTCTTCAGCTTAATGGGAATTATTCGTTTAGAACCCCACACATTTTAAGATTATATTTACATGTTCGTTTTCTAGAAAGACATTTTGATTATATCACATGCCAACATATTCCTAGACAAATGAATGCATTAACTGATATAGTGGCTAACATTGTATTAGATAGACATTTGTGTGATCTGCAAAATCATCATCACATGAGAGAATCATATCAAATAGGAAATAGGTGCACACACACACACACACACACACACACACATATATATATATCGAAAAGGTTTTCATCAATGTGCACCATATGTTTCAAAAAATATGTGTGTTTCTGTTACATCCAGAGACACCATGTCTCACAAAAAAATGTAGAAATAAAAGCCTAGGTGTCTAATCGACATGATGATCATGAAATCATGTCACTACCCGAGCAAGCCGCCTCAGCAAGCGGTGGAATTGGGTTGACACCCCTACAGTATGTCTTCGATACACATGAGGAACATCATCAAATCGTGCATATTCTGGGACCCCACAGCCAATTCCCTCCAAGTTGTGCATGATTTCATCCTCCTCACCCTAAGGGGCGACATCGAAATCAAGAGGTATTCACCTCGCTATCGGAGACATCCCTGCAAGTCTCTTTGGGCCTAAATCTGCAAATTCATGGATTAATTGTCAGAACATACATACCAAAAAAATTCATAATACTCATAAAAATTAAAAAATGAGTCTTACCAAGTGCTTCATCCCAATCCTCTCCTTCCAGGAGTGGGAGGTCCAGATCACCAGTGAAATATGTGCCAGACTAGGGCCAGTCCTCCACAAAAATCAACTGTCAGTGGAGCCAATCAAAGAACTCTGGTCTCCAGGACATCTGTTGACTGCCCCCGACCTTGGCATCAGAGCTGCCCATCGGGCCATCCATTGTTCTAGTGCTAGTTGTGTTGGCACTATCACCTCTTGACACTGAAAGATTGGTATCCATTCCAGAATGAGTGATACCAGGATAGACTCGTATACAAAACTATTTCAATTTGGTATTCTTGCAATTTTTTAGCTGACGGTTTATATTGATTGTTACTGCCTCTGTCCAGTTGTAGATGGTCGGTGTCAAGAAATATACATCAAGAAGTAGCTGTGTTTTTTTTTCTTCATACGGTGCTTGTGTTCCTGCAACACATGTGATCGTGTGTAGCACTACCCTTAATGTTAAATCTGGGATAGTCTAGATATCCACTTTCCCACTTTTTGATCCTTTCTGTGCTCCTAGGCATGCCCTATCGATCACCATGCCCATGCTCTCCATGGCAGGCCGGGTGTCAGTCAAGATTGGTGCTATCCCCCTCTGCGATAGTCTTGTTATGAAATAGATATTAGAAACATCAATCTCGACCTCCTGACCTCAAAGAATGATTTTTTCTTTATCCTCATCCTAGATACCAATCAAATATTGTAGCAGCTCCGGCTGAGCTCTGAGGCACGGTGTCATGAAGAAATTTTTCAGTCCACAGTCTCTGAGAGCTTCCATGCATCTCACATTTCCCATGGAAAGCTCATCCTCTTCATTGTGTTCTCGTTCCTTCCACTCTATCACCACTTTGTCACTCTTTCACCTTTAGACATGTTCATATGGACATTATTAGCCAAATCCAAAGCTGAAATTTGTGAAATTTAGACTTTCTTTCTTGCATTGGAAGTTTTTTAAGAGGTCTGCATGGTTGGCATGACTGTTTTAGAAACAGTCGTGCTAATGGGCACACCCCAGTTTATATGATTGGGCGGTTGGCATGAGTCTGTTCTGGAAACCTGCGCCGACTATCGTGCCCTAATTTTCACAATTTCCCCCTCATAATCAAAACTAAAGGTTGTAGGTAAAGAAAGAATGCTTAAAATGTGGGGAAGGATGTCGGATCTTACTTGGAACTAACGGATTCGAGATTGGTCTACTGGATTCCCCATTATCGTCGCTGCAAAATTGCAAGGTAAAATGGGGTCACTATTGCTCCACAAGAGGTAAAAGTGAAAAGTAATTATTTGTTTACCATTTTTGGCATTTATAACTTTTCAGAACCCTAATTAGGTTTTAAGACATGTTTTTCGATTATTACATTATGTTATTTCGAGAAATGGGTTTTACGTTTGTTTCTTGTGTAGCAACAGGTCTTTAATGTGATAGTGATGAAGTCACGAGTTGTATTTATACTTTTTCGGACTCAGTAAAAACACGAAAAAATTCACTACTGGAGTCATCTTTCAGCTCTTTTATGACTCTCTAAAACTAAAAAAAAATTCGAGATTCTTGTCGTTTCAAACTCGTTAAATGGTTGCGAAACGATATCTACGCAGTATACATTTACCCCTTTTTTGGGCTGGCATAGATTATTTACGAAAAAAGGAATACCTTAGCCTATCGTGACTAAGAGGTTATTTCATATATTGTTTTCTACCTTTTCGGATCTGAGAGACTATTTATGAAAAAGGACATGTTGGAGTGTTATTTTCTACTTCTTTTCAAAATATCTAAACATGAAAAGACGTCGAGTTCTTCCTTTATCAGACTCGTTAAACCCTAATGACATTGGACATCTTCACCATGACATTTATCAAGTTCCTCCTTCGTAGGGCTCGTAAAATGTACTAGGATGGATTTTTACGAAGGACAAGCTTACAACACAATAATATGTTATCCCCTTCAAGCTTCTATTAAAAAATAATTGGGGTACTCACCAGAAATGGTGTAGGAAAATTGAACCATATTTTAGTTTTGTTGGCAGTATGTTGCTCTTGAACAAGACACCTGTTTGCATTCGTGTCAGGTTGGGGACATCTCATTTCATCATTCTTGCCTTCATGGGTTTGGGTAATATGTTTTTACCTCTCATTTTCTCTTTTCCACGTCATCGTGATCTCAGATCCCTTGATTTCAAATACTGCCAAATCCAGATTCGTGTCATTGATATGTTCAAGAGAAGCTTGCCTTTGCATTTTTCAACCTCCCTCTGATTCTCTGTTGGTCGTGATTCACCTTCATCATGTTCCTCTGTCTTGTGCCAATGATGTGGGATACATTATGGCCCTCCTTCAACCAGGTCACTTCCTGTCGACTTCAGCTCATTATCTAGGAAGTTGGTCTACACAATCCTTATCGGTACCTTCGAGCCTATATGCCTCAATGGTAGGCTCTTCGCATTCGATGACAAGTCCACATCATTGGCCTTCGATGGAATTATTCTACGGGTGTTCGATGCTAGCTCATTGTTCAAATTTTGTGGATTGTACCTATTGTACCTTGAGAGACATTATCATTATTGGTGATTTCTCTTGTGCCTGTTAATAGCTTTCATCATTGGATGGTAATTAGGTGATTTTCTTTCATATTTGACTTCATCTCACATATTCACATGCTTGAATCTATACTTGTTCAGATCGATATGGAGTGCAAGATCCCGAGTTTTTTTTGATAAGATCCAGGCTATGGGATATTATGATGTATCATGATTTGTTACATGAATCTTTTGATTGGATGGCTGTGACCATACCTGATTCTATTTTTTGATCCTTACTATTGGGTAGCTATGTCAATACCTTGGATATTAGATCATATATGTACTCTATTATGGATGACTACACCCATGCCACATGTTCATGTCTCAGAGATATCTATTGTACTTGTAATTGCAGGTCTTCCATCAGTGATGTTTGGTTCGAACAGGTTCTTGTAAAGCATTTCACCCCTTCCTCTCTCTCGGGACACATGCTTTATGGGAATCTTTTACACAACATTTTGTCATTGTCCTTGCGATCCCCATCCCTCACATTGGAGGTTCATTTCTATGAAAAAAATAAAGTTTCACACCTTGCAAATAGCATCATTACATCCCTCACTGTGATTCTAACATTCCTTTATGTTGACCATTTCCTGAATAGACCACCAAAAACACCTATTTTTTCATTGGTGCTGGTAGCCAGTTATTCCCTCGCATATATGAGGCAGATTAACACTAGCCCCTACGCCAGCTGGCACTCTGTCTCAATTAGCTACCCATGCCAATATGTTTATGGAAAGTTTTTTAAAAATAGAGGTGAAGTTTCGATAATAACAACTTCGTGGGTGAGTCATGGGGAGTGGTTCGACTGAATAACCATGGCCTTCCTCCTTTGGCCTCTTTTTTCTAACTTTTGGGGAAACCTCCCATGAGATAAGGCCTCTCTTATACCATAGTAGGGATCCCAGCCTCCTCCTCTCCCTCTATAAATATAGCTCATCTTCCATTGATGAAGCTAGTTAAACTGAAGAAGCAAAAATGCTGGAGATATTTCTATTCAAGATAGAATGAGAGAGTCCCTTATTGAGAGAGCTTAGGATTGTGACTTCATCCCATCTGAATTCCCTGACATTCATCGAGACACGCTTCAACTGAACCCCACTGAAGGAGGTTGTGAGGCAAGGCTTGGTTGTAACTCTTTCTTCTACTAATACATATGTATAACTATTGTTTGGTTCCCATATCGCATTTATGTGTTTTATTGATGCAATATGCTCAACCCTCCTTGACTGGTTAGTAATTATGAATGAGATTGTTGTTTCATATGATGTTCTTGTTTGTTTATTTTGTGCAGGTACCCAAGCATCACTGCGAAAGGATCGTGACTTGCCGAGACAAGAATCGAGAGGCCACCACTACAATGGCTACGACGATAGCGTTGGAATCCAGGTAGGTTGAGCTACCGCATCTATTTCATTTAGTAATTAGGAGTCTATTTCATTTAGTAATTAGGAGCCTACACTTGATTTTTTCCTTTTGTTACTAGACCCACTCTAGGTCTATAGGGATCATCTCTGTCCACAGAGATGATTTACCTACATAACAATCCTACTCACACGAAGAGATGTTGGGGTTGGTCATTGTGTTCTCAGTCTAAAAACTTCATCATTATATCCTTATGCGTTCCACCAAGGTCATGACCAATTCCAACCCTATGGATTTCCTATTGAGTAGATGGATCATCAATGGGAAGTACACCCATTGGATCATTATCGTTCAGGAATTCAATCTTGAATTTGTCACACCCAAGAGTAAGAAAGGTTTAGCCCTTGTTGAACTCATTTATGAATTGCCTACTAATGCGCAAGATCTATCGGTTAATGATGATTTAACTGTTGAGCACTTGTTTTCCATTACCTTGGATGACCCTTGGTATGGCGACATCCTCACCTATCTACGACCCCATAAGTTCAATTCCCATCTTGATCATGATGCTCGACGATGTAGATGACACCAAGCCCCTCGCTACCTTCTCATTGGTGATGACCTTTATTGTCACAGTATTGATTTTGTCCTTCTTCATTCTCTCATGAACGTTGAAGTTGAGAAAGTCCTTAATTCCTGCCATAGCGATGCTTGTGGTGGCCACCTCTTCGGTTTGGCCACTACCTAGAAATTCATTCACGATGGGTACTTTTGGCCTTCTCTCTTTGGTGATTGTGTTGAAGCAGTAAAACACTATTCTAATTGCCAGCTATTCTCCCCAAAGGTGCAAGCTCCACCCGCTCCTCTCCATCCTGTCATATCTGTTGGTCCCTTGTTTAAGTGGGTCATTGACTTGATGGAGTGTATACCTCCATCTATGGGTAACCAAAAGTATATCATTGTAGTGGTTGACTATTTCACCAAATGGGTTGAGGCCATGCCGACATTCAATAATAGGACAACTATCGTAGCTCTCTTTTTCTTTAACCATGTTATTGCTCAATTTAGGGTTCTCAAACAATTGGTCTCTAACAATGGTTGACATTTCGAAGATGAGATATGGCATGAGCTATCCTCTCTATTGGTCTTTGAGCACCAATATTCCCTGTCATATTATCCCCAAGGTAATGGTAAAGTTGAAGCGGTCAATAAAATCCTTAAAACTATGATTCAACGGATGGTGAACAAGCACAAAACCAGTTGGCACCTTATTCTCTTCCTTGCCTTGTAGGACTATAGAATTTTTTTTAAAACCACCACATGATTTACTCCTTTCCACCTTATTTTTGGCGAGGAGGAAGTATTACCAATGGAGTGTGAAATCCCCTCCCTTCACCTAGCCATCAAACTTCTCCCTAACACCCAAACTTTAGAACAAAGACTTATCATGCTTGAGAATGCTTTCTAAGACTATCATTTTTCATTCAAAACCGTCGAAGTAGGCAAGAAGTGCACCAAAGCTCAATATGACTAAAAATTCCACCCAAGTACATTTCACGAAGGTGATCTTGTTCTACTGTATGACCAGGTACATGGTGTCCTTTTTCAAGGGAAGTTTCACTCATTATGGCTAGGACCTTACATAATTAGGAAGGACTTGTGAAAGGGGGCATACCTTCTAGAGGATTTCAAAGGCCAACTCCTTCCTAACCCTCGCAATGCACTCTACCTCAAGAAATTTTACCCATAACATCTCCCATTGACATGCGTGGTTTATTTATGTCCTACATTTAGGTAGCTTGCATTATCGTCTCCTTTGTTGTCTTGTGGTGCCTTTCATATGGATCCATCATCCACACCATATATCGGCTATTCTGATAATGCAAGTCACTTCTCCCAGAGTCTAGCTTCAGTAGCTTAGGCCATTTTTACCCCCTTGCATTCATTATTCCTCTCTAATGGTGTATGCATTGGATCTGCCACCAACAACTAGGCTGAATATGATGTAGTGATAGGTTTGTTAGTTGATTCCCTTGATCATCACATCATTCATCTTCATGTTCATTTAGATTCCTTGTTGCTTGTCATGTAATTGAATGGCATGTATCATGTGAATAACCATGTCATTTTTAGAATATATTTACGAGTGAAGCTTTTAGTGTGTGAATTCAAAACCATTACATTCAGTCATGTACCTAGAGCTCAAAATCACTATGTAGATATCATTGCAAAAAATATTTTAGATTAGCACTTATCTCATGCATTTAACACAAGACAATCATAAAAAAATGGAGATCCATATACTCATTATTTATAAAAATATGCACATCAATATTATGTATCGACAAGATCATAATGTTTGGAGTCCACTACTCTAAATAAATATGACATGCCCATAGCATGTTACAAAAATCAAAACTGGGGGCACCACATGCCCCTACATCTAACCACTATCTGGAGGGTCCTGAGCTAATGTCTCGGCTCCACCAGACCACAAATCTCGAACTGCATGTCCAACCATTGCCATGCACCGCATGACCCCTCACCACTTAGAGGGTATCCTTATACATTCCTCAATATATTGGTCCTCAAGCTCGTGCCATTCATTCTTTGATACAATGGTCAGAATAAGCTAACACCTGTGTCAGAAATCCTCCAACAAATCCTCATAGTCAGATCTCTGGTCCCCTCTCGCTCCACTAGACTCTCCAGCACCTGGTGCTGTGGGTCATCCCATATACCCTGTCAGCTTCACTGATGCTATATCTGCATACCAAAAGTAACAAATCAATACCACATATATATTATAAAAATTTCAAATGCACCATAATATATAGCAACTTTCACTTACCATCTTGTGCCCATGCTAGACCTGACAGAAGTGGCAAGTCAAGGTCCCCATGAAAGTTCATACCACTATATGGATAGTCATTTATGCACAGTGAAATCTGATCCCAATGTGCAAATAACTCAATTCGGAACACTCGTCTGACTCCCCCCTCCTCCTCTTCGTAGTATCTACCCCCAGCAGCACATCATGGGATCCCGTGGACCCCCATCCTGGATCTACACATGAGGCAGAAGTGTGGGGATCTTCTTAAAGAAGAACGAGCACAACACCTTACCAAAATCATAGTCATGTTTCACATTTCATTTACATATAAAAAACTATCGTTTCACCAATGACAGCATCATCTGGGCCCACTCATAGTAAGTCCCACTCAGAACACTCTCAACCAATATCATCTGGCCCCCCAGTGATGTGATGGAACGCCTGGTTGCCCAGGATCTGTAGTACTTTTGAGGCAACAGCCCATGTCTTTATCATTTCTAGATCACCGATCGGAATGGTCGTGGCCTTAGCACGAACACCCAGTCTATAGTGGTGCTCCGTGACCTCTGATATTCTTTGCCCATGTGGTAATATTGGATATATATTTCCCACCACACCTAGTGGTAAGAGTCCGGTCAAGAATTAGATGTCCTAAATGGTCAACTCGGACTTGTGCCCCTGCACCATAAAGGCCTCCTAGTATGGATCCCAATAACAGACTATCCTGGATAGCAAGGGCTCACATGCCCTCATCGGTGGGTTCTCAACCAACTTGAGAACCCCATACCTCACAAGTGCTACTCGCACCACCTGATCCCCTTGGATCTTGGCACAAAGTACATCCAAATCCCTCTCTCATAGGTTGATCTTCATCTCTACAATACCTGCACAAAATCATCATGTTTTTTAGCATAGAGAAGGTAAAATTCATCATCAATCATCAAGTCTTGGTCCTTAGCCAAAAAATGGAAAAAAACCCATCTCCGAACCAACTTTCACTTTTCAACCTCTGTAGCTACGAGCTCACAGTTCCCCCCTCTATAAATTATGATTCAGGTCACAATACAAGCTCCAGAAGGTGTGAGTCAGCTATGAGGAAGGGTAGAGTTTTGTTTTTGAGCCCAGGGCACCTAATCTAAAAAATTGAACTACTAAAAAAGTAGAGTAAGGTTAGACCACCTACCTACAACTGACAGATCTAGATTCCAATGGTGAGTTTGTCTGCTATGACTACTACAATATTTAGGGCCTTCTCCTCCTGTCCAAATTCCCCACAACTGCACTAGTAAATGAATCAAATTGGAGGGAAATCTCCCTATTAAAAGAAAAAACCCTAAATTTTATTTCACCAATTGAGGCAAAAGCATAGGTCGGTTTTACCAATCGTCAACACCGTCAGAGATCTCTTACCGAGAAATATAATGGGTATCCTTTCATTTTTGGTAATTTGACACTTCACCAGGAAGCCATTTTTCCATGAAGGGTCACTTTGTCGCCTCTTAAAATCATATTTCTTCACTTGCGCTTCTTGTACTTGGGGCACCACTTTTCCTTCACACTTGTCAGCATGTGTGTTGTAGAAATTATAAAAACATGTGTATATCAATGGATTCAATCCGATCTAACAATGCACTAAATCTAGATATTGAATCCTTCTACAAATCAATTGTGGAAATTAAACACAATTTCCAATCACATGAAGCAAAGAAAGAATCAAATAAAACCACAACATAGATAATTTCCTGGGGAAACCTTGTTTCTCAAAAACCCCTCCATATTCTATTTTATATTAACCATGGAATCATCAAACAATTACAATGCACTCTTCTCACAAGAGTCTCTTGCACTCTCACAACTGTCTCACATGGTCCTAGATAAAAATTGGCAAACACTTAGCCAATTCTTAACCTCTAAACAGTCTACTTTCTTGAAAAATTCATAATGAATGCAATCCATATTATTTAGGAATTTTTTCCTTCCTAAATAGCGCAAGGATCATGGGAAATCCAATGGACGTCTGGTTGCATGCAGGAAACCTACTAATCACACAATTGATAGTTAACATCGCTTTAACCTTTGTCTCAACTGGGTCTCCACTGGAACTGACATGCATGTAGTTAAAGGGCATGACCAACCACATCCTCATGAAAGTTGTTGAAGCACTAGTCAAGCTAAAGGGCATGACCAACCATTCAAAAATTTCTTCTTTATATTTTATGATTTTCTTCCATACATTCGTTTTCTCATTTGGAATATGGTGGTAGCGTGAATTCATATCAACTTTACTAAAGAAATTGCAACCATTAATTTTATAAATAAGATCATTAATACAAGGGATTGAGCATCTATTCTTGACAATGATTTTGTTCAGGGCTCTATAATCAATGTAGAGTCTCCATATCATATCCTTCTTCTACACTAACAAAATTCGGCTCTTACAAGGTGAGGTGTTTAGTCGAATGTGGCTCTTTTGTATTGGCACATGAATCGACATTGTTTTTCATCATTCTCCAAGATGGAGATTATATATATTATCCCATTAGGTATAGGAGTACCAGGTATCAATTCAATAAAGTGTTTGATATGGAAGTGTAGAGGAACTACTACAAGTCAAGAGATTATATCTTTGTATGCTCTATAATATTTTCCACTTGCTTTTATTTTGTAGAGAACCTTTGTGGTGAGGCATTGGTGGTTGTAATGAACTTCCTTTTACATTATGACTAAAAAATGAAGACAAAAAAAATTGTGGTATGGGCGATTATTTTTGTATTGTTTTATTCAGATCAATGAAGTTATGGTAATCACAACTACCTTTTCCACCCTATCGACCTGACCCCTTAGAGTAATATTGACACTAAGTGGATGAGTCTCCTATAAAACACAATATTTCCACATATAAGGTTTTCCTAAATGAGCATCACAAAATTCGAGTTGGGAAACATCACATTGTACCTCATCTCTTTTGAAGGGCTTGATTTCATAGGACAAGTGGCATTTTTGGCTAACACGAAGGTTTTGTCCATGGCTTAACCAACTAGTGGTGTATGGCAGGGGATGTGGCAATATGAGTAGCTTCAATATCCTAATAACATCATATGATAGTAGCTTGTTATGGATCACATTACCAATAATGAAATGTAGTGGGGTTCCCTTCACCCGCACCTATGATTGAAATAGGTGTTCCCCCTCCCAAGGCTCCTCTAACTCTTCTGGTTGGATCTTTTTAGTTGAAAGGTAACACTGGATTATGCATTAATGATATTATTTCCTTTATCATGTTCTAAATAAAAATCTAAGATATAGTTTTCTTCTTTTTGTTTAAGCCAGCAATAATTTTTTGAATTCATTCATTAATGTTGTGATAGGAGATATTTCGAAACTCACACAATTTTCTAGAATCCTTCGACTTACCATTACCTTTATTTTCATATGACTTGGGATGGTCTTCCTAAAGTTTGATATCCTTTCTTTGCCCCTGATTATACAAGTTAGGGGATAATTTTCTAGTCTTTTATTCACCTTAGGAAAACACCTATGCTTTTTATTTTTTAAACTTCTATTTACCCTAGGAAAACCGCTACTCTATGGAAAAATTGAGCCCAATGGAAATCCATTAATCTCCTTGGCCAAAACCCTATCCAATCCGGTCAATTGATCCTTTACTACTCACCTCCATAGCCCATTACAATATATTTCTTACCGGACTTTTAAAGGATCCTTCACATGAATTCCAAGGGAACTAAAAAATCCATGGGAAGCCAAAAAAACATGGGCCCAAAACCATTATTGTTAACCATGTAAACTTTGAATCTATGCCCAAGTCAATTTTACCTAACTAAAAAATTACTTTAGCTCTGCCCTTGCTCACTTGGATTATAGTTTAATCAATATGAGAGAACCCTAACTAGTAGAAGTTATAAAGGCCCAAGAAGTTATGGAGCTCTATTAGGGTCACTAGAGCTAGCCAATCCCTAAGTCCTTGGATCTTAGTTGGGTCCATGTGCACCCCATGTTCATCCATGATGTATTCCAAACACTAAATATAGTGCATGCCAAATGAGAATTTCTCCATATTGGAGTACAAATTATGTTTTTGTAAGGTGCTCAGTACCTACTGAATGTTCTAAAAATGTTCTTGCTAGGTTGTATTATGATGAGGATGTCATTCAAATATTAAAAAAAAAAATGTTTGTGAATGGCCATATAATTTTATCTGTCATCCTCGGATTAACGTTGTTGAAGCATTATTCAAGAAAAAGGGTATGCCCAACCACTCAAAAAGGGCTTCTTTACATTTTATGGTTTTCTCTCCCTTAGATGATAAGCCATGTTAGGATCAAAACCATTAGGGTAATGAATTAAAGCAAGGCTTGGAGGAGGCTTGATATTATCAGGAATTGAATCATATATTTTATTGAATCTAGTTGTAAAGTCTTGGATAGACTCATTGAGATTCCTTTTCAAGGTGTTATACTCAGCTAGGATTTGTAGTGTATTCTTCTCCTACCATTTTTCCATAAATAAGTCAATTATTTTCTGTGATGTATCTACAAAACCAGATGTTAGAGTGTGAGCCCATTTTTTTACCTCTCCTGAGAAACTTTGTGCTAAGATGCACATCTTGGCATCAACATTGTCTATTTATTCAAGATCTATGAAATCAATGACTTTGAAAATGTGTTGGTGAGTAGTAACGTCTGATGTTCCATTGAAAAGAGGAAGTCTCTAACCATATTTTTGAGGTAGTGTAGTGAGTTGTTGCGGTAGGATCAACAGAGAAAATTTGGCCATGACTAATGGAGTGGGTTGTGGAGGTGCTGATAGAGTGAAAACATGCAGAGGTAATTATGGAATGAAAATTATGGATGATGATATAGCTATGTGAGAAGGTGTGTTGGTAGGTGATGAAGCAAAATCCTGCTACTGATATCTAAAGTTACCTGAAATTTATCAATCAAACCTTGAAACCTATGAAAACTAGCCTAGATGTCACTATCAAGCTCAGAATAAGAAAAATCAGAAAATGGTAAGTACTTATCAAAATTAATATGGTCAAAGATAGTTTTTGAAAGAAATTTTTCAGAATTAGACTTGAACAAAGATGTTTCAAATTATGAATTATAGGACAAAACTTCTTAAGAAAATCTCGTAGGAAAGGAATTTGATTTGACAAGTAGAGTAATAGACTTTCCAACTTTCCGAGACTTGGTTTTTTTCCTTTCTTAAAACACTCTCAAGGTCATTAACAATTGGTGAGTGATTTGGGTCTATATTTGACCTAGTATGTATTTTAGGAGCCATCTTAGATACAAATTTGAAATTTGGCTCAAATTTAAGAACTTAGCTTTTTTCGAATGCTAGAACTTGTCACCCATAAGTCTAACCTTCAGAGGACTAAAGAAATATTCCCATGGAAATTTTTGCAATCACTTCCCTGACAACAATGCCAATAATTTTATCACTCCCCCCAACTTCTAAAGGCTGAGAATGGGCTTGAAGGAAGGTAACCACAGACCAGGATTTAGGTCAGGTATCTAGCCCTACTAGGACCATAGAGGGCTCCATCAATGTCACTTTCTAGTCAATTAAATGACTAAATATTTAACGATCTTAGGCTAGCTATGTAAGCTCGAGAAATAAGGTTTTTGTTTGATGTTTCTGTGCTGGATAGGAATGGAAGTAAGGATACCGTGTCTAGGATTTAAAGTCTGAATTCAAGATCAATTTGTAGAGAATATAAATGAGGCTAGGTAGGTAGCTTGAAATAGTGTTTAGTTCATCATTGTGTATAGGCTGAAATGATTGAAAATTTGAATCAACACTAAGGTGAATTCATTAATTTAGAATAACATAGACATATACTATAAACATTGCTAAGACAAATCATGAAAATGAATTATTTCTGTTTATAGAATGAAAAGATAAACACATAGAAGCATGTATATGAAAGAGGAAAACATATCATTTAACATGATAAGATAAAAATACAGAGAAAGAAAAAATGCTCCAAGGCATACCACAAGATTCTCAACACAAATTTTGCAACATTTTCTTTGATTTCATTCCAAAAGGCTTGTAGAATAGCTCCACTACAAAGAAAGAAGAAGTATATAACCAACAAAAGGCTAAAGTGGGTCTACTTATAGAAAATATTAACAATTACATGTCATAGGGTCGAAATACCATCCAAAATGCATCATAATTACATAATATGAGTCACTTCATAGAATCTAGGGAGGTTAGAAACCATTCCCTCAAATTCAGCTAAAGACTAGGAGTGCGTGTCCCCCACATTAAATTCCATATTTCCTCATGATAAGAGGAAAAAAACCACTCAATTACTGAGAAGACTGCTCAAAGAATATAAATCCTCGAAAATTTTAATTTTTCTGGGCTTGAAAAGTGTCCTGAGGAATCCTATGCAGATGCATAGCGCCAATTTACAGATGTGTGGCTCCATTTTATAGATGTGTTTCACCACTTTGCAACTGATTTTGAGGGAATTTTAGGACTCCAAATCCTAATATGGATGATAGGTCAACTAATCCCGTGCGTCTAGTTTCCGTAACATATTGAATTTGAAAATCCACCCACTGGAAGGCCTCCAAAAGTTGATTATCACAACCATAATCTAGATGAGTAGCGCCATGTCAAAAACAATGGCAAACGCATACAAAATTGGTGGTTTTTTGGCTTTTTATGAAAAAGTATAGCTTTTCATGAAAAAAGAATTCCTGATCTCTAATGTACTCATCAAAATTAATCCAACCATGTAATCCATTCATCATATACGTTCCCTAGGAAAAATTGTAGCGCCTTGGCACTACGCATCTGTGGAGGTAGAATTTCTAGATTAGTGTAAAAATCACCAAAAATACCAAAATTTGTCAAAAATTCTCCAAATTTGTTTTGTGGCACCTATGGATGATGTGATAAAAAACCATTGAAGCTTCAGCCATCAAATCTAAACTATCCTTCTCCTTTAGCTTCATTTGAATTTCTTATACCTTCCTCTTAAGGCCTCTTGTCTTTGGCCTTCTGTGATGTGTTTCAGTCTCCATGTATTTCATTTGATCAATATCCATTACTTTATTCCCTTTAACTTTATCTATCTCTGGGTATGCCTTAGGTTTACTTTGTATCAGTTTCTTCACCTTCAATTTCAAATTTTCATGCCATAATAGGGTTTCCATGACATTTTCCTTAGAGAGTTTGAATTTAAGCTCTGTTATTTCTGCATCCTTCTCCCTAATGACCTCCTCAACTATTTGTACTTCAACCTAATTTTCCACGTCAACTTCCAAGGACACTTGTTCACTATGCTAGTGAAATGGTGATTCAATCTGATGCATGAGTGGTTGCTCCTCTATTCCACTTTTCTCAGCTATAGTGTCAACTGTAGATACACTTTTGGTGGATTTAGGAGAAATACCTCTCTATTTCCATTCTCATATGTGTGAGTGACCTAAACAATCTTAGGAGCCTTTGAAATCTATGTTTGCATGCTGGAAGAGCCAACCTCCATTGGTTGTGCTGATACTGACAGTGATGGTGTGCTATGCATGACAGGAGGACTAGTGGTGGGTGGTGCTGCTACTTTCTCCATGAAGGTTTCCCAAGTCATGTTGATGGCTAAGAGATGATGAAAAACAATGAGTTTGAATAGAGCATGGTGGAAAAGAATTGGGCAGTGATCTTTTTTTTCTATGAACCTTCTCAGTCATTCTAAGCAAACTTTTGTACAAGTAATTTGGAAATTCAAGTGCTTTAGTAGAGGTAATGTGCATCAATAATATGATATGGAACCTGTAAAACCTAGAGAATCTCCCTTCACATGTGAAATATCTCATAATTAACCTCATCAAAAGATCATATTTGTTATGGAGGTGCCTGAAAGGGAAAATGTACTTAGGGTTCTCACTAGCATGAGGTTTGTGGAACAATTTGTAATCTTCAGGGTCTATTTCCATGCCATTAAACCACTTTTATCCATGAATAGGTATACTTGTTATTGAAAAAATCACATATGCTAATAATTTTAACTCTACATCTACAATGATGGCCTTTTCCATACTAAAAAAAGTGGAAAATAAGCTTTCCAATTGGAGATGACAACCTTCTTCTATGATTTTCTCACAAAATCTCAAATATTGAGTCCTCTCAAAGCATATTTTGGCAAAAGATGAGGCATTGAATTCTTGCAAGGTGGAGGACTCAAATCTGAAGTGGCACCCTCCTTTGTGGATTTTCTTCTCACTCTCCATAATATCTATCAGAAGGATAAACCCTAGGTGTTTAGGATGTAGTGGGTATGTGCAGTGAATTTGGAAAAACAGAGGACATGGATATGGTAGGTTTGGATGATGAGATGAAGGATAATGAAGACAATATAAATTCCCAAAAAAATTCAAGAGGTAGGGTTGTATGTTAGCTTCATAATATAAGTGAAATTTGGTGAAGTGGGTATGATGGAGGTGACTAAATTAGGAAAACATGGGAATTTCCTGTTTTTAAAATGGAAAAGCAGTAAGAAAATAGGGTTTGATGGAAATGATGCTTATGGAGGGTGTGGATGGTGGGGAATGATATGATAGGGCCTATGAAAGGTGTATGAGGGTTTTAAATGATAGGGTTAGGGTGCATTCCACTAAAAGCACTCAATGATAGGAAAAGACAAAAATGTAGTGGGAGAGAAGGTAAACAGGATTTTGGAAGTTGTATAAAACTTGTGCAGAGATTTTGGAGCATAGATGAGTGATTTGGGAGCAAAAACCCAAAAGCATAGCACACTCATAGATGTGTAGTAGAGGCTTCCAGATGTGTAGCACAGGTGTCTAGATGTGTAGGAAGGTGTCTACATGCATAACACAACCGTCTTGGAGAAAATTTCTTGATTTTATTCCAAACCTTGAAAATTATGGAGCAAGCTTAAGGTAATAAAGGAGCTCTATCAATCACGAAAAGAAAAAATGAGTTGAAAAAACCTTCTTGTTCCTCTTTATAGCATCTTGAAATGACTTTTTTTCTTTTAGTGAAACTAAAAACTTTGATGACATTTTCTCCTTTTTGGAACAATTTGACAATGAAAAAAGTTTTGAAATAAGGAAAATTGTGTTACTTAATTCCCCTGACTATGCCAACTCCCTTTAAAATACTAATATGATGAACCCTATTCACCCTTTTTGGTGACATATTTAGACTTTTCAGTGGCAAAACAAGGACACCTAGACAACATACCTATATGGATATGGAGTGATTGACCTAAGAATCTAAATGAAAATGAGTGATAATATCCTTGAGATGATGATGGCCATGGATGGAATGAGAGAAGAAACATTTTTGACCTAAAAAATATGCAGCAACCAAAATTTATTTGAAAACTTGTTTGAAAAGACAAAATTTTTTACCTCAGACTACTAGCAACTAAACTGAAAGAGCATGTTTTATCACTAAAAATATTGAAACTAGCAGAGTCCACGTGCACCCCATGTTCATCCATGATGTATTCCAAACACTAAATTTAGTGCATGCCAAATGATAACTCCTCCATATTGGAATACAAATTATGGTTTTGCAAGGTGCTCAGTACCTACTAAATGTTCTACAAATTTTCTTCCTAGGTTCTATTATGATGAGGATGTCATTCAAATATAAAACAAAAAAAACAAATTATGAATGGTCATATAATGTTATCCATCATACTCATGAACGTTTTTGAAGCATTAGTCAAGCTAAAGGGCATGACCAACCACTCAAAAAGGCCTTCTTTATATCTTATGGTTTTCTTCCATACATTGGTTTTCTCAATTGCAATATGGTGGTAGTGTGACTTCATATAGACTTTACTAAAGAACTTGGAACAATTAATTTTATATCTATAAGATCATTAATAAAAGGGATTGAGCATCTATTCATGACAATGATTTTTTTCAGTTCTTTATAATCAATGTAGAGTCTCCATATCACATCCTTCTTCTACACCAACAAAAATGGGCTCTTACAAGGTGAGGTGTTTAGTCGAATGTGGCTCTTTTGTATGAGCACATGAATCCAACATTATTTTTCCTCATTCTCCAAGATCGAGATTCTATATATTATCCCATTAGGTAGAGGAGCACCATGTATCAATTCAATAAAGTGTTTGATATGGAAGTGCAGAGGAACTACTACAAGTCAAGAGATTATATATTTGTGTTAGTATGAATCCTTTGTCGAAGTGTACGAAAAAGGACCACTTTAGCTACGCATAACTAATAGCCCTAAGAAAAAAAATGGCTGCCAATATCTTCAGATCTACGGTTAGTTAGACAGAAAAGAGCTGTAAAAAACTAGATCTATGCATGGAAAGACATTAAGCAGAAAATGTAAGGGTTTGCTCCATATACCAATAGACAAGACAAGAACAATTTTTGAAAGAATTTTTATATTAATGGGGCACCTGGGAGGAAAACAAGAAGGTGTATCCAATTCCCCTCAGTGGGATGGGTTCTTGGAAGTCCTCATCACTTCAGATCTAAGATTTCTCTCTCTTGTTGGTGTAGAAGACCCACACAAAGAATGGAACTCAAAGGGAGCTCACACAGCAAATGGCAGAAAATGGTGACCAAGTGTATAGATCCAGAGTGATCTAATAGGCAACAAAAGGTGAAGAATGGTAGGAAAAAACCTCCTATTTATAACAAAATATTGGGTCATTCTAGACCTTGGTGCATGGGTTAACCAGATCTAGATCCACTTTTTATGGAATATTTTATTATATTTGTTGGAGGGAAAAGGTATTTGACTTGGGTCAAGTCCCTTAATTTGTCAAAAATAAATAAATAAATGATTTATTTATATTTTGCAAAGGGTTAAGATAATCAAATAAATAATGATTTATTTAATTATTTAAGGGAAGTGGTTGAAAGATAATTAAATAAATAATGATTTATTTAATTCTTATTTGTAAGTGATTTGGTCATATTTAACAAGGAATATCATCTAAATAAGGTTTAAATGATTATTCCTTAGAAATAATAAGATAAATAAAGGTTTATCTTATTAATTTCTTTGATTTTGGGTTAACATGACTGGAATACACTAAATTATGGTTTAATTAATTATTCCATTAGGAAAATCAAACAAATATGGGTTTGTTTAATATTTCCTTGGGGTTTCCTCGTTTTAACATAATGAAAGCAAATACTTAGGTAAAACTGGTCTTACATGGTGTACTTGGGTCCATCTAATGATAATAGGTTAGATGACCAAAAAATGGTGTAACAGATTTCCCCCCAGCGTGCGAGTGTCAGGAGAAAATCGTATGACCGAAGTACGTTGTAAGAACATAATCACTAGACAACAAAAGGGGTGTCGGAGAGAGAAATGTAAGGTAGATAGTGTGCTGAAGGACTAAACCCTGAGGAGACGAGACTTGCAGGTGCAACAAGTCTCTTTATGAGAGGGTACCAAAGGCCGAAGGCGTTGGGTTCATTTACCATGCTCACGAGACAAAAAAAAAAATAATAGTGTGTCCAAGAACAAGGGACTCGAACCATAAAGCACAGCTTGGCATAATAAAGAGCGATAAAAATACAATGAAGAATCCCACATACATGCTGTGCCTGGGATAACAGCCAGGACTTGTACCATAATATCTGAGTACATGAGATACAAATACAACCCAAATGCCCCCTGTAAATGGGGAAGGGCTCACAAAATCTGACTGATACATGCAAGTCAAAGAGGCGCTGCAAGTGGCTACGGCCAACATCATCAAATATCTGGAGCTGCATCGAAGGCTGCAATGAAGAGGTCATCAGGGCATGTGGGGGGCTACCTGCAAGGCCACCCCCTCATGAGGGTTGAGACATCTCACACACACCTGGGGAATCATCAAGAGCTGCTGCTGGATCACTAGACCATCAAGTATATGGATCTCGATCATGCTGAAAGGAGCTGGAGAAACAATCAAGTCAAAGGGAAAGGAGATATCCCTTTGCCTGATCCAAGGCACCGAACAAGAGTGGAAGCTGGAACCAAGGTACACCGCCCTCTAGACCTGGCTTCTGGAATGAATGAGTTGGTGTCGATGGTATGAGGTCCGCCATAGGTGAGGTAATGAGAGGTTCTCAACTAAGGCACGAGAGAAAAGATTAGGAGCGACTACGTAATGACACTAATGATGATAGTGAAGTGGAAAGACCAGGTAGCTAATGGACGACTTCCCTTGCTAGAGCATAAGCAAGAAGGAATGACATGGCAACATCGACAAAACATCATCAGGGATGGGGGACAGTGGAACTGAAGGTCATAATGTGCGACACAAGAGAGAGACCAAGCAATGAAGGATGGAGGGCTATAGTGGGGTACAAAGGGACTTGGTATAGACTCCATGGAGGGAATGATGACTCAAATTGGATGCTCTAAACAAGGGCGACTCGATGGTGCTGCCACACAGTAAAGGCCCCAATGGGGGGATCATGGAAACATGAGTACATGATGGGAACTCATGACGAAAATCGACACGAACAAGGACAAGTAAGGAGGCAAGATGGTGCCCCAAGTACAAGTGTCGTAAGTGGGGAAATTCGATTTTTAGGAGGGGTGAAGTGACCCTTCTTGGACAAAATGTGTCCTGGTGGAGTATTAGATCTCAAAAAACTAATAGAAACCCGTTTGAGGGCTCGGTGAGAGCTTTCTAACGGTGCATACGGTTCGTCAAACGGAGCTACGGTGTGGTCACAACAGTCGAAAGAAGAAACATAGGTTCTCTTTTAATAAGGAAGTTTTCCCTCCAAAATCACTCATTTGCTATTGTTGCTGTGGTGAATGTAGAGAGGAGAGAATGCCCTAAATCTTGCGGTGAACGTAGCAGACAAACTGACCTTTGGAATCGTGATCCGTCAGTTGCAGGTAAGAGGTCTAACTTTTCTCTTTCATTTTGATGGATTACATTTTCAGTTTAGGGCCCAGAAATCTAGGAACAGCCCCTCCTTCATCTCTACGACCGGGTCACACTTTTTGGGCCAAAAAGTGTGACCTGGGAAGCAGGTTTTAGACAGCAAAGTGCGACCTATCCCAGAAATGGGCAGAAAACTGCGACCTGGGAGATGAGGGGGTTTTGGTGCTGTTTGATGGTTGGAAGTTGGGTTTTTGTGTTTGGCTATGGTTTTCCCGATCTGTATGCTGACAAAGATAATGTGTTTGTGAAGGTATGGAAGATTTACGGGTCAACTAGAGAGAGAGAGAGCTGGGGACACTGCGGGCAGAGATCCAGGCAGATCAGGGCGTCCGCCGTGTATTGGCTAGATTTGGGGTTCTCAAGTTTTTGGAGAACCCTTTGATGAGAGCAGGGGAACCGTTACTGGCCCGGATTATCAGTTACTGGGATCCAGATCAGGAGATCTTTGTAGTGCAGGGGCACAGGATCGAACTGACGGTCTAGGACGTGTACTTCCTGACGGGTCTCCCGCCACTGGGGATGGTGGGAAACACATAGCCAGTGTTTCCACGGAGGCGGCATATCATGGAGTTTGTGGAGCATCATTGTCAACTGGGTCTCCAAGTCAACGGGACTCGAATACCGATCGGGGATCTAGAGAGGCTAGAAACCCGTGCAGTGGCCGCAGCTGTGCTGTGTATCTTGGGCAACCAGGCGCTACATCACATCACTGGGGGGAAGATGATGATAGTGGAAAGTGTGTTGGGTGGGACCTACTATGGGTGGGCCCAAATGATGTTGGTTTCGCTAAAGCGAAATTTGTCACTATGCAGGCAGCAGGTGAACCATGATTGCTCATATGGGACTTTGTTGTGCGCTTTCTTCTTTGAGAAGATCCCGACCTTAAGGCCTCGTGTACAGCTTCCAGATGGGGGCCCGAGAGAGCCCATGATGCGTCGTTGGGGACGGCTACTGTGCAGAGGAGGAGGAGGGGCGGTCGGGCGAGTGTTTCGACCTGAGTTTTTTGCTCATTGGGATCAGATGCCATTGTACATAGACGACTATCCCTATAGTGGGATGAGCTACTATGGAGATCCGGACCTGCCACTTCCGCCTAGTCGAGTCTGGGGGCCCGATGGTAAGTGAAAGATTGCTATTCTTGTGTGGGCATGTTAAAGTTTTTGAATAGTAATTAATGGTACTGATTCATGTACTTTTGGTATGCAGATATAGCACCGGTAAAACCGGCCGAATATATGGGACGACCGGCAACGTCTGGAGCTACAGGTCCGAGTGGATCGAGAGTGGCGCAGAATGAGGATGCAGCCGCCCTATTGGAGGACATCCGCTGTAGATGCAAAAGGTTGTTGACCGGAGTATCAGAGCGCGGGTGGCAGGACTTAGACGACCAGTTCATAGAACCATGTGTTGGTCTACCCTCGGAGTGGCGAGGTGTCATGCGACGCATGGCGATGGCCGGTCAGGCTATGCGTGATCTACATGCTGCAGGGGCAGAGCCATTGGCCCGGGATCCTTCAGATAGTGATTAGGGGTGCGGCATGTGGTACCCCTTATGATGTATGTAGGGGCAGGTGGTGCCCCCAGTTTTGGGTTTTTGTAACATGCTATGGGCATGTCATATGTATCAGAGTAGATGGACTCTAAACACATGTTTTACGACACATATTATGGATATGCATCATTTTTTGATGGTTATGAATGTTATTGTCTTGTATTAAATGTGTGTGATAAATGCCAATCTAGAACATGGTTTGCAATACTATCTACATAGTGATTCTGTTCTTGAGGTACATGGTTGAAAGTTATGGTTTCAAATGCACGTATCAATATTTTCACTCGTAAATAGCGTCTAAACAGCACAGGGTTATGCACACGATAAACACCATTTAGTTGCATTACAAGAAGCAGGGAATCCAAACGAACGTGCAGATGGAGGATGCGATGAAAGAGGGCATCAGCTAAGAGACCACGCACTGCATCATATTCGGCCTGATTGTTGGTGGTAGAACCAATGCATACCCCGTTAGAAAGAACAAGGGCATGCAAGGGGGTGAAGATGGCCCAACCTGCCGAGGCTAGATTCCTGGAGTAACGACTTGCACCATCGGCGTAACCGATAAAGGGTGTGGACGGGGGGTCCTGCTGAATGGTGTGACAAGACAACAAAAGAGGGGAGGAAAGGCAATGACGGTAGCGTGAGTGCACAGAAGTCATCGGGCGGTGACCGCAGGAGGGAGTGCAAGGAGCAGGATGACCAGGACTCATACAGGGTGGTATATGAGGGCTATCGGAAGTAAGGTGAGGACTCAGGTTGTGGAGGTCAACAGAGACATGGGTGGGGTGGTCGAGGGACACAACAGGGGAGGATGCAGATGGGCTAGGCTCCAAGTGTCTCGCAGAGGAGGATAGGTAAATAATGGATTCTGATGAGCTACTGTCATACGAACATCGAGAAGTGGGACGGGACGGGAGGATCCTGGGGCGCCTGGCGTCTTAACGCGAGCATGAGAGAGCGAGATTGATTTTGTTCAACCTCACCTCGGATTACCTCTAAGGAGGCGCGGTAGTGCGTCAGGTGAGGACAATGGTGGGAGTAATGGCCATGAACGCCACACAAAGCACAGGGCTTGTTGGTGTGGAGAGTCTTGGGGTTCTTGGTTACGGACGGAGAAGGAATGGGGGCTTCAGGGACCGTAGACTCGGGGAACGCGACTTTAACCATGGGCTGAATACGGGGCAACTCGGGACAAGCATGGGTGGCATGACCGGTGACATCACATAAGGCGCAAGGCTTCGCGGACGGAGAAGGGGCTGGGTCAGTCGTGGTAGTCTTGTCTTTAGGTGCCCCCTTGCAGGCTTTGCCTTTCTTCCCGGGAGTCGTTATGACAGGAGAAGGGTCCTGTGGAGGTGCTGGGGGCACAGTGGCAACGGAGGAAGCTAGGGGGACCGGTTGAACCAGTGTCAAAGCCATATAGGGCTTGGGATGACCAGGAGGGGTGGCGGCTGGTGGATCAAGGTACCAGACCGGTATGCCCAAGGTCAAGTTATGGAGAGAGAGGGTGGCCATGACGGGGACAGAATATACTCCGAGAGGGGGAGCTAGGAAAGGGATCTGCCCAGCAGGGTAATGACCAGGAGGGATGGCTTCAAGATGGTTAAGGCCAGGAGGAACCGATCCAGGAGGATAAAGGGGTTCAGGGATACCAGCTATAGGGGTATGGCTAGGAGGAGGAGGTTCGGCTGGCTGAGATGAATGGCTAGGAGTGGGTTGCGGAGGGCGAGGAGGAGGTTGCTGACTAGCCGAGGCAGGCTGCTTACGGGCAGCCTGGGAGGATTGCATCATGCAAACATTCGATGAGATGGGATTGGTGACAGGAGGGGGGGGGAAAGTTAGGGAAGGTTCCAAGCAGGGAGGAATATTTTTAAACGCCGGCGGAGACACTGGTCAAGGAATCAACGGTTTGCTTGTTGGCTACAGAAGAGATGGTTGTCTCAGGGGAGGTCTGAGATTTTGGCTGATGATATGTCAACTGGTCAATGGTGACTATCTTTCCATTATGGGGGAAAGACATCTTGCGAAAGATCGTGGATGGGACAGCAGACATAGCATAGGTGTAGCTTCACCCCAATAGAATGTTGTAATCTAGCAGGGCATCGATGACTTCGACGTCAACGCAAACAGTCTTACCGACGAGGGTGATAGGACAATTACGAAACAGGCCAATGGGCTGGGAGGCATGACCATCCCATGCTCGAAGGGTGATCGTGGAAGGGGCCAGTTCAGGGGATCTGAGTTGCTTCCAAACCGAAGCGGACATCACGCAGGTGGATGCCCCCTCATCAATGATACACCGGGACACGTTGGCGTTCCAGATTTTGACTAGGATTTGGAAGGCGACGGAGGGAGGAAGAGGAGGATGGTCCGATTGAGTGGTGTCGAAAACAATCATTTGGTCATCATCAGGATCTACAACGCCCACGACAGATAGTAGAGCCTTATTTTGGGAAGGACACGATTGGAGTAGTTCCAGTGTGGAAATGGTAGCAGAAGATTGCGCCAAATCATCTACTATGCTACACGAATGAGCAGCTCGACCGGAAGCAGCATTTCGATGTAATGGTCCCTTAGGAATCTTGGTATGGACCTCAACTTTGGGTTGAGGGATATGTAAGGGGCCACTGGGTGTCGAAAGAGGCTCTATAGAACCTAAAGAAGGAGACTCGGGGGCAGACTGAGCAGGAGGCTTGGGGTACTGGTGAGACCGAGTTTGGAGGTGAAGATCGATGGATGGGTTAGGATCGGAGTGCATCATAAGGATCTGGTAATCAGAGGAACCAGAAAGGGAAGGGGAGGTGGCTACCTAGCTGTCGGGCGGTCGGGTAGCCACGAATCCTTGCTGAGGGAAAGGATCAGTAAACACAGCTGGTTGGGTGGTGGCCACATTAGGAGGAGCATGAGGGGAGGCGTGTTGTCCGCGCAATGTGGCTTGAGACTCCCACATCTGCCGCATCTAGGGTAAGAGGGGACAATCGTGGGTGTAATGACCATAAACACCGCAACACGAACAAGGCTTACTTGTGCGAAGCAGCCTGTCCGGCTTGGGCTGAGTGCCTTGTTGCTGGTTGGTAGTGTTAGGGTCCACACCAGGATTGGGTCCACGGGTACCAGGGGCGGATTGAATTGGATTGCCTCTCCACCTTCTTTGAGAAGAAGGGGGATTAGTCGCGCCCTGCTATGAAAATACTTGCCCTGGAGGGGGCTGTAGGTGCTGGTGTTGGGTTTGAGGAGGCAAGGGAGGAGGAAGCGCATATGCTGGAGGAGCTAGCGCACACGATGTGTTCACGTCGGTCGGTTCGTATGACAGGGTAAGCGGGAGGTTGGGAAAGGAGGAGCATGTCATAGGGCATTACCGTATACGGGGAGGGAAAAGTCTTTGGGTGGCCCCAGGGAGGGCCATAACCCATAGGAGGTTGGCCTCTGTGGATGAGGAAAGGGCTCCAACGATCGGCATTCGTGAATGAGATGCCCAGGAAAATTCCTTACCGAACTGGGGAGGTCGGGAAGAGCAGTATTTGTGGGTGACTTGGCGTAGATCGGGTCATATTTCAGGCATTTGGAGGCGACTTCCGGTTTGAGGAAGAAATGGAGCGACATAACATCCTTGGAGATGGGAGGCGGAAAGGTCTCTGAAAGACAGTCCATAAAGCCCAATCTTGTTGACACCGCTCGAGTCTTCTTCGCCATTCCTGAACATGGGCAGAAAGGCGGGTTGAAGAGGATTGCTTGAAGGAATTCAAGAGCTCCGTGCCAGTGTCGTATCGGAGAGGGAGCTGGAAATAAGACAAAAAGGCCTGAGCAAGGGTCGCAAAGGTGGTATGGGAAGAGGTGGCTTGTTCAACATACCATTTGGAAGCTTCACCGGTAAGCGTGCGTTGGAACAAACAAAGACGGATGGAGTCATCGGTAATAGAATTGGAGGAACACCACATGTGGAAAGATTGGACATGATTGGTTGGATCTTCACCAGCTTGGCCTTCGAATTTAGGGATGTCGGAAGGGAGCTTGGTTGGCATGGTAGGCCAACCAACATCGTGGTGGATGGGGTCGTTGATCCACTAATTGAAATCGGGGGCCATACTGCAGTAATAGAAAACAAGCTGTGGGGTGGCAGGAGTGGTCTGTGGTGGATTCTGTGATGAGACTGGCATTGGGAAGGAAAAGAAACTAAGCGTTAGGCCTGAACCAGGGATGGTGGTGAGGGAGAACAGGAGAAGAGACTAGATGAATCAGGAAGGAGTCGGGTGATGTGTGGACTGGGAGGGACTGGCTGAAGGCGGCAGTAGATCAGGTAGGTCGATCGGCGGGCCGAAGTGAAGGCGAAGTCTTCGGAAAGAGACGCAGGGCGCAATGATGACAGGAAGAAGGAAACCGACAGGGGCAGAAAGGGACAGAATCAATTAAGGTCAAGGGCAGAAAAGGTGCAGTGACAATTGATTTTAGAGTCTTTTCCAGGCGGTGTTAACCAGGCGCTTCTTCGCTTAGGGTCAGTGTGTGGCGTGCGTTAATTTTAATTTTTAAACCCTTTCCGTTTTGAGAGAAAGAAAAAAGTGTGTTGTGTAGATGAAAATAAACCTACAGAGAACATTATATAATGTTGAAATAACATAAAAATAACAGCTACTTGTGCATCTATCTAACCCAAGAACGTGGGTCTCTCAAAACTAATCTGAAAAGAAAGGAAAAAATCTAAGCAAAACACACAGAAAAGAGGCCAATAGATCTAAGGTCAAAAGGGACAGGGATCTAAAGGATAAAGCTGCTGAAAAGAGGTGCAGATCACTGCCAAAAGACAGAGGCAAGGTGGCTGGAAAAAGGAAGGAAATCAACAAAATACGGAGGGGGCAAGGTGGAGGCCCTAAAAGTAGATCCAAACAAATCTTCAAGAGGTGATTTGAGAGGTAGAAGAGCTGATTTCAATGGATCTGAAAGGGAGGTAATAGATCTAGAAAAAAGGAGGCTGAAGCTCTGAAAAAAAGACGGCTGAAACAGCTAAAACTCTTCCACAAAAAGTGGAGGGTACTAAAGCCCTAGGGGGCTAGGTTCCCACTTATATGAGTAAAAACAGATCAGAACTTGGTCAAAGCGGGCTGAGACAGAGGCTGGGAGACCCTGACAGAAGCTGCAGCAGAACCCAGAAAAATTGCAGAAAAATCACTGAAAAACTGGCAGGTCGCAGTTTCTGACCTGTTTTCAGTGCAGGTCGCAGAAAAGGGGCAGAAAAGTGCAACCTGGAGGTCCAGGTCGCAGTTTATGGGCCAAAAAGTGCGACCCCCCGTTCCGGTTGTCTCGGCGGCAGATTTTCAAAAAAGTTGTCGTCTCAGTTGCGGCTGGTGTCGCTTACCTGCGCAATAGGGCCAGAAACACACGGAAGTTAGAAATTTTAATGTTTTAGGGTTTTATGTGAGAAAAACAACATAAAAATAGGGAAAATATTCAGCTGAAAAGAAACCCTAGGGTCTGAAGTAGCTAGATATGCAGGAATATGAAAAATGACAGCGGTCGTAATTTAAAACCCGTGTGGAGTCGCCATTTGTTAGTATGAATCCTTTGTCGAAGTGTACGAAAAAGGACCACTTTAGCTACGCATAACTAATAGCCCTAACAACAAAAATGGCTGCCAATATCTTCAGATCTGCGGTTAGTTAGACATAAAAGAGCTGCAAAAAACCAGATCTATGCATGGAAAGACATTAAGCAGAAAAAGTAAGGGTTTGCTCCATATACCAATAGACAAGACAAGAACAATTTTTGAAAGAATTTTTATATTAATGGGGAACCTGGGAGGAAAACAAGAAGGTGTATCCAATTCTCCTCAGTGGGATGGGTTCTTGGAAGTCCTCAGCACTTCAGATCTAAGATTTCTCTCTCTTGTTGGTGTAGAAAACCCACACAAAGCATGGAACTCAAAGGGAGCTCACACAGCAAATGGTAGAAAAATGGGACCAAGTGTATAGATCGAGAGTGATCTAATAGGCAACAAAAGGTGAAGAATGGTAGGAAAAACCCTCCTATTTATAACAAAATATTGGGTCATTCTAGATCTTGGTGCATGGGTTAACTAGATCTAGATCCACTTTTTATGGAATATTTTATTATATTTGTTGGAGGAAAAGGTATTTGACTTGGGTCAAATCCCTTAATTTGTCAAAAATAAATAAATAAATGATTTATTTATCTTTTTAAGGAAGCGGTTAGAAGATAATCAAATAAATAATGATTTATTTAATTATTTAAGGAAGTAGTTGAAAGATAATTAAATAAATAGTGATTTATTTAATTATTTGTGGGTGATTTGGTCATATTTAACAAGGAATATTATCTAAATAAGGTTTAAATAATTATTCCTAGAAAATAATAAGATAAATAAAGGTTTATCTAATTAATTTCTTTGATTTTAGGTTAAACATGACTGGGAATAATAATTAAATTATGGTTTAATTAATTATTCCATGAGGAAAATCAAACAAATATGGGTTTGTTTAATATTTCCTTTTGGGGTTTCCTGTTTTAACATAATTAGGGAAAACCCTCCTATTTATAACAAAATATTGGGTCATTCTAGATCTTGGTGCATGGGTTAACCAGATCCAGATCCACTTTTTATGGAATATTTTATTATATTTGTTGGAGGGAAAAAGGTATTTGACTTGGGTAAAATCCCTTAATTTGTCGAAAATAAATAAATAAATGATTTATTTATCTTTTTAAGGAAGTGGTTAGAAGATAATCAAATAAATAATGATTTATTTAATTATTTAAGGAAGTGGTTAAATGATAAATAAATGTGATTTATTTAACTATTTATGGGTGATTTGGTCATATTTAACAAGGGAATATCATCTAAATAAGGTTTAAATGATTATTCCTAGAAAATAATAAGATAAATAAAGGTTTATCTAATTAATTTCTTTGATTTTGGGTTAAACATATTTGGGAATAATAATTAAATTATGGTTTAATTAATTATTCCATGAGGAAAATCAAACAAATATGGGTTTGTTTAATATTTCCTTTTGGGGTTTCCTGTTTTAACATAGTGAAAGCAGTTTTACTTAGGGTAAAACTGGTCTTACATGGTGTACTTGGGTCCATCTAATGATAATAGGTTAGATGACCAAAAAATGGTGTAACAACCTCTTTATTAGCCAGGAGTTCCACTACCGTGTTGGCAGATCGACGAATGTGCTTGAAAGAGATGGCTTTGTGGAGCTGCAACCATCTCTCAATGTGCTCAAACCATGCAGCTAATCTCCAACTTTTAGAAAGTTTGGAGGTAGAGGCACCAAGGAGAAGGTGATAAGAAGTGTTAATGATGACTTGGGAGTCGCCTTCCACTTCTAGAGGAAAGAATTTATGATCATGAGCCAAATGAAGTCCTTGCATGAGCCCTTCCAATTCTGTAGATTATTGGTGTCCCAACCAATAGAACCGAAGTAGATGAGGAGGGGCTTCCCTTCTGAGTTCTTGAGAATTTCACCAAATCTGGCATCTCTTGGATTGCCTTTAGAGGCTCCATCGAAGTTGAGTTTGAAAAAGCTATGAGGAGGGCTCCAGGTGCTGGGAGAGTCAGGAGGTCGAATGGAAGTGAGAGAATTCATGGAATGATAGGAGATGAAGAGTTTCCAATTAGCCCATATGATACTCTCCGGGTGTTGGGAGGGGAAATCTGAGTCCTACTAGTGGTGCAGGGCGAGGGTCTCCTTTAGGTTGTTGCAAAGATTGGTCTAGAGGATCTCTTGCAGAGTTGATTGATCTTTGAAAATGTGCTTGTTCCTTTCTTTGCAGATCTTCCAAAGGAGGAGCCCTAGAAGGAGATTCCAGAGTGTGTTGAGGAGCTTACTACTGAAGGGAGCTTTTTTCCAGAGGCGGATAGTGCTGATGATGTACCCTTTAATTCTGTCAGTTTTTCGACAGAGGATAGCTATATTGTACCCTAGGGAGCTGGCAAGGGGGCACATTTCTAGAAGATGATTTATGGATTCTGCATGCTTGAGATAGTTTGGATAGCAAGAGGGGCCAATAAAGCCTTTTTTCAGAAGGTTGTCCCAGGCTAGGATTTGACATTTTCTGAGAATCCATAAGAAGGTGGAGATTTTGGGCCATATACAAGAGTTCCATATCTGCATCGAGATAGCATCCAGAGGATTTAGAGTACTGGGATAGAGTAGATGGTAGACCTCCCTGGTAGTGAATGAACCCTGTGTGGTATAAACCCAGTGGAGGATGTCCTCTCCATTAACGCATCTAATTTTCATTTTGTTTAATTCCATGTCTATGTCCTCATGGCTTTCCTCATTCCAGTTTTCCTGCCATTGAGAAGAAGGAAGCCATTGATGAAAGCCATTGTTGACGGGAAGCACCCACAAATGTTTGACTTGATTTTTCTCCCTTGTCTAAAGAGTGTCTTTCCATCTGGTTTTTTGGAGTAGCGCGTCCAATTTTGGCATCTGTTGCCATGAATCTTCCCAAAGATGGACTTGTGTGCCTAAGAAAATTTCCCAGACGCTGTGCTCTTGAATAATGGATCTATGATGCTTGGCAGCTTTCCATATTTGGGAGCCCATCTCTTGTGAGTTAAATCTTATAAGATCCTCCTGAGGCCAATTTCCAGCGTATTTGGAAGCCCATAGCTGAGCCCATGGGGTGCTGGGTTTGGAGACCCATTTCCACCATATGCATGCTCCAATGATGGGGTTACTATGACTAGGATCCCACAACCCCAATCCACTGGAGATTTTAGGAGAGCAGACCTCTGCCCATTTCACAAGGGCCCATTTCTAGTTGTCTCTCTTGCTACCCCACAGAAAATTCTTTTGGAGATTTTGAATGGACTTGAGAACCCATTTGGGGGCCGCTAGCACTAAGAATAAATGTAGGGCCATAGACTGGAGGACCCCTTTGATCAGGACAAGACGTCCAACAATGTTGAGAGCTTTTGATTCCAAGAGGAGAGTCTAGCTTCTAATTTGTCCATAAGTTCCTTCCAGGAGGAATGTTTGATGGTAGAATCAATGAGTGGAGATCCAAGGTACTTAGAGGGTAAAGTGGCAATGGAGAAACCCAGGATCCTGGCTATGTTGCGCTGAGTGATGGTCGGGGTGTTGAAGAAAAATATCTGAGATTTCTCGGCATTGATGGTGGTGCTATAGGCCTCAGAAAAGCAATCAAGCAAGGATTTGAAATATCGGGCTTCTTGAACCGAGGGGTGGCCAAACAACATATTTTCATCAACAAATTCCTGATGAGTGATGGGGGCATTGTTATGAATGGTAAAACCCTTAAGAGACTGGGAGTTTATGGCATGATGGATGAGACACCCCAGGCCTTCTACCATTAGAACAAATAGGAATGGCGAGAGAGGATCACCTTGATGAATCCCTCTAGAGGGGGAGAATGGGGTGAAGGGGAGCCATTAACAAGGATGGAGAAAAAGGGGGATGAGATTAGGCTCATGATGCATCTGGTCCAAGTTGGGTTGAAACCGAAAGCTAAGAGAATTTATTTGATGTAATCCCAACTGAGTTTATTAAAAGCTTGGGAGAGATCAATTTTGAGGAGCATACTTTCCTTTTTCATATATTTCAGAGATTCAGTGACTTCATGCGTGAGGATTATCCCATCTAGAATTTGACGTCCCTCCACATACCCTGTTTCTTCTGGAGAGATGAGCAGCAGGAGGAGGGGTTTAATTCTATTGGCGATCACTTTCGAGATGATTTTGTAGATGACATTGAGGAGGGAAATCAATCTAACTTTTCTGGGGGTGGCTGCATGCTCCTCTTTCGGGATAAGAGTGAGGAAGGTAGCATTGAGGGTTGGAAGGATCCAGTGCATGCTCGTCGAGTCCTCAACCAAGTCCCAGACTTGCAACTTGATATTTTCCCAAAATAAGTGAAAAAAGTTGGAGGTGAATCCATCCAGACCAGGTGCTTTTCCGTATTTGAGCTACAAAATGGCCTGCTCCACTTCTTGCAACAATACCAGTTTCAGCAACATTTGGTTATGCTCTTCTGTTATGATTATTGGGATATGCTGAGTGATTTTAGTGATAGATGGTTGATGGTTGCTATTAGGATCTTTGAGTGTATCCCTGAAGTAGTTTAATAGTTCTTTCTCAATTTAATCGTGTTCCTCAAGCTTATCCCCCTAACCATTATTGAAGATAGCAATATGATTGAGCATTCGACGCTGGATGGTGGAGCGGTGGAAGAATTTAGTGTTCTTCTCCCCTTCTTTAAGCGATCAAATGCTAGATTTTTTTTCCAGAGTATTTCTTCCTGAAGTCTGCGGTCTTCCAAGTGACTCATTATAAATTGTTCCTGGTGCACTAGATCCTTGGATCTCCCCTATTGGATGATGCACATATGTAGATCTTCCATTTGGTGTTCGAATTCTTTCTGATTTTGGAAGATGTTGCTGAAGGAGGAATGGTTCCATCACTTGAGAAAATTTTTCAGGGCATTTAATTTATGTTAGAATTGGTACATATTGGATCCTCCCAGTGGGGTTATGTTGCTCCACCAATAAGTGACCATTTTTTTAAAGCCAAGATGAGTGAGCCAGAACTACTCAAAACGAAACAGTTTATTGCTAGCAACTGCACGTCAAGACCATTGTAGCTGTATGGTCCAGTGATAAGATCCAGACGTAGGAAGGATAAATGAATGAATGTCTCCTCCGATATGGATGGCATTGTCCGAGATGAGGAATCTGTCAAGCCTCGAGGCAATCTGCAGAGATCCTCCCCTACGATTTTTCCAGGTATGGATGCCATTGGAAGAAGGAATGTCTAGCAACAAGTTTCTATGAATGAAGACATTGAAATTGAGGTTGTCTGCTTCGAGTTAGAGGTGTCCTCCTTTTTTCTCTTCCATCTTGGTGATCATGTTGAAGTCTCCTCCTAAGACCCATAGGGGGTGGAGGTGATGGGAGTTGAGGAGCTCTATGGAGTTCAGGATATTAATTTTCTAGGCCATGGGTTGGGGAAAGTAAACATTAGTGAGGTGACCATGGATGTTGGTGCCATTCAGGTGCAAGGAGGCTTGAATGAATTTGTGTGTGGCATGGAGGTCAGTCAGGGAGATGAGAAGAGGGTTCCAAGCGATGGAAAGTCCTACCAAAGCCCCTATAACATCAAACACAATGGTGTTACATCCATGCTAGAGTCTGGTAATGATGGAGTTCAGGGTGGTACTGGTACATTTGGTTTCTTCCATGAAGAAGATGGTTGGTTTATCTTCCACAATTATATTTTTTATCATTCGGTGCTTAGAGGGGTTATTGATCCCTCATATATTTCATGATATAAGCTTTAATGAGAACTGTGAGGGATGGTCTGGTAGAACCTGGTCAGCTTGGGATATCATCCAGATTCAACAAGTTGGTATCCTAGAATCATGAGTCATTGTAGATAGGTGTGTCGCCACATTTTCCGAGACTCCTTCAATATATTTTTTTTTCCCAGCTGGGTTCCTCCCTGGATGCCAAGATATTGGATCTGTTGTGCTTTAGAGAGGGCGTCCTCCAAGCATTGAATCTATTTGGTTGGGATATTGTGATATTCACAACTTTTGCATGTTGCCTCCAGTCCTAGGATGTCAAGCTCTCCGAAATCAATGCTTTTTGGTTCTTCCCCCATATGGGAGGGTTGCTCCGTGTCTATAGTTTTGCCTCTATCCTACACTTCTTGGGTTGGTTTTTCATCTACATCCAAGAGGGATGAATTCTCCAGATCTGTCATTTTTCTTTTTTTAGATTGTCTGTCCTCTTGAGCTTGGGATCGATTAGCACCGGGAGGGGGGGGGGATGGGGGGATTAAGGGGAGAAGATAGGGCTTGAGAGGGATCAAACCAGATGGGGATGGATGATTTGGAGGAGTCAGGGGGAGGGGGGGGGGGGATTTGAGGTCTGGCCTTCTATGGTAGTTTGATTAGCAATAATATCTAAGCTATTTTTGGTCACAAGATGAGAGGCTTTGGGGACTAATGTGGTTTTTCTGGCATGTCGTTTGCGATTAGGGATCTTGGTGAAATCATCTGGATCGGTGTTATCTAAGCCCGAGGAGGTTTGGGGTGGTTGATTGAGTGGGGACAACCTGAAAATATGCCTGTGATCATGGCATCTACGGCAACGAAAAGGAACATGTTCATAATCAATAGTGTTATTCATTAGTATTTTTCACTATCTTTAGATGACTATAAGATGTTTATAGATTTCTGAAAACAATATTCCTTGAATATCTTGAGTTTCAGAAATATCATTGCCTTCATTATCCTTATAATTTTTTTTTTTCACTATTCTATCAGTTTGTCATTTCATGGTCACCCCGTTGCTCCTAAAAGACTCATCATAGGCTTATACCTCTCATTTCTAGGCTCCTTTCCTGCCTACAACCTCATTGCCCTATTTTCCCCTATCCATAAACTCTACCTTCTCTATAGGGTTTTCTATAGATAACTCGTTTCCATGTCCTTTTGGGCATAATAACCTATACAAATACCTTGTTTTCATTTCGAAATCTCCAAGCCAAATTTCAGTTAAGATCATGTCAAAGGACCCTCCCACTAGGTCATTAGGGTTTTAACATGTTTTAAAGTCATCATTGGATGTCTCAAACACTTCTTTTCCTTTGCTATAATCTGGCTCAGATGTAATAGAATGTCAAGATATGGTTATTCAAGAAGGACCTAAAAGTTTCCAAAGAGGATTATCTTCTCAGTTCAAAGTCTGCAAATGAGAAAAATGGAAATACTTCAGCCCTTCTGCAGGAGTGTTGAAAGATTTATCAACAAAAATTACTAATGAGGTAGACTATCTCTTGAATGAAGACAACTTACAACAAAGGAAAGGGGAACAACTTGGTCTTGTAGAGAACTAGGGTTTTGAGCTTGATGGTCCAGTTGAGTGCAAAAAAGTCATCACTTGCAGAAAATAACTTGGATTAATCACACAACGCCAAGCATGAAGAAAGCCTATTAGAATAGGTTGATGGAATATGGAAAGAGGTGAGGTTAATTGAACATAAATTAATGAAATAGAAAGGGCTATAGAGAACTTAGAAGACAAAACTGATGATTGTTGTAGAGACATCAAACAATTAGGGTTTTGAAGAAAGTGGCCAGAGAAGGTAGAAAAGATGAGTTCAGCTCCATGGTGGAAACAAGAGAAGATTCTAAAGATGCTACTATGTGACTAAATCCCAAAAGTGTCAAAATGAACTTGCCATGCCTCAATGTAATATTCCAAAATTTGCATGCAGCAAATTGGAATATTAAATTTTGCTAATGTCACTTAGGAGATGAATAAAAGGGTAAGGAGACCCATGCACTTCAGGAATAAGGATAAAATCCCTCATGTTGGGTAAGGGGATCATAATGCTAGCTGGATTTTACACTCTCATGTGTGAACAAGGACATTTTGCATGTGGACAAGGCCAAGTTTGACCAAGTCAACAGCATAAATGTAGGTAGAGTGGATCAAAAAATAAAAGAGCTCAATGTGAATATGTTTTAGCCTAGAGAGCTATATGTGAGCTGGATTGAAGACCCTTAGGTGTGAAATGAGCTGAAGAAAATTGAAGTGGTCAATTTTGACCAATAAAACAACGCAGTTTAGAGGAGTGGCTCTAATGAAGGGACAATGCAGTTTTGGAGGGAGATTGTTTGTGTGATGGGGGAAACCCTATTGAGTGGGACCCAAGGTGAGAAGGCTCACTTAGTTTATAAGGAAGAGGATGGCAGACATTTTGGGGTTAGCTTAGGTATTACATTTTCATGTCTGCTTAGACTTTGCTCTCTTAGTTGTTTAGCTGAGATTGCCGATGCTGCTTAGCACTAAGGGATTCCTATTCAGGAATTCCTTCTCTTCCCTTTGAGTAGCTCTTGGGAGAGATATGATCCATCATTCCTCATATACATAATTTTTTCCAAGCTTCATTCTACAGTTTCAGCACAGTTTTTGCAGGAGGTTGAGCTGAGTTGCAGGGTGTTACAGGGGAGAGTTGAGAAACCCATTGTCTGAGTTGATTTTGTAGAGGAGGGATGTTTCCTTCTTGTGGGAGATAATTTTGGAGAGTTCTTGGGCTGATATCAGATCATTGGCAGCAGGCCAACACAATTTCATCACCTACATCGTTATTCCACTTTGGAATTGCGTTATTTCTGGAGGGCAGTTGTAGCAGTGTCTTCTGTGGCTCTTTGGGGAGTTTTCCTATGATTGGATGATGGATTATTCCATGGAGGGAGACATTTGATATGATCTGCAATATATTTCTATTATTAAAGCCTTTTATGCTATTTTCCTTCATTTTTTAGTGATTATTCCGTCATACTGCTGAAAATCACCATTTGTATTCAGGGTGAACTCCTAGAAACCCTTCTCGGGTTCTCTAGTTTTTGTATCAAGGAGACTAGATCTCATTTTTATGAGCATATTGTCTAATATAATTTCAGATCTATTTGTCTCTACCATTTGTGTGTATAAACCCTCTTTTATACTGCGCAGTCACTTTTATGTAGAATTTATTGTGTTGCAATGTTTGGGGTTTTAACTCTCTTTGGCAATCTTAGGTGTGGGAGATTTGTTTAACCCACCTATTTTTATTTGTTTCAGATCTAATCTTGGATTTAGGTTATATATTGACTGATCTACAGGATCCAAGGTTTCATTTCATTAGTTTATAGCATATATTTTTGGAAATGCATTTTTAGTGCATGCTTTTTGAGCAGTCCCGATTTTGGGATATTACAGTGGTATCAGAGCAAGATCTTTGGCTCAACTTGTGGACTTCAAGCCAAAGTGATATAAAGTAAAGAGCAAGGCTAGAATGATGAAGAGAATGATTTTACTCTCATCACTTTTCAGATCAAGTAAGAACCTCTCCGTGGAGGTTGAACAAGAAGAAGAGAAACGGAGCAGTGGAACTCCTAGAGAGTTTCAAGAGCAGGAAGAGCCATGCACTTCCTATGATTAGGAGAAAATACCAATGTTGAAAAGAGATCCAGATAATTGGGACATATCCTTTCCTTTTGATAGGAATGACAATTTTCCGGAAGATGGAGGACACTTGGATCACATGGTTCTAAGTGAATACCTTGTTGGGTACAAATCCCAACCTAGAGCCTTCAAGGAGACTCTAGCTTTTCCTCTGTAATGTTCCCAATTTTTGCAACTAATGGGAAAATTCCATTTTAACTTCAGTTTTATTTATTAATGAATAAAAGTATGTGAAGGAGGTTTATTAAACTCCTAAGTTGAGAATAAATACATGCCCAATGTGAAAGGGGATAAATCTGGGCTATTATATTAAACACCCTTAAGTGTGAAAAGGGGAAATTCATTTTAATGGGTCAATCTTGGCCCCACCTAGAGCAGAGATTGGAGGGAAGCTTATCCATCAAGCACAACGTACTTCTAGAAGAGGATCTCATGTGTGAAAGACGATAAGTTGAAGAAGGTGGTTTAGGGTTTTGGCAAGCCCTCATGTTATAAAAATAAGGAGAGGCAGCAAGCAAAGGCTGTTGAAGAATTTTAGAAGTTGTTGGAGCAAATCTAGTCTCTTGGCTGTTTAGCCTAAGGGAAGAGGATTTCCTGTTTAGGAATCCTCTCTCCTTCCATGGAGTAGCTCTTTGGAGGAGATTGTGATGCATCTCTCCACTATCTGGCATTATGGCCAAGCTTCATCTCTATAGCAACGCTGGTATTGTTGAGGGTTTTGCAGTTTTTTGTGAGTTGCAGCAAGTGGGTGAACTAGATCTGCAATATCTAGTTGTTTAGATTAGATTTCTCTCAGGGAGGGTGTCTTGTGACCACTCGGAAGAGGATCTCACTCTAATTTTGATTTCAAATCTGTAATTTTATCTGCTGTATCATTTCATTCAAGCTACTGCGCAGTCTCTTCCATGAACTGCGTTATTTTCATGTACTAGTTTCACTGCTATTTGGATTTCTCATTGTACTGGATCTCGGGTGATTGAGGCTTGCCTCTCATCTTGAAGATTTTTGAAGTAGCTTACTGATCTAATCTTATTCAGATCTGATATATAATGTAATGAAAGCCATATTCAGAAATCCCAGAAATTTTTTGCAGTTCAGTGTATTAAAAGCTAGATCTACACTTTATTATGCAATATTTTGGTAAAACCCCAAGGGGATCTGGTTAAGAAGGCTGAGTAGTTTCCAGATATGGTATGGATCTGATTTTTCAGCCATATATCAGTTTTATATCTGAGTTTTAACCTACAGAAGCTGAAGCTTCTCATATAGGATGTTGTCAAGTCTTTTCTGCAGGTTTTACATGTATTACTGCTTAATTTCTGAAGAATTCTTGCTCTTGATTCATGTAAATTCAATGCTTCTACAAAGGAACTTCATTATGGATCTGATTTATTGCTGCCATACTATAATATGAGTCTAATGGCTGAGTTCCAGTGACTCCCAATAGAAATTGTGTAATTCCTGAAGGAGGGTTTCTCTATTAACTCAGCCCTCTCCTTTAGCTGATTTTCAGCTAGTGTTGATTGTGGGAGATATGTTTAAGCCAGATAAACCCATTTTTTTTTTCTTAAAATCTACATGGAGGTCCCAAAAAGCCTAAAATAATCGAACCCAACCCTAGTCTACATTATTTTTACACTGGATTTCTTATACAGCGTCTCCCTTGAGCCTATTGCAGATTTTCCTGAGAGTGGAATTTCCTGCTTCTTACTTGTTTGGTTTTTGCTTCACTTTTGGATCCATTCTTTAGATCTGTAGATCTAAGGTTTCCAAGGGAAGAAAAATCCAATAGGAGTGTGTCATTCCTACACTTGCTGTGTTTCACCAATCTTCTATAGACAGAGTCCGGAACGGGCTAGGAAGCCTCTGGTTTTCAGCCTCTCTTTAGAGATGATATAACCAATAAATTCCCTACCAGTATATCTCTGGTTTAGATCTATTGGTGTGATTCCATATTGCTATGATTTCATAGTGGAATATCTTAATATATTCCCTACTTAAAATATTTTTCCCCATTTCGAACATTACAGTGGTATCAGAGCATGATCTCTGGCACAGCCTGTGAGGTCAAGCTACTAGTGAATTAAAGAGCAGAAGCAGAGATCAGCTTGATGGAGAAGAGGATATTATTCTAATCACTTTTCAGATCTAAGAAGTGCCTCTCCCAAGAGGTAAATCAGAAGAGAAAGAGAATAAGCACTGAGACTCTTAGAGGGTTTCGAGAAGAAGCAAGTTGTAGAGAGAGCTGCATGAGATTTCAAGAAGAAGAAGGAAGCCCTAGCACTTCCTATCAGCAAAGCAGAATACTGAAGAATCCTAGATCTCCTCATAGATCCAATATTCCCACTTTCTTTGAAGAAGGTGAGAGGTATAGCAATGAAGAAAATAGATGCAAAGAAACTCCTAAAGGGTTTCAAGATGGAGAGGAAGAACTATACACTTCCTATCATCACAAGGCAGGGAAAATGACGGAAGAAGAGATCTCACTATTTCTTTTTCAAACATTGAAGAGCATTGGAGAAAATCTCAAGGAGTTTGAGGAGGAGAGGAAAAATATGAGCTACAAGAAGACATCTCCCAAGGAAACAAAGGAGAATGTCAATCTTGTCACTTTGGGCAAGAGATCTCAATTTTCACTACCTGCTGCTAAGGAGCTTGCATCTAGAGAAGAGGCACTTGCATATTTGCAAGGTAGTCTTGAGTTCTTAACATATGGGGTCCCATGCATGAATCAGGAGATGCATGAGGAGGAGAAGGAAGATACCAGTGCTGGTACACTTGAAGAAAGGAGGCCATCATTCTTACCAGCAGTTGGAGGCATCATTGATCCGGCTGGAGGAACTCTTGTGTTCTGTCAAGAGGCTTCTACATATCAGTTGATCCAAGGTATGCATAAGATTTCAGCACATATTATTTCAAGATCCATGCATATCCAAGGGTTAGATCAAAGTGCTTATTTGAAGCAAAGGTATATCATAGTGCTGTCACTTAGTGGTTGTGACAAAGAGGCTTCATCATTCTTGGAGCATGTTGGAGGTTTTGCAGATTCAAAGCTTCACTGGTTTAGGAAGACCATACATGAGGACAATGTCTCACTAAGAAATCACAATAGAGATGCATTTGAGTATTCCATGAGATGAAAAGTTCTTCAGTGGGTTAAAGGAGATGGTATTTCACAAATGGAGAATGCCATGATTATGCAGCACATCACTCAACTTCCATGTTTGAGTGAGTGGATGAGGATGGTGAGAAAGGGGTCACATGATCACTTGCAGACATATATGGACCAGCAAGCTTGGTTATGCTGGTTTCCCTTGGGATAATCCTATCACTCTCCAAAGGCACCTATTTTTTTGATCTATGCCTTGAAGAGCAATTATGAAATGTATAAGGAGGCATGGCAGCACTGGTTGCTTTGGGGTCAACATGATCTCTACCCAAAGATTCTCATTCTCTTATCTCATGCTTGGTACATCATTAGTAGATTATATGAGGAGGAAGCATGGATGATGTGGTTGTTAGAAGTAGATTTGGACATCACAAGTTAAATCTTATGTCCATGTATTCACCTATGCTTGAAGTATGTCTCATATGTCCACATGCATTTCTATTGGAGGTATATTTCATGCATGAACTTTGGCTTGGGAGGAGGAATGACTCCCACATGATGTGGTATGAGGGAGATTTCTTGTACTATGTTGATGAGACATTTTACATGTTCATCATTGTGTTTTTGCTCCAAGATCCACATGTTCATGAGGCAAGAAGGCTGCAAAGTCCTTGTTGCTATGGCTGCTTTTCGGTGAGTATGGTTGCTACCCAATAGCACATTATTTTCTGAATCATTCCTTGGATTTCAATGTTATGTTGCAGCAAGAGAAGGCATGTACAATTTTGTTTCACCTGAGAAGGTATGGCCACCACATGACATCTCCTATGTCGATGTGTTTTGCATGGTGGGAAATTTGGCATGATTCACTCAAGATGTGCATTGATGAGGGTACTTTGTATTGGGCTGATGTGACATATCATATGTCCATTAGCATGGTTTGGTTTCATGATGCACATGAGGAGGAAAGAGGGCAGCAAGCTCCCTTGTTGATTTGGTGCTTTTGAATGAGTATGGTGACCACCCCATGGCTCATAATTTTCTGGTTCATGCCTTATGTATCAAAGATAAATTGCAGCAAAGAAAGGCACACACATCATATTTTGGGAAGCATGGTTTGTCCATCTTACATGGAGGAGATGGAGGATGGCAGCAAAGGGCCTTGCTTTGGTGGTTGATTTTGGGAGAATATCGTTTGACCTCTTTTTTTTACCCATATTACTCCTTTCCTTCTTCTTTGCATAACATTGAAATGATGGAGTTTGGATCCAACAAGGCCAACAGGGCTAAGAATGGAGGCATAGCAATGCTTATTCAAGTTCACAAACATGGGATGGAGGAATGTTTTGCATGATGAAGCTCTTCATTTATGGTAGGAGCTACCTTACTTTGTGTCTCACATGTGTTTGTGGTGATGTTGGACATCATGTATTTGTCATCTTGTACTTCATGGTAAGAAGAGGACATCTAACCTCACAGTTGGAAGTCATCTCATGCATTGGTAGAAGACAAATTTGGAACCAAACATACATAACTTATTGCAGCAAATGGAAGAAGCCTTCCTTATGTTGATTCCATTTGGAGGGAATGGATGGTTTGCATCTACAATAAGAGTTGCTTGAGGGCAAGCAACATTTTGCAAAGGGAGACTGTAATGTTCCCAATTTTTACAGCTAATGGGAACATTGCATTTTAACTTTAGTTTTCTTTATTCATGAATAAAAGTATGTGAAGGAGGTTTACTAAACTCCTAAGTTGAGAATAAATACATGCCCAATGTGAAAGGGGATAAATTTGGGCTATTATATTAAACACCCCTTAGTGGGAAAAGGGGAATTCATTTGAATGGGTCAATCTTGGCCCCACCTACAGCGCAGATTGGAGGGAAGCTTATCCATCAAGCACAACGTACTTCTAGAAGAGGATCTCATGTGTGAAAGAGGATAAGTTGAAGAAGGTGTTTTAGGGTTTTGGCAAGCCCTCATGTTATAAAAAGAAGGAGAGGCAGCAAGCAAAGGCTGTTGAAAAATTTAAGAAGTTGCTACAACAACTCTAGTCTCTTGGCTGTTTAGCCTAAGGGAAGAGGATTTTCTGTTTAGGAATCCTCTCTCCTTCCATGGAGTAGCTCTTTGGAGGATATTGTAATGCATCTCTCCACTATCCAACATTATGGCCAAGCTTCATCTCTATAGCAGTGCTGGTCCTGTTGAGGGTTTTGCAGCTATTTGTGAGTTGCAGCAAGTGGGTGAACTAGATCTGCAAGATCTAGTTGTTTAGAGGAGATTTCTCTCAGGGAGGGTGTCTTGTGACAACCTAGAAGAGGATATCACTCTCATTTTTATTTCACATCTGTAATATTATCTACTGTATCATTTCATTCAAGCTACTGCGCAATATCTTCCATGAACTGCGTTATTTTCATGTACTAGTTTCACTGCTATTTGGATTTCTCATTGTACTGGATCTCAGGTGATTGAGGCTTGCCTCTCATCTTGAATATTTGTAAAGTAGCTTACTGATATAATATTATTCAGATATTATATATAATGTAATGAAATCCATCTTCAAAAATCCCTGAATTTTTCTGCAGTTCAATGTATTAAAAGCTAGATCTACAATTTATTATGCAATATTTTGGTAAAACCCCAAGGGGATCTGGTTAAGAAGGCTGAGTAGTTTCCAGATCTGGTATGCATCTGATGTTTCATCCATATATCAGTTTTATATCTGATTTTTAACATACAGCAGCTGAAGCTCCTCATATAGGACACTGTCAAGTCTTTTTTGTAGCTTTTACATGTATTACTGCTTAATTTCTGAATAATTCTTGCTCTTGCTTCATGTAAAGTCAATGATTCTACAAAGGAAATTCATTATGGATCTAATTTCTTGCTTCCATTCTGTAATATGAGTTTAATGTATGATTTCTAGTGACTTCCAGTAGAAACTGCACAATTCCTGAAGGAGGGTTTCTCTATTAACTCAGCCCTCTCCTTTAGCTGATGTTCATCTAGTGTTGATTGTGGGAGTTGTGTTTAAGCCCTATAAACCCTTTTTTTTTTGCTGAAACTCTACATGGAGGTCCCACACAGCCTAAAATAAGGGAACTCTACCCTATTATATGTTATTTTTACACTGGCTTTCTTATACAACGTCTCCCTTGAGCCTATTGCAGATTTTCCTGAGAGTGGAATTTCCCGCTTCTTACTTGTTTGGTTTTTGCTTCACTTTTGGATCCATTATTTAGATCTATAGATCTAAGGTTCCCAAGGGTGGAAAAATCCAAGAGGATTGTGTCATTCCCACACTTTCTATGTTTCACCAATCTTCTATAGATAGAGTCTGGAACGGGCCAGGAAGCCTCTGGTTTTCACCCTCTCTTTAGAGGTGATATAACCAGTAAATGCCCTACCAGTCTATCTCTAGTTTATATCTATTGGTGTGATTCCATATTGTTGTGATTCCATAGTGGAATATCTTAATATATTCCCTACTGAGCTTATTTTTCCCCATTTCAAACATTACATCCTCAGTTCATTCATTTGGAGGAAGAAAGAAGACCTTGTGGCCAAGGAAGCATCAAGGGCAATAGGTTTCTATTTTCTACTTATTATGGGTCATTTTCAGAAAGGTTTTGGGCAAGGAGACTTGATGCATTCTTCCTAATACATCTGGTGGTAGAGGATGAGGCTATAGAGATTACAGCGCTGCACCTAGAGGGTGAAGCATAGATTCGGTGGTTCAGCCATTTGAACCATACAGGAGTATTCAATTTTGATAAATTTACTCAAAGGTTGATGGGAAAATTTGGTGAAGGAAAATCAGAGGAGAAGAAGCCCTCATCACCAGTGGAGGAGACTTGTACCAGTGTTGTCACAACTATGGGGGAGTAGTCCTCAACATCTTCAGTTGGAGGAGCCAACCTATTGGAGGGAGAAGCCCTTATAGCCATATAAGATACTCCCAAATTTCATCAAGGTATGCCAAAATTTTCATCTCCTATTGTTTGAACAAATCATATGGAGGATTGTATGCCATTTCATACTGCTCATTTGGAACCACATGATTGCACTGCATTGTGCCACCTTGACTTGATCAAGGAAGGGATGGAACACCATCCTAATGGGCCACTGATGGGCCGCACAGCACATGTGAGGTTCGGGTGTGAATTCTTGGAGGATTGGGTGAACTTTTCCCCAAACAAATTTATGCAGAACCATATTTTCATCCTGGAGTTGAGACATGAGACAGCTAAAACACCATGGATGATAGTTACGACGCTGTTAAGAGGTAGCAGTGAGGAGGCTTTTCCTTCAACCCACTTGGATCCCTATGGGTTCAAGATGATCATTGGTGTGAGATCTTTCCTAGGAGATCTCCAAGGAGTTGCGTTTCAGCATCCCATGGAATGCAAGAAGAAAAATCTGATTTGGGAGGAGTGTAGTATTCTTTGGAAGGGTACCAATGTTGATCATAATGGGAGGCACTCACATTGGAAGGAATGGGAGTGGATGGAGAGCAAGAAGCTAGTAGGATACCTACAAATATATGACACTGGGTAGCAGGAGGCTTGGTTGCGTTGGTTGCTCCTGAAGGAGTTTGGCCATCATGGGACATATCCTTCTTCCAAGGGTATGTGGATGGAAGGGACTTGGCAGGATACTTGCATCATGGGACAGTAAGGACTATGGAGGAATCATGATGATATGATCATAATTTCCTCACCACATGGGTTGTATGATGGAGGTATGAGAAGGTAGCAAATACTTTTTTTGCTTTGGAGGATTGAGAGAGAGCAAGGGTAGATTTTCTCTCACATTTTGCATGATGTTGCAGGAGGAGGAGATGGCAACATTATGGGAGGAGTATTTGACATTGAACATGTCAAAGAATGGATTTATGAGATGGCAGGAGCCTATTTGCGTAGGCCAATATTGTTGTCACTTTGGAGCAGGGACTTGTTGATGGAGTGTTCCCAGGATCACTTCACATTTGATGCACTTGGTGGACATGGAGGAGGTGAGACTGATAGAGTAGTGGATGGATTCATATGTTCCTGTGGTATGTTCTTCTTGACTTGGACTTCCAAGCATGAGAAGGGGGATCTTCATGCATCATATGGTTCATTCCTCTTCCTAGGATTATGTCATAACACTATGGAGGACTCATTTATGGATCTTGTCACCATCTTACTTTCGTTGCATGGTAACAATTTTTTTTTTTACATTTATTGATTCTTCAACACAATATTTACATGTTCTTACCATTTCTTTGTAGTGCATTACTCTACAAAGGGGCAAGTTTTTCTTTGGGCTCCATGGACCATTTTTGGCCGGCTATTATGATGGAGACAACCATCTATTACATGACCTTGGGCAAGTGTTTGGTTACTCCTTCTATGCTTAGTTGATACATTCATTCATTTACCATTTAATAGTAGATGTGATGACTTATACAACTAGCCATTTGTCAAGAAACAACTTGCCATGCTATTTTCTGAAGCTACAATGGGAAAGATTGCGCTATGACCACTGGGGAAACTGTTGGTACCTTCTAGCACCACATGAAACCTTCAGTATTCCATTCATTATGATGTTGATCATGAGCCCATTTGCTGATGTTTTTCCTTCCTTTATGGGGATCATGATTGGGGGAGAAGCACATTGGGTGGATGTGTTCTTGGGGGAGGAGGATCCCCACACTTTCTGCATTACATGTTCTAAGGGGAGCATGGGAAGATACATGGCCACTATAGCAAAATATTTGTCTCTTTATGAGGAGGGCCATGAGATGGTTTGGGCCAGCTGGGTTCACAACGTTGGGAAAGGGATCTTTGGAGATCTAGTTTCCTTCTTGCCATTTGAGGGCAACATTATTGTAGCCCAAGATCAGAAAATTCTCTGCACTTATCTTAAGTGGAGAGGAGGACAGTGTGGGTTAGGCCACATTTTCTACCATATTCATCATTTCATCCCACCTACCTTGCAGGAGCTCAAGGTGGAGGAGGATTTTCACAAGTTTCCATGTTGGGAGGAAACTCATTTTACATGGATGATAGCTTGGAGACCTATTAATGAGGTAGCACCTTGATCCTTGGAGGATTTTATCTTATGAGGTTGCTACAAGGGAAGGAGAGGGTGCTATTCAATTCCATCATCACATTTTCTTGAGGACAAGCAACATTTCGGAGGGGAGGACTGTAATATTCCAAAATTTGCATGCAGCAAATTGGAATATTAAATTTTGGTAATGTCACTTAGGAGATTAATAAAAGGGTAAGGAGACCCATGCACTTCAGGAATAAGGATAAAATCCCTCATGTTGGGTAAGGGGATCATAATTCCAGCTGGATTTTACACTCTCATGTGTGATCTGGGACATTTTGCATGTGGACAAGGCCAAGTTTGACCAAGTCAACAGCATAAATGTAGGAAGAGTGAATCAACAAATAAAAGATCTCAATGTGAATATGGTTTAGCCTAGATAGATATATGTGATCTAGATTGAAGACCCTTAGGTGTGAAAAGAGCTAAAGCAAATTGAAGTGGTCAACCTTGACCAAATCAAACAACACAGTTTAGAGGAGTGGCTCTAATGAAGGCACAACATAGTTTTGGAGGGAGATTGTTTGTGTGATGGTAGAAACCCTATTGAGTGGGACCTATGGTGAGAAGGCTCACTTATTTTATAAGGAAGAGGATGACAGCCATTTGGGTGTTAGCTTAGGTATTACATTTTCATGTCTGCTTAGACTTTTCTCTTTTAGTTGTTTAGCTGAGATTGTCGGTGCTTCTTAGCACTAAGGGATTCCTGTTCAGGAATTCCTTCTCTTCCCTTTGAGTAGCTCTTGGGAGAGATATGATCCATCATTCCTCATATCCGGAATTGGCTCCAAGCTTCAGTATATATTTTCAGCACAGTTTCTGCAGGAGGTTGAGCTGAGTTGCAGGGTGTTGCAGGGGAGGGTTGAGAAACCCACTATCTGAGTTGATTTTGTAGAGGAGGGAGGTTTCTTTCTTGTGGGAGATAATTTTGGAGAGTTCTTGGGCTGATATCAGATCATTGGTAGTAGGCCAACACACTTTCATCACCTACAACGTTATTCCACTCAGGAATTGCATTATTTCTGGAGGGCAGTTGTAGCAGTGTCTTCTGTGGCTCTTTTGGGGAGTTTTCCTGTGATTGGATGATGGATTCTTCCATGGAGGGAGAAGTTTGATATGATATATAGTAGATTTATATTATTAAAACCTTCTATGCTCCTGTGCTTCAGTTTTTAGTGATTATTTTTTCATACTACTGAAAATCACCATTTGTATTCAGGGTGAACTCCTAGAAACCCTTCCCGGGTTCTCTAGTTTTTGTATCAAGGAGACTAGATCTCATTTTTCTGAGCATATTATCTAATATAATTTAAAATCTATTTTTATCTTCCATTTATGTGTATAAACCATATTTTATACTATGGAATCACTTTTATGTAGAATTTATTGTGTTGCAGTGTTTGGGGTTTTAGCTCTCTTTGGCAATACTAGGTGTGGGAGATCTGTTTAACCCACCTAGTTTGATTTGTTTCAGCTCTAAAATTGGATTTAGGTTATATATTGACTAATATACAGGATCCAAGAGTTAATTTCATTATTTTATAGCACATATTGCTGGAAATGCGTTTTTAGTGCATGCTTGCTGAGCAGTCCCGATTTTGGAATATTACACTCAATGATCAAAAGAAAAGCCAATTCAATGTTTCCATTAACCTCTAAGGAAAAAGTGTAAAAGAATATTATTGAAAAAGGGAAAAAGGGTTTCAAACATTAGAAAGTGGGTTTTCATAATTAAATCAAATTCATCTTATCTATAAAAGCTCATTATACACTTCAAGAGATTCATTTTTTCCTTTTTAAAGATCAAGATAGCTTAGCAAGGAAAAAATGCAGGGTTTTATAAGAAAACTTGGGCAAATTTTCTTGGCACTGCGCCCTTGGAATTTTTACTCCACTCTTTTTCTAAAGACGTTGCACACCTGGGGGGTGGCACTGCGCGCTGGGAGTGGCGCTGTGCTCTTGCCTGACAGGCCCACTGTTCATTCTAACTGGCACTGCACGCTCAAGACTAGTGCTACACACTTGGACAGAAAGGGTTTCTAAGCCCTCCAACCACTCAAATCACTCCAAATCTCTTTCAAGTCTTTGCCAAAGGTTCTCCAAGCACTATTAAGGGTAAGTACCTAACATACACCTGTATTTAAGAAATTTTGGTGTTTTCTTAATTAATGAAAATGGAACCCTAAAATAAAACCCAAATATTTAGCTTAAAATCCCTGCTTCTTTCTTATTTTTCACCCTCCTTGAAGTAGGGTTCATTACATTTTTTTAGGGATTCCATTCATCTTGCTTTTCACAACATCCATTCCCTTCATTCTCACTTATTCCATTCATTTGCAAGCTGCCATTTTCATACCCTCCCTTCATCTCATTTCACATCAGCTCTAGGGTTTCCAAAACAGAGTGTACAATGCCTGAGGGTGAAGACAGTGGTATGGAGGCACAAATGCCAAGGAGGCATGATCATAAAGGAGGAAAGATAAACATATTTGAACCCCTCAATACAAGAGAACTCGTGGCATCTACCCTTAATATTTCTTGCTTCAAACATGTAGGTTGCTTTGATTTTTGTGAGAAGGTGCAGCAAGTACAAAACCACCCTAAGCTAACAAGACTTTTCATTATCAGTTTACATGATAAACAAGTTAGTCTTGTTGGGGTTCCCTTTGATTTGTCTACAGATGCCATTAAAAATGCTACAGAAATACCAAGTGTGGGAGAAAAGTGGTTCAAGCAAGAAATCCTAGACATGAGTTACTTTGAGCCATATCTAAAACCTAGGTATAAAGATTGCCACAAGTCCATATTTCCTTGTTCACATCTGCTTGATAGATATGCACCCATGATGAGGATAATCATGAAGTTTTTCACATGTGAGGGAAGTTTTTTTTGTCTTTACTCATATCACATCCAGCTTCGTATGCATTTGACTAGAGTGAGGATGCTACATATACCATATTATCTCTTCTGTAGCATTGATAAAATTTCCTACATAGTGCAAAAGAGAGATTATCCTCAACAAATGCAGAGCCTATTCCACCACTCACTTATCAAGATGGTGATTATGCACCAACTACAGCAGAAAGGCATTCCATGGGAGACCTTCATTGCCAATGAGGTTTTAACTACTCCACAAGGCCATCATCAATAGGATATACCTTCCTCATCTCATCCTCCCATTCCTACTTCTCCATCACTTCATGTTGTTCACGCATCTCCACTCACTCACATTCCTTCACCCAATGACGACCCTTCCACATCACCATCGACTCACATTCCTTCACCTCATGATGATCCTCCTTCATCACCTTCCCAAAACCCTTCACCCTCATATCATGATGACAAAGCATCTAGCAGTGAAAGAGACAGTGAGACAGATGACACCAAGATGATTGACATTGAGCCTTTTCAATTGACCTACTAGAGTAGCTACACACATGTGTTTGCTGCACTTGAGATGCAAGGGGCCATGCCTTCTACATCAACAAGGAAGCTTGAAAAGGGTAAGGAAAATGTTGCAAAGTAGGTCATTTTTGAAGAGGAAGATACACATGAAACTGAACAAGAGTTTCAACTTATTGACCTTGAGGATGAAAATGAGGAGAGGATTACCAATATGCTGCTCAAAAACAAGGATGCAAAGATTAGTGAGCTACAAGACAATCTTGGTAGGTAACAAAATGTGATCAACTTCCTTGAGTTAGAAAACCAGCAGTTAGAAACAAAGCAGGCCATCAGTGAGGTCAGGGAAATCAGAGCTTGGAGGGAGGCTGAAAAGGCCAAGGCTATGCTAGATGAGACCTTGGGCACTTTTGATGACAATTACAATGAGTAAGAAAAACTTCCTAGGAAGAGGCCAAGGACAATTGGATTGAAGAAGGCTTTAGCCTGGGAAAGATAAAGACAGACAAAATTGGCAAAGAAGCTCACTCCAAGTGAGCTTCTTGCCATGGAAATCAACTATGATAGAGAATCTTGGCTAGAGAGAGCCAATTTGCACCTATAGGGTCAGATTGAGAAGGAAAAAAGAGACATTGACATGCAGAAGAAGATGGCAAAGAATTATGCCATGAGAAACAAGATTTAAAGGGCCAAGCTCAAAAGAGCCCTTGCAAAGATTCAAGCACAAAATGAGGCAAAGGAAAAGGAGAGATAAGGAGAAACTAGATATCCTTGCTTATGTATCCCTCCAAAAATCCAAATCATTATCAGCAAAGTCAGTTCCAAATTTTGGCACTTTAGTGCAAATTTTGATGCTAGTTTTTGGGGCACTCAAATTAAAAATGGCTTGCATCCTCATGTTCATCATGCCAAGGACATCATCGTCAAAACATTTCAGGTCATTTGGAGCAAAACTGGTCCCTGAAAAGGGCCAAAAACTACCTAGAAAACACCTTTCTGCCCTCTTTTCAGCACTGGCGCTGTGCCCTTAACAGTCTTGGGAAAATAGAATTTTGACTAGGAAATTGGGCACAAATATGGAAAATAAAGGTAGATCTGGAAACCAGATAGGACAGGCTTTCCAATGAGCTATCATGGAGCTCATTTGGACACTAGGAAGGCTTTCAAAACTCAGCTGCAAAATAGGCAATTTTTCCAGTCTTGGTGTTGCGCCCCTGTACCTTGGAGTTGTGCCCTTGCTAGTAGTTATTGCAAAAGATCTTTTGAGGCCTTAAAGTCAACATTTTCTCCAAATTATCTCAAATAATTATGTTAGAAGTTATTTTTTCCATAAATTTGTTTTAGATATTTTTCCTTGGGCCTTGCATGGTCTCAAAGGTCAAAGTGACTTGACTATGTAATTAATGACTTCCAAAACCCTAGCTAGGGTTTACTTCAGCATTTTTCTGTTAAATTCTACACGTAAGCTTCATTATTTGGTTGGTTTTTGGTTGATTTTTGAGCTCAATACACATAGACTTGTAGTTGTGAAGAAATTTGCTTTAGAGATTTGTGACTGTTTTGAATTGAATGAAAATGGAGCAAGCACATTCATTATGTTTTCCATGTTTTCCATGTTTTTTCATCTTTTCCCTTATGACAAAGTAGAAAATTTAGATTAATACATGTTGTTGAGAGGCACCTTAATTTTGTCTACCTTCTGTTGTTTAGATGTTTTCCTCTGCTAGGTCTGATTGAAGAAATCTTAATTTCTCTTTGATTCCACTTAGCTTGTTGTATTGAAAATGATTCAATGGAGCCAAGCCAAAGAATTTTATTGTATGACCTGTCCTTTGGTGTAGCTTAAAATATGTTTTTAAGACCTTTTCTTTGAAGTTTACTGATTAGAGTTTGGTTGAAGAAGTTTATGGTTTGCCCTATCCTTTAGCCCATCTTGAATAGTCACTTTGAAGGTATTTTATAGTTTGATTAAGGAATCTAGGATTTCCATGCTCTTTAATCATTACTTATGTGTTATCTTGAATGTTTTCTTTCTTTGAAGGAAAATAGATAGAGAATTTAAGAGTTCCCTACTCTCTAAGGTTTGTTGGATTGTTGTTTTAAAGTTTACTTGGTAAAGATAGGTCAAAGAAGTTTATGGTGCGCCTTGTCCTTTGATTCTTTCTTAAGCATAGTACTCTTAAATTCTCTTCTTTTTATAGTATATATTAAAGGATTCTTAACTGTCCTTTAAACCTACTAAATTCATAATTAAATGTTCATTTCACAGCCACCTAAGTTATTAAGATCCATTTGGCTTTGTTAACTTGTCCTATAAAACACCTTTGATCTATTATTATACTTTTCAAGCCTTTTACAGACTCCATATCCCAATGGTTTTAATTCCTCTTACTCTATCTGTTCTACTTTACAAGAAACCCAACCAAACAATACAAAACAAACAAACCCTATCACTTTAACTAGCCTAAAATCAACATCCTAAATCAATCAAGTCATATCTTTTATACAAATATAGAGAGAGCCCTCTCTGATTCTAAGAAGGCTAGGTCCTAGCACTCCAAATTTGGTTTGATGTTGCCCTTTTTTATTTGGTCTTGCCAATCTAACAAATTACAGGGACCTAACATAATGGCGATCAGGGCAGGATATGAGAAAGTAAAAACTTAAATATTCCTTCAAAACTCAAAAATCCCCTATCAAAATTAGATAAATCAAGTGTTATCTAGGAATGATATCTGGTTGATTTTCCATACTAGCATAATGATGAACACACTAGGGAAAAATCATCAAAAATATTAGTGTTACATAAAGAACTCAGAAAACCCAAAAATATCTCTAGATTGGTATTCAATTGTTGATGGTGGACAACAAAAAAATCTTCAAAACAATTAGCCTCATCCACCCAGTGACTCCATTAGCTTTCATTAGACCTGGTGACTCCACCATTCCTCATAGACTCCCCTGGGAATGTATTAATCAATCTTAATAGTATAAAACCCAACCACATACTGTGTGAATTCATTATTCTTTCAGATAGATCAGCTTCTCAAGACTCTTACAAAATTTCAACCTCTCTATGTTATGGGTCTGAAATCTAGCTTCACAAAGAATCAACACCAGATATCACCCTAACCTAAACCCTCCTACTATAACTGATGACCCAGAAATAATCTTAAGAAAAACTTCTAAGACTGAAGACCCAACTATTGTTAGACCAATTCAAAAAGCAAGTTTTGTTCCTGAAAACCTTACATCCTTGCAATATACCCAATTTGACTTACATCATAGAAGAAACCTATTTAGAACTAAGTCTCAAAATTGGATATACCAGACAGACCTTGAGCCTACAAACTTACAGCAAAGTTCTAGTAGAGAAGCCTCTCCTTCCACTCCTCTTGATTTTTATCTTCTCCAACACTTTGACTCATTTTGATCCAAATCTGCTCAATCTCAGCTAGTTATTCCAAGTACATCTACTAACCCCACTCATACGTCCACTGTGCAAACCACTCCATTTCATCCTCCACCTCCACTCATAAACCCTCCTCTTGTAAATCCTCCTTGGGTTCCATTACCTCCTATCATGGCAGCATGGTAGCCCCTCTAGTACTACCACAACATTTACTACCTATGCCACAGGAATATCAATCTAAAATCCCTTACTTTAATGGGACTGATTCTACTACTGCCCAATAGCATGGAGACAAGATGAATGATGCTTTTGACTACCAAGAGATAGAATAGGAGAATATAAAAATGAGAATTTTTGCCCAAAGTTTAGGAGGAGAAGCAAATAAATGGTTTAAGAACTTAAATCCTAATAGAATTCATGATCTCCGTTCCCTTTATCAAAAATTCATAAACAAGTGGGAGACTAAGAAAAATCATCTACAGATCCTATTAGAGTATGATAATCTTAAGAGAAATTTTGGGGAAAGTGTTCAAGACTACTGCACTAGGTTCAATAGTGTATACAATGCACTCCCTCCACACATGAAACCCCCGCAAGGCCTAGCCTTATTAAAATTTCCAGATGGATTTGATCCAGAAATGGCTTATCAATTAAGCGAAAGATATCCCCTTACCCTAGTAGACATGAAAAGGGGAGCATTAAGTGTAGAAGTCAATCTAATTGCTAAAAGGGCTAGGATGAGAGCAAAAAAGAGGGTTACATACAGAGAAGAAACTGTGGCCTCCACATCTGATGGTAAAATTGACAATCTAGTTAGGATAATGGAAAGGATGATGAAGAGAATTAACTTGAATGAAAGAGCGCCTCCCAGGGAAAACCAAAAAAATCCTCAAAACATAAACAGAAACCAAAACTTCAGAAGAGATCCTCCTCAAATCAGACAAAGATAAAATGACTAGAAAATCAGACTTCCTTTCCAAGAAAACTATGTAGATGAAGAGGAAAGAGAGAGTGAAGAGCCAGAAGAAAACCATGTCAATCTAATAGGCTCTAATAGTGAGGATGTTGTTTTTCTCACAGAAGAAGAACAAGGTCTGTTTTACTCAAATCAAATTGAAAGAACATATGAGGATTCTGAAGAATAAAAACTAGGGTTTGAAAATGATATCATGGAGGTTCATAGGCAGTATGACCTCAGAAGTGGAAAAACACAAGACATCCCCAAGAGGAACAAACCAGAAATTTCTGCTAGAAAGACCCCTAAAAACATTCCTAAAAATACAACAGAAAATACCAACATAATGGATAATAATCCCGATCAAAGCAAAAAAAAAATCAGCCAACATGATGGTGGCCAAAGCTGCGCTAGTGCATCAATTAGTGGCCCTGAAAAACTACCTTAACTAAGATTCCAAATAAAACTCAGCAAGCTAAAGTCATTGAAAAGACCATGTATGATAAAACTGATCTAACTCTACTAAGAACACATACACCATTCAGTATTGAGGGTGAAATTTCCAAGGTCAAAATAGCCATACCCCTTACTGAATTAGTGAATCAAGATGTATATAGATCTCAATTTTTGAAGGCTTTAAACATAGGAAATGACACTGATACTCTAAATATAACTGATGACAAGAAAAATTTGTTGTTTGGACTAGAGGCAGAAGGAAAGTTCCAAGAGGGAGTTGTGCCTCCATTCTATTTTAGTTTAAACATTCATGACAAAATCCTACACAATGCTATGCTAGACTCTGGTGCTTCACACAACCTCATTCCAAAGGTAGTGCTGGAGAGATTAGGCCTCGAAATAACCAAACCATACAAATACTTTTACTCGTTTGATTCAAGTAGAGTTATATGTCTGGGTTTTATCAAGGATCTATGTGTCAACCGGGCACAAATACTAGCCAAGAGCCTAGTCATGGATATTGTAGTGGCTGACATAACCCCAAAAGACAACATGCTCTTATATCAATCATGGGGAGCCAAACTCCAAGGAAACCTCCAAATGGACATGACATATGCTACCATACCAGTCTTTAACCAAAAAAGAATACTGTACATATGATCTCACATGAAATACATGGTAAGAAGCCAAGATAGGCCAAAGAACACCCCTCTCTATTCTATCCATTTAGACCTTGACTCATTCATATTGTACGATGAAGATGAAATTAATGAACAAGTAAATGAAAAAGAAGAAGAGCAGGACCTATCAGAACAGTCAAACCAAACATAAAATGAAGAACATAACAACCAAAATCCTAGCAGGCATGAACAACAACATAATGGCGAATATGAACTTGAAACACTTTGGAACATGAGATTTGATGGATCTTATGGCAAATCTGGTTCAGGAGTAGGTGTTTGGATACACAACACCAATGAAGATCACTCTTACAAGTTGAATTTTCAATGTACAAAAAATATTGCAGAGTATGAAGCTCTTCTCTCACTGTTACAAATGTTGAAAAGTATAAGAGCTAAGTGGATTTATGTTCAAGGAGATTCTGAGTTAATCATTAGGCAAATCAAAGGAGAATATTTAGCCAAGAATCCTAGGCTAAGAGAATATAGAAATGCTTCCTTAGACCTCCTCAAAACATTTGAAAAATATGAACTTACCTCTGTTCCAAGAACTCAAAAAAGGCTTGCAAATGAACTAGCCTTTGTTTCCAGCACTTGTCAACTACCTCATGCCAATGAACAATACACGGTAAAGGTAAAAAAAAGACCTACATTCCCTGGTAACATAGATTATTGGAAAGTTTTTTAAGGTGACAAACACATTGAAGACTTCCTACAATCCAAAAATGAATTTGAGATGCCAAAATCAGACTTAGACCATCAAGAGGACTGCTCTGATGAGGAACAAACACACAAAACATAGTTGCCTTATGCCGCTGATGTAAATCTGATAGAACACCCTCATAAGGCTGAATTGTGTGAAGATTCGAACAAAAGAGACCTTAAGGTGTTGCATTGCAAGGATAACTTATTGCAAAGAGGACTTGCCCCCTTAGAAGAGATGTTTGATTGTAATGTTGTTGCTAGGAAGCCTAATATGGAATCCACCGAGACAAATGTAGAAGAATGAAACATAGGCAGTGAGAAATAACCTAAAATGATAAAGTTGTCCAAAACATTGCCACCCCTTATAAAATAGAAATACATTGAAATGTTCAAATAGTTCAAGGATGTGATTGCATGTGGCTATAAGGACTTGAAATCCTATGAGACAAACATCATTAAGCATAAGATTTCTCTCAAGGAAAGCCAGAAACCATTCAAGTAGAGATTGAGTAGGATAAACCCTGTCCTAATGCCTCTAGTTGAGAAAGAAATCAAAAATATATATGATGCTGGAATAATAGTCCCACTTAGGTACTCAAAATGGGTCTCAAACCTTGTGTCAGTGGGGAAGAAGACAGGTGAAATTAGGCTATGCATAGACTTCATAAATTTAAATAAGGCCTCCTTGAAAGACAACTACCCTTTACTTAAGATGGACCATATACTACAAAGGGTAGTAGGCTCTTGATGTTTTTTTAGGGTATAATCAGGTGCTAGCACTTCCAAGTGATCAGCACAAAACAACTTTCACTACACATTAGGGCACCTTCATGTATGTCAAAATGCCTTTTGGGTTAATGAATGTTGGGGCCACTTTTCAAAGAACCATGGAAATTTCTTTTTCCAAAGAAATAGGCTACTTCATTGTGATATACCTTGATGACATCACAATCTACTCAAAAATTAATGAAGAACACCTAGCTCACTTAAGAAAAGTCTTTGAAAAGTGTATAAAGTATGGTTTATCTTTGAATCCTAAGAAAACTATATTTTGACATAAATAAGGGAAAATTTGAGGCCACATAATATCTGAAGAGAGAATCAAGATAGACCCAAAAAGGATTGAGGGGATATTGTATATTAGCCACCCTAGAAACATCAAATAGCTGCAATCCTTCATTGGAAAGATCAACTTCTTAAGAAGGTTCATACCAAACCTTGTAGAACTCCTAAGAAACATTACAAACATGTTGAAATGATAAATATGAGTCAAATGGACCATAGAAGCAAATAAATCCTTTGAACTGGTAAAACAAGCACTTACCCAAACACCAGTTCTAATCAGCCCTAACTCTACCAAGGATTTACTCATCTTCTCATTTGCATTGGAACACACCATTGCTGCAGTATTGCTACAAAAGAACATAATTGGACAAGAACAACCCATAGATTTCTTCAGTAAGGCACTAAGAGATGCACCTTTGAAATATAACATCAGGGAAAAAAAAGCTTTTGCCTTCATCAAAGCCTTAAAATATTTCAGAGTTTACATCTTGCATTCACATGTCATTGCTTTTGTTCCTCATGCAGTTGTTAAGGACATACTAACTCAGGATCCTAATGGTAAAAGAGGTAAGTGGATTATTGTCATCTTAGAGTATGATTTGGAAATCAAGCCCACCAAGCTAATCAAAGGGTGAGGACTGGCCAAACTGATGGCTGAAGAAAACTTTCGAGCATTGGATAGAAACATGATACATTCCTTGGATGAAAAAGAAGAGCTGGCGACTCCACCTATTGAAGAAGCATTTCTGAACTCACTCTGGTATGCTGATATATTATATGTGCTTTTTAATCTAAATGCTCCTCCTGGTTTGTCCAAAACAAAGGCCAGATTGTTGAAAGAAAAGGCTGTAAATTTTTGCATCCTAGATAAATCTTTACATTGGAAAAATTATGTTGGTATCCTGCTTAAATGTTTACTTGAAGATGATGCGGATAGAATCATGCATGAGTTTCATGAAGGAGAATGTGGAGGTCATATTTATTGTAAAACCACAACCAAAAAAATCCTTAAAGCTGGTTTCTATTGGCCCACTCTTTTCCCTAATATCCACAAGCTAGTAGTGACTTGCCATAAATTCCAAATCTTTGAGGGAAAGAGATAACTATTGCCTTTGCCTTTTCACCCTATAAGTGTTGAAATTCCTTTTCAACTATGGGGTTTGTATTTCATATGAGAAATTCACCCTGCCTCCTCTACCCAACACAAATCGATCCTCACTGCAACTGACTATTTCACCAAATGGATAGAAGCCATCCCTTCAAGGACTTCCACTAACTTGGTAATCATCAAATTCCTTGAGACAAATATTCTGTCCAGATTTGGTTGTCCAAGAAAGATCATCACTGATAATGTTGTTGCATTTAAGTCCAAGAGAATGGTAGACTTTTGCCACAAGTATCGCATTACATTAGGGCATTCTATAGTTTATTACCATAAAGGTAATGGGTTGGGTGAGTCCCCTAACAAAAGTTTGGTAAATATCATCAAGAAATTGTTGGAAGAGAACAAAAATTCATGGCACAACAAATTAGTGCATGCACTATGGGTAGACAGGTTAACAAGCAAGAAATCAATTAACTTATCTCCCTATCAGCTAGTGTATGGCGTGGATGCATTTTTTCCAACATCCTTGGGAATCCCGGTAATGAAGCTCCTCCAAGAGGTACAATGAGAGGAGAATGATATGCAAAGGAGGCTGAACCAAACCATTCATTTCCAATAATCAAGGGAAGAAGTATACAATAGAACACAAGCAGTACAAGAGAATATCAAGAAATTTTTTGATAAGAGGACCAAAGAAAATGATTTCTAGATTGGAGACAAAGTGGTGAAGTGGGATTCAAGAAGAGAGGACAAAGGCAAGCATGGAAAATTTGAAAATATATGGAAGGGTCCATACATCATCCATTCAGGAAGAGGTAACAATGCATTCTTTCTACAAGAAATGGATGGAACAGATTTATGAGGACCTGTCAATGGCAGGATGCTCAAGGACTATTTTTGTTGAAGTTTTTAGTTTGAATATTTTTTCATTGTACATAACATTTCTTGAATAAAATATCAGAAAAATGAAAAAACAAAAACAAATAAAAGAAGAAAAGAGGGCAAATAAATAGAAGAGGTAAAGCCCCATACCAAAAAAGAATATGTATGAAAGTGTGCAAGTCCAAATGCAACTACTTTGAAGAAAGAAGGTATTTTTTAGTCATGCAGCCTAACCATGATAGAACATGTTTTAAATTTCTACTGATAAGGTAGAAAACGATGATTTTCCAAAGTATTTAAACTTGGTTTATCAGTAGACTAGGTTAGGAAAAGATGTTGGTTCCCAAAGCTTAAATTTGAACCAAAGAGAAAAGAGAGGGATGAGTGACAAAGTTCCAAATTATAAACCCTCAATTTTTTCTAGTGTTACATGTTCAAAAATAAAATCTGTGTGCAACTTGTCCAAAATGCCACAGCTCATGACAAATCAAACAGCTTAACCTTGATTTGGTCATGTTTAAAATTTTTTGTTGATAGGTTAGAGAATGAAAATCTGTCAAACTACTTAACCTTGATAGATAAGTAGATTAAGTAGAGGATAAAAATGGCTCATCATTCTAATCTGAGCCTTTGGATGACATAAGGGTAGACATAGGTATTTTTTATGCTTTCAAAAGAAAAAAATGATGTTCAGGGTTTTCCAATCCAAATTCACCCAAATGAAGAGAAAATGTTAGGAAAAGTATGATGGGTAGGTAGTGTTGATATTAAAGAAATCATGTTTTTCATATTGTAAGATCACAAATTCAAAGAACAAGAGTAAAACAACAAGCATGTGAGGCATCTCATCTACAAAATTAGAGATCTGAGGTTCTTGACACCTCCTGAAAGGAGTTGCCCTCCCCAAGTCGAGCCACTGTTAGTCATCAATATTTTTCACTATCTTTAGATGACTATAGGATGTTTATAGATTTCTAAAAACAATATTCCTTGAATATCTTGAGTTTCAGAAATCTCACTGCCTTCATTATCCTTATTAAAAAAAAAATTCACTATTCTATTAGTTTTTCATTTCATGGTCACCCTGTTGCTCCTAAAAGACTCATCACGGGCTTATACCTCTCATTTTTAGCCTCCTTTCCTGCCTATAACGTCATTGCCCTATTTTCCCCTATCCATAAACTCCACCTTCTCTCTAGGGTTTCCTATATATAACTCATTTCCATGTGCTTTTGGGCATAATAACCTATACCAATACTCTGTTTTCATTTGGAAATATCCAAGCCAAATTTCAGTTAAGATCAGGTAAAAGGACCCTTCCACTAGGTCATTAGGGTTTTGCATGTTTTAAGGTCATCTTGGATGTATCAAGCACTGCTTTCCCTTTGCTAAAATCTAGCTCAGATGAAATACAATGTCAAGATATGGTTATTCAAGAAGGACCTAAAAGTTTCCAAAGAGGATTATCTTCTCAGTTCAAAGTCTGCAAATGACAAAAATGGAAATAGTTCAGCACTTCTGCAAGAGTGTTGAAATATTTATCAACAGAAATTATTGATGAGGTAAACTATCTACTCCTGAATGAAGACAAATTATAGCAAAGTAAAGGGGAACAACTTGGTCTTGTAGAGAACTAGGGTTTTGAGCTTGATGGTCCAGTTGAATGACAAAACAGTGATCACTTGTAGAAAATGACTTGGAGTAAGCGCACAAGGCCAAGCATGAAGAAAGTCTATCAAAATAGATTGATGGAATATGGAAAAATGTGAGGTGAACTAAACATAAATGAATGAACTTGAAAGGGCTATATAGAACTTAGAAGACAACACTGATGATTGTTATAGAGACTACAAACAATTAGGGTTTTGAAGAAAGTGGCCAGAGAAGGTGGAAAAGATGAGTTGAGCTCCATGGTGGAAACAAGAGAATATTTTGAAGATGCTACTATGTGACTAAAACCCAAAAGTGTCAAAATGAACTTTCCATGCCTCAATGATCAAAAGAAAAGCCAATTCAATGTTTTCAGTAACCTGTAAGGCAAAAGTGTAAAAGAATATCAGTGAAAAAGGGAAAAATGGTTTCAAACATTAGAAAGTGGGTTTTCATAATTAAATCAAATTCCTCTTATCTATAAAAGCTCATTATACACTTCAAGAGATTCATCATTTCATTTTAAAAGATCAAGAATGCTCAGTAAGGAATAATTTCAGGGTTTTCTAAGCAAACTTGGGAAAATTTTCCTGGCACTACGCGTTTAGCTTGGCGTTGTGCGCCTGGGACTGGGCGTTGCACCCTTGGCATTTTTTCTCCACTCTTTTTTTGAAGGCGTTACGCACCTGGGAGGTGGCACTGCGTGCTGGGAGTGGTGCTGCACTCTTGCCCGATAGGCCCTCTACTAATTCTAACTGGCATTGCATGCTTAGGAATGGTGTTGCGCGCTCAGGACTGGTGCGGTGCCCTCGGCCTTAACACTCCATCCTCAGCCTTGGCGCTGCACGCTTGGAAATAAAGGGTTTCTAAACCCTCCAACCACTCAAATCACTCCAAATCTCTTCCAAGTATTTTACAAATGTTCTCCAAGCATTGATAAGGGTAAGTACCTGACATACACCCATCTTCAAGAAATTTTGGTGTTTTCTTAATCAATGAAAATGGAACGCTAAAAGTAAACCCTAAGATTTAGCTTGAAATCCATGTTTATTTCCTATTTTTCATCCTCCTTAAAGAAAAACAATCATAAGCAGGGGTCATTACATTGTTTGAGGGCTACCATTCATATTGCTTATCAAAACATCCATTCCCTTCATTCTCACTTATTCCATTCATTTGCAAGCTTCCATTTTCATACCCTCCCTTCATCTCATTTCACATCAGCTCTAGGGTTTCCAAAACAGAGTGTACAATGTCTGAGGGTGAATAAAGTGGTATGGAGGCACAAATTCAAAGGAGGCATGATCATAAAGGAGGAAAGATAAACAAATTTGAACCCCTCAATACAAGAGAACTCATGGCATCTCCCCTTACTATTTCCTGCTTCAAACATGTAGGCTGCTTTGATTTTGTGAGAAGGTGCAGCAAGTACAAAACCACCCTGAGCTAACAAGACTTTTAATTATCAATTTACATGAAAAAAAACTCACTATTTCTAGGGTTACCTTTTATTTGCCTACAAATTCCATTGTAAATGCTACAGGAATACCAAGTGTGGGAGAAAAGTTATTCAAGCAAGCAAACCTAGACATGAGTTGCTTTGAGCCATATCTAAAACCTAGGTATAAATATCACCACAATTCCATCTTTCTTTTTTCACATCTTCTTGATAGATATGTGTAGAAATTTGCTGAATAATGATTAATTATCCACAGAGACTATCCTGATCACATACAATTCGAATTTATATGCAACACATAATCTCTTCCACTCAGATCAACTCAGATCATCAAACATGCGGAAAATAAAATCAAGCGATAACACATCAATTCATCATACACATTAACACAGTATGTATGGGGAAGCTTATAGCTGAAAACCCCACAGCTATTGTGTATATTATAATGGAGAAATCAAGTAACAAACTCAGTACAATACTCCTCATAAGTACTCAGTACTTTCTCATAAAGTTACTCACAATCTAGCTCAGTTTTGAACAGGTTACTGGTTCAAAACTCACCGCCAATTTCCTTGCCTCTATTGCTAATGCCGCTTTGATAATAGGTGGATATAAACTACTCACTTCGAATCAAGAATCCTCATGGGCTTACCAAATTAATCAGAAGGTTAAAAACAAATAGCAACAGTATAGTCACAACTGACAGCTAACTCCACCCTTTCATCTACCTCTTTCACTGGTCTCCACTGAACTGATCATACACTGTAGTGAACTGATGTGTTCTTGAGTTGAATAATGAGTTACTAATTAATGAATTAAATAATATTTAATTCACTCCACCCATAACTAATTGATTAGCTAGTTAAACTAATCTCAATCAGTTCAACTAAAATAAACAGAACACAACTCCACTATCTGTCTCATTAACTCCTCCAAACTTCTGCCACTGAAGTCCAACTGAAGTCAACCATGCATGATGCCATCAAACCCTGGGGAACCACGTGATTCCTCTGTCAGATGCATGAGCCACTTCTGTAGCTCGAACTGAAGTGCTCCAAGAGAGTAAACTGTTGTTTATAGTCTAAATATTATTAAGGATAAATAATATTTGACTTCCCTGTTTTAAGGAGAGGCAGTCTAAAAATAGACTTCGACCTCTTTGACCTCAAAAATAGAGTCTCATATATTTTTACCAACATGACACATACTTCAATAATCTCAAACTAGAATCCCCGAACCATGCTCCATATGTCTAAAAATAGACATAGTCTAAAAATAGACTTTGCACCAGAATTCACCTGCGGGCCCACTTAGTGAAGGCGACTTCATTTCACTAAGCTCCATCATCTTGCTGCATTTTCAACACTCCCTCTCAGCAAGATATGGATTATCTGCAACCCCTATCCTGCCTCTGTGGAATTCAAACTTGCTCCTGGTGAGCGCCTTCGTCAGGATGTCGGCATCCTGATCCTCCGTGGGAACATATGAAAGCATCATGATTCTCCGTTGAACACAATCTCTGATATGATGGTACCTGATGTCGATGTGTTTGGACCTATCATGAAATACTGGATTGGCCGAGAGTTTAATGCAACTCTGGTTATCACAGTAGATCACTGTAGGCTCCAAATGCAACCTGAACAAACCTGCGAGGATCTTCCTCATCCAAATGGCCTCGCATGCAGCCAAGCTAGCTGCCATGTACTCGGCCTCTGCTGAACTGAGTGCCACGGATCTCTGCTTCCTGCTGTACCAGGAAACTGCTGTCGACCCAATGCTGAAAACTCCTCCAGATGTGCTCTTCCGGTCCATTGGACTCCCTGCCCAATCTGCATCAGTGAAGCCAGAAAGCTTTGCTCCATCCTCCTGTCTGTACCATAGACCATATCCCGATGTGCCTCTGATATAGCGCAATACATGCTTGCCCACCTTCCAAAAGAGCTTGGTAGGCTTAACCATAGCTTGCGAAAGCTGGTTAACTGCATAGCATATATCGGGTCGTGTATTGACCAGATACATAAGCGACCCCACCAATTGTCGATAGATAGTGGCATCCACTACCTCCGCTGAAGTAGCATCCTCCTTCCTCCAACCACCAGGAAGAGGAGTGTCAACAAGCTTGCAGCCTTGCATGTTGAACCTCTCCAGAATCTCCCGAGCATACTTGCCTTGAGAAACAAACAGTCCTCCGCTGCGCTGCCAAATCTCCAATCCCAGGAAATAATGAAAGATGCCCAAGTCCTTCATCTCGAACTCTCGTGCAAGATCCTCCTTGCATGAAAGTATCAACTGCTCATCGCCAATCAAAATCAGATCATCTACATACAGTATGATGATCAACAGCTTCCCCTCCACCACAATCTGGTACAGGTTTGGATCCGCCTCACTCTTGGAGAATCCAAGCCCGGTGAAGTAGCTGTTTATCCGAGTGTACCAAGCACGAGGTGCTTGCTTCAGCCCGTACAGTGCTCTCTTGAGTCGGCACACATGCGACTCACTGCTGAAGATCTCAAAACCTTCAAGCTGCTCTATGTACACCTCCTCCTCAATGACTCCATTGAGGAACGCAGTCTTCACATCGATCTGATGAATGTGCCACCCCATCTGCGCTGAGAGATCAAGGATCGTCCTTATGGAAGATTACCTCGCGACAGGTGCAAAAGTCTCCTCATAGTCAACCCCCTCGATCTGTGAAAAGCCACGGGCGACAAATCTCGCCTTATACTTCTCCACACTCCCGTCATCCACCTGCTTCACCTTGTAGATCCATCGTGAACCCACCACTGATTTCCCCACCGGTCTTGGGACAATCTCCCATGCACTGTTTTTGACGATCGAATCATATTATTCGATCATGGCATCAACCCATGCGGGTTCCTCCACAGCTTCCTCAAAAGAGGATGGCTCCATCACAACACATTGACTCACAAGAGCCATGTATCCAGTGTACCGATCCGGTGACTGTCTCTGTCTGCGCTGTGATGTAGGTGGTCCTACAACCTTCTCTGCATCCCGAGCCAGTCGCTCAGCTTCTGTAGTGCGCATGCGCCCTCTGATGGTTGGCGCTGCCTGGGTGGTTTCTTCCACCTCCTGAACCTCCTCTTGTGGGTGATCCACATCCGGAAGCTCCTCCTTAGGAACTAACAGCTCCTCATCTGCATGCAAGTGTAGCTCCCTCTCAAGCGAACACTGCATGGCTTTCTCCTCCTGAAATTTTATATCCCGTCGCACAACAGTCTTGCGACTGTCTGGCACATACACCAGATAGTTGTGAGGTGTATCAGTGTACCCCACAAATATTCCAACCTCAGCAGTTGGATCCAGCTTCCTTCTCGCATCCTTCGTCACATGCATGTGGACAGGAGAACCAAAAATCCGCAAATGGGAAATATCAGGCCTCTTGCCAGAATAAGCCTCCTCCGGTGTACTCATGCCAAGAACCTTGTGAGGACGCGGTTACTGCTGTCTGCCCTGGCACCGCGGTGCATGCCTCGGCCTGATGAAGAGGTGAGCCACGGTCATGCCAACATCGCCGTGCGACACCACGATGCGTTGCATTTCTTCTGCTCGGCCACCTGGGTGTAACGTGAGTTGTGGACCGCGATGGGCTCTCTGGTCCCCGCTCTGCGGCTGCCGAAACTCCTTGGTCAGCGAGATGAATTCTGCAGGTATCACTCCTTGCGACAATCACCTTCTTCACAAACTCCTTCTCGATCGGTGCTTTAAACTCACGAACTTCGTGAATGTCGCTCTTCTTCGACATGAAGAAGATCCAGCACTTTCGAGAGAAATCATCAACAAAGATCACATAATACCTGTGCTTTGGTGTCGAAGCAACAGAGAAAGGACCACACACGTCTGTGTGAACTCTCTCAAGGATCGTCGTGGCGCGACTATCCTTCTCGTGAAAGGTGGCTTTCACATACTTTCCTAAAGTACACCCCTTGCACTGATCTGACTGCGCAAGGGTGCCCTTAGGAAGCCCAGTAGAAATCTGCTGCAGAATCTTCAAAGCTCCATGGTGAAGGTGGCCCAATCTCCTGTGCCACAGTTCGCCCTCATCATCCCGGCTCACCATTTCTCCCGCCTTGCATGCCATAGCTGCGCAGCCATCTACCTGCAACTGATAAAGGTTCTTGGTTCGAACCCCTATCTTCCGGGTCTCTCCAGTAGTCTTATTGCGCAGGAATGCTTTTCCTTCGCTGAAGACCACATCATACCCCTTATCCTCCAACATCGCCACAGAGATCAAGTTCTTCTTCAATCCGGGTACATGCATGACATCCTTCAATACAAAGGGTTTACCAGACTCCCTCTGAAAGGATATGGTACCGATACCAGTCGCACTGTATCTACCATCATCGCCCATCTCGATGTGCACACCAAAATCTTTGTCCTCCAGATCTGAGAACAAATCCCGATCTCCCGTCATATGAAATGACGCACCGCTGTCCAAGAACCATACCGATCCCATCACACTTGAAACCAAGCATGCGATCAGTGAAAAGTCAAGCTCGAACTGTGAAGCCAAAGCTTCTCCATCTACAGATCTTCCCGCTTGCTTGTTCTTCTTCTTCTTTAGACAATTGGTAGCATAATGTCCGTGATCATGGCAGTGAAAACACTTCACTTTCGCCATATCCTGCTTCTTGCCCTTTGCACCAGAATGAGAGGTTTTCTTACCCTTCCCTTTCTTTTCTTTGGCAACCAAAGCGCAATTTTCTTCATCAGCTCCCTTTGATGAAGATCCATCTCGAGTAGTCCTCCTTATCTCCTCCTGCATGAGATCCGCCCAAAGGCGCTCCCATCCCGACAACTTCTCCCGACCATTGACACTATCTTGATATGAGTGCCAAGCCTTCGGAAGACCAAGGAGAGCCAGGTCTACCATGTCCTCTTCATCGACAGTCACCCCCACACTTCCCAGCTCATCTCTGCACTGAGTGAACTTCGTGAGGTATTTGGCGATACTGTCGCCCTTCTCCATCTTGATGTTCCTGAGCTTATCTTTGAGCGCCAGCTTCCTTTGGTCGCTCTTACTATGGAATAGATCCATCAAATCTTTCCACATTAAATATGGAGTAGCCTTTCCATGCAAGCTGGATACAATATGATCCTTGACGCCCTCCAACAGGATCCTTCGACACTTCGCCATCTTCTTTTGCCATACTTCGACTTCAGCAGGATCAGTGGGCTTTTGGACATTCGTATCTACGAACTCCTTCAGACCATTATCTTCTAATACTGCTTCCATGCGATCCTTCCATGCAACATAATTCGAACTTCCTTCAAGAGCATATTCGAGTCGCAAACCGTTGAAAGACATTTTCAACACTGGCACCAAGAAAACAAAACTGCTGCAAAATTTTGAATTCCACCTCAAAGCTCAGCCGCTCTAGATCGTGAGAAAAAATTATTTCTAGCACGGAGATCGACTGCAAGGGGCATTTACCAGACCTTTCACTTTCCGAAGAAAGATGAATCCGGAGGCTACCTGGCCCGCATGCAGACTCTGTCTACCGAAATAAGTTTGTAATCATTGTGATGATCAATCTCTGCTTCAATAGCTCTGATACCATGTAGAAATTTGCTGAATAATGATTAATTATCCACCGATACTATCCTGATCACATACAATTCAAATTTATATGCAACACATAATCTCTTCCACTCAGATCAACTCAGATCATCAAACATGCGGAAAATAAAATCAAGCGATAACACATCAATTCATCATACACATTAACACAGTATGTATGGGGAAATATTATAGCTGAAAACCCCGCAGCTATTGTGTATATTATAATGGATAAATCAAGTAACAAACTCAGTACAATACTCCTCACAAGTACTCAGTACTTTCTCATAAAGTTACTCACAATATAGCTCAATTTTGAACAGGTTACTGGTTCAAAACTCACCGCCAATTGCCTTGCCTCTATTGCGTGTTTCAATGCTATGGGATGGCCTCTTTATATAGATAAACCACCAGCCTGAACTGCGCAATCCTCATGGGCTTACTCCACCTATCTGTGTGTTGCAAATAGCAACAGTATAGTCACAATTGATAGCTAACTCCACCCTTTCATCTACCTCTTTCACTGGTCTCCACTGAACTAATCATGCACTGTAGTGAACTGATGTGTTCTTGAGTTGAATAATGAGTTACTAATTAATGAATTAAATAATATTTAATTCACTCCACTCATAACTAATTGATTATCTAGTTAAACTAATCTCAATTAGTTCAACTAAAATAAACAGAGCACAACTCCACTAGCTGTCTCATTAACTCCTCCAAACTTCTGCCACTAAAGTCCAACTGAAGTCAACCATGCATGATGCCATCAAACCCTTGGGAACCACATGATTCCTTTTTCAGATGCATGAGCCACTTCTATAGCTCGAACTGAAGTGCTCCAAGAGAATAAACTGAAGTTTATAGTCTAAATATTATTAAGGGTAAATAATATTTGACTTCCCTGTTTTAAGGAGAGGCAGTCTAAAAATAGACTTCGACCTCTTTGACCTCAAAAATAGAGTCTCATCTATTTTTACCAACTTTATATTTACATACTTGAGAATCTCAATGGAATCCCAAGAACCATACTCCCATGTGTATACATAAATAGACATGTGGTCTAAAATTAGACTTTGCGCGAGTGCCTACGGACACTTGGTGACTTCATTTCACTAAGCTCCATCATCTTCTTGCATTCTCAACAATATTGCAACCATGATGAGGAAAATCATGAAGTATTTCACATGTGAGGGAAGGTTTTCCCGTCTTTACTCATATCACATCCGGGTTCTTATGCATTTCACCAGAGTGAGGATGCTACATATACCATATTACCTTTTCCGTAGCATTGACAAAATGGCCTACATAGTGCAAAAGAGAGATTATCCTTAGCAAATTCAAAGCCTATTCCATCACTCACTCATCAAGATGGTGGTTATGCACAAACTACAGCAGAAATGCATTCCATTGGAGACCTTCATTGCCAATGAGGTTTTTACTACTCCACAAGGCCATCATCAACAAGATATACCTTCCTCATCTCATCCTTCCATTCCTACTTCTCCATCATTTCTTGATGTTCCTAAATCTCCACTCAACAAAATTCCTTCACCCCATGATGACCCTTCCACATCACCATCCACTCACATTCCTTCACCTCATGATGATCCTCCTTCATCACCTTCCCACAGCCTTTCACCCTCATCTCATGACACCAGAGCATCCAGTAGTGAAAGAGACAGTGAGACAGATGGCAATGAGATGATTTACATTGATACTTTTCCTTTAACCTATTGGAGGGGCTACAGGCATGTGTTTGCTGCACTTGAGGTGCAAGGGGCCATGCCTTCTACATCAACAAAATAGCTTGACAAGGGTAAGGAAAATGTTGCAGAGCAGGTCATTGTTGAAGAGGAGGATACACATGAAAATGAACAATAGTTTCAAATTATTGACCTTGAGGATGAGGATGAGGAGAGGGTTACAAATATGCTACTCAAAACCAAGGATGCCAATATTAGTTAGCTTCAAGATAATCTTGGTAGGGAAAAGAATGTGATCAACTTCCTTGAGTTAGAAAACCAACATTTAGAGACAGATAAATCCATTAGTGAAGTCAGGGCAATCAAAGCTCGAAAGGAGGCCGAAAAGGAAAAGGCTATGCTAGATGAGACTTTGGGAATTTCTGATAATAGTGAAGATGTGGAAGAACAACTTCCTAGGAAAATTTCAAGGACAATTGGGCTGAAGAAGGCTTTAGCCCGGGAAAGAGAGAAAGAGATAGAATTGGTAGAGTAGCTCACTCCAAGTGAGATGCTTGCCATGGAAATCTGCTATGATACAGAATCTTGGATAGAGAGGGAAAACCTGCACCTATAGGTTCAACTTGAGAAGGCCAATAGAGACATTGACATGTAGAAGAAGATGGCAAAGCATTATGCCATGAGAAATAGGATTGCAAGGGCCAATCTCAAAAGAGCCCTTGCAAAGATTCAGTCCTTGACTAAGGAAAAGGAGAAATCAAGTTTGATATCCTTGCTTATGTATCCCTCCAAGCATCCCAACCATGATTAGTAAGGTAAATTCCAAATTTTGGCACTTGGTGCAAATTGTTTATTTTTGATAGTTTGGCTAGCAGAAAAAGGGCTAAATGCGCAGCGCCACTGGTGTTTCACTCTTTTTTGGGGAACTCAAATGGAAAAAATTCAGCATTTTCATGTTCCTCATGCCAAGGACATCATCCTCAGAAACTTTCAGATCATTTGGAGCAAAACTGGTCCCTCAAAAAGGCTAAAAATCATAAAAAATTGCCTTTTTGCCCTCTTTTCAGCACTGGCGCTGTGCCCTTAGCAGTATTGGTAAAAATGGTTTTTAACTCATAAAATGGGCACCAATATAGAAACTAAAGGAAGATATGTAAACTAGATAGGATAGGCTTTCCAATGAGCTATCATGGAGCTCATTTGGACACTAGGAAGGCCTCCAAAACTCAGCTGCAAAACATGTGATTTTTCCATTCTTGGCATTGTGCCCCTATACCTTGGAGCTATGCCCTTGCTAGGAGTTATAGAAAAAGATATTTTGAGGCCTTAAAGTCAATTTTTTCTCCCAATTAGCTCAAATATTGATGTTAGAAGTTATTTTTTCCATAAATGAGTTTATATATTTTTGCCTTGGGCCTTGCATGGTCTCAAACGTCAAAGTGCCTTAAATGTGTAATTAATGACTTCCAAAACCCTAGCTAGGGTTTACATCATCATTTTGAAGTTAAATACTATATGTAATCTTCATTATGTTGTTGGTTTATTTTTTAGCTCAATATACATAGACTTGGAGTTGTGAAGAAATTGGCTTTGGAGCTTTGTGACTGTTTTGAATTGAATGACAATGGAGCATGCACATTCATAGGATTCATAAACTTTGTTAAATGGTGATGTTGTTCTTATCTTGCATTTGTTTCCTTATTTTTTCCATGTTGTTTCATCTTTTCCCTTGCAATGGAACAAAAATTTTAGATTAAGATATGTTGTTGAGAGACATGCTCTTAGAGGCACCTTAGTTCTGTCTGCCTTCTATTGTTTAGATGTTTTCTGTGCTTTATGCACATTTGAAGAATTCTTAATTGCTCTTTGGTTTCACTTAGCTTGTTTGCCTTGAAAATTATTTAATGGAGTCAAGCCAAAGAATTTTATGGTATGCCCTGTCCTTTGGTGTAGCTTAAAACATTGTTTTTAAAGCCTTTTATTTTAATTTTACTAATTAAGGTTTGGCTAAAGAAGTTTATGGTTTTCCCTGTCCTTTAGTCCATCTTGAATAGTCTCTTTGAAGGTCTTTTATAGTTTGATTAAGGAATTTAGGATTTCCCTGCTCTTTAATCATTACTAATGTGTTATCTTGAATGTTTTCTTTCTCTGAAGGTAAAGAACCAGAGAATTTAGGAGTTCCTTGCTCTCTAGGGTTTGTTGGATTGTTGTTTGAAAGTTTACTTGGTAAAGCTAGGTCAAAGAAGTTTATGGTGCACCCTGTCCTTTGATTCTTTCTTAAACATAGTGATCTTGAAAGTGCTTCTTATTATAGTATATGTTAAAGGATTCTTAATTTCCCTTTAAACCTACTAAATTCACAACTTAATGTTCATTTTACACTCACACAAGCTATTAAGATCCATTTGGCTTTGTTAACTTTCCCTGTGAAACACCCTTAATTTTTTGTTGTACTCTTCAAACCTTTCACAGAGCCCATATTCCAATGGTTTGAATTCCTCTTACTCTATCTATTCTACTTGACAATCAACCCAACCAAACAAAACAAAACAAAAACATTAGGGGAACTTTGAGGTCTAAAATGGGCCTCCTAAGAAAATAATAAAATAATATCTAAACCAATAAAATAATATTTATGAATTTTCAATTCACTTTTTGCACCATAATCAATGTAACCACCATAGTTAAATTCAGTTTAAAATTTGTATCAAAATAAAATTAATAAAAAAATTGTATTGATGTGACTAAATAAGAATGAGTTTTTTAAGAAAAAATCATTATCATTGAACAAAGAATGCATTTGTCCTTTGTACTTAAATAAATTAAATTAAAATATAAATATAAATTTATAAATTCTTAATTATATTATATGCTATTAATTAAATTTTATATTATTTAAATTGTATAATAACATGTAATTAATATAATATATAAATATAATATAATATAATATAATATAATATAATAAATGTATAGGGATATGCATTGTTTCTTTCAAGAAATATGAAATGACAATAATATATTTTTATTCAAAAAGTGTGAAATGACATTTATTATGAGTACTTTACTTTGACTTTAAAAGTACTTAGAGCACTACCATGGTTAACCATGAGTTTTTATCCACCATTGATAATGTGACAAGTAAGTACATTTAACTCAAGTAATGCCACCTCAACCATTAAGGATGATGTCATCTCCTAAAATGTGATTGGTTCTCATAAAGTGAATTTTGATTGTACATTTTCCTTAGGAGGCCCATTTTAGACCTCAAAATTCCCCTAATGTCCCTATCACTTTAACTAGCCTAAAATAAACATCCTAAATCAATCAAGCGTTATCTTTTATATAAATATAGAGAGAGCCCTCTCTGAGTCCAGGAAGGCTAGGTCCTAGGACTCCAAAGCTAGTTTGATGTTACCCTTGTCTATTTGGTCTTGCGAATCTAGCAAATTACAGGGACCTAACAAATAGTTTGGACCCATTCAAAATCATCATGGAATAGACTTATCGAATCTGGGAGTGCTTTAGCAAGCTGCATGTAGACACAAATTTTGGTGTAGGCAGTGTAACGATTGAGCTTGGTTTCTTATATGATCTTGATGAACTCCCTAAGGTTATTTACAATGTCTTTGAGGGATTGCTCGTCCCAATAATCTTGTGGGAGTGAATAGATCCTGATCCAGATAGGACCCCACTTGAAGTCCTCTTTGTCTAGGTTAAATATTTCTACCCAATCCCTTAAGAAGAGGCCTGCTAAGTTGAAGAAATATGGTCCTCTATCCATGATATGGTCTCTGTCCTCTATGTAGGTGAATATGATATTGAAGAAGCCTTTTGGTCCTAGCTAGAGGGAGATGTGCCCTTTGGGCTTCCATTTGGAGGTTATCCATCCTTGGATAGCTTTCTCGGTGTACCAAAAGCCAATAAATTTCCCAATGAGGGCATGGTCCCTCATGAACTATATTTTGGCATTGATGTGGTGGGAGGGAAGATATATCTTGGTTCATTCAGCAGCTATCAGAATGCAGGTTGAGGATGATCCCTTCCTCTGTCCCATTTTGTTTTTTTGTTCTTCTGTAAGGTTTTCTGGGGTATCTATAGGGTTAGAGATCCGTTGCTGATCACTAAGAGGTACATACTCATTTCCATTAGGAGTGTCACTAGCTAGGGGGCCAGGGGGTGGGGGTGCACCTACCCCCCCTTTAGGAGCATCCATTTCCCAAGGTTTTGGGCTCTATGAGCAGCATAACCATTCTCACGATGAGGTGTCGCTGAGGTGAAGGGGAGGAGCCCTGTCGACTCCCGTTGCAGGGTTGGGTGAACCCTAGGTTTCCATGGTGAGACACAGTCCTTCGCTCAGAGAAAAAATCTTATATCTGACAAGTTTACTAAGTTGTTATTTTCTATGGTTATGTTTTATTTTCTTTGTTAATACAGGTCATTTGGCCACATAGTGGCCACTATTGTTGAACTAAAGAAAACTTGTTTGAGTTTCTTGCTTTTATGGGGAAAAATGGCATTGACAATATTGCTAATGTTGAAGTATATAATGTATAAATATTTTATAGTTTCACTTGATATTATTTAGTATTGCAATTATCATATGTAACTTTGTGTTTTCATATTAGATGAACATGTACATTGTATGACTTTTTTTTTTTAGTTGCAAAATCATATTAATTATTTGACGTTGATTAATAATGAATACATAAAATAAATCTAAAACTACTAAATTAGTAGTCTATGTTGATTAATGATGAACACAAATAAAATAAATATACGACTAAATTAGTTGTTTATAATGGTTGTTAATGAAAGTAAATTGAATGAATATAAACTACTAAAGTAGTCATTATATAATGAATATGAACCTACTAAAAAAATTAAATTACTAATACAAATGATAAATCTTTTATTACAAATGACGACTATATTTTGCATATATACGACTATTAGTAGCTAATTTACAATTCGTATAACATGAAGAAAATGTAGTCATATTTCTTTGGTCATTAATTGGTTTCAAACGATGACTAAAATTTGCATATATATGACTATTAGTAGCTAATTTACAATATCTTATAATAAGACCAACATTTTGGTCATATTTCTTTGGTCATTAATTGGTTCTCTTGGGTGATCATTTAGTAATAATATTTTGTTTGATATTTGGCCATTAATTATAAAAATTAATGACTAAATAAATGACTAAATTAATGACCAAATTTATGACTAAATGTGTTACTAGACAATAAAATTGAGACAACCAATTAATGACTAAATCAATGACTAAATTTATGAATAAATAAACTACTATACAATAAAATTAAGACAACCAATTAATTACTAAGATAAAAATGACTAAAAGTTGGTCGCGTTATAAGATACTGTAAATTAGCTACTATTGGTCACTGACTGAAAAAAAAAGTCATTTATATGCAAATTTTAGTCATTTTTTTAGTAACTAATTAGCCATTTGTACTAGTGTAGGGTTAAATGACAAGATTTTTTGAGGTGTAAGGGATATGCCAGATGAAATGTGTATGGAACGAGAAATGAATATGTGTGGTGGACAGGCAGCGGAAGTTTGGGACAATGGTCAGGATAGTAGGGAAGGGTGGTTGACAGGGAATTTTTGTGAAGGGCAACGATTGAGCGGTACTCTAGGAGGATGGAAGGGGAAGTGAATAGAGGGATGAAGACAAAAAAAACTGAAAAAATGAGTGGAATGGGTGCAACAAAGGTCAATGGATTGATGGAAAGATCGTCAGTTCACTGTGTCTATCGGGGAACAATGCGGTGGGGGAAACTTAACGAGTAGCAACAGTTTGGTGGCAGTAGTCGGACCTGCATTCTAGAAAGAGGACGTGGAGCAGTGGCAATTTTTTTTCCATGAAAACGGCTAATCAAAATGATGGCTATGTTAAGTGGTCTAGTGATGATGGTGCAACCGATTGAGAAGTGCTTTTCTGCTATGCAGTCGTTTGGGATACAACTGTTGTTTCGTTTGCTTTGTATTTCTATATATTTTTTAATTATTATTTATATAATTTTTTTACTTTGGCCTTTACATTCTATAGTTTATATTTTTTTCATTAGACTTTTATTATTATTATTATTATTATTGTTATTATTGTTATTATTTTATTTTTATTTTCTAATTTCTATTTTCTATTTTTTTTTGTTTTTATTTTTTTTTATTTTTTTTATAATTTCATATATATATATATATATATATATGGCCAAACACCTTGGGGTGAATTGAACATAATGGAGAACCTCCAACTATATAGTGAAATTCTTGATTGTGACGACAACTACGTTGTTGAAGAATTTAATGGCCAATGGTCGGGATCATAAAACACGGATTTGGTATCTCTGTAATGAAAAAAGTTTGTATACGCAATGGAGTAATATTTAAAAGACATGGAAGATGTAAATATCCATAATATTACAAGTATTTTATATTGAATAATATATAAAATAACTGATGAGATATGATATTACAACTAAGGGTCATGTATATATACCTAGGCTGGTACCCTTTCATGGGTGGTCATGCCTTTAGAGACATGCCTCTTCATTATTAAGTAGTAGGTAATTAATTATTATTAATTATTATTATTGTTTAAATTTTATTATTTTTAATATAAATTATATTCATAATATAATGATCCTTAGAATCCAGTCTTAATTTATACAGAGAAGGTGATAACTAGCAACACTAGGAGGAATCCCAAAGAAATGATGGTGAAAAGTGTTTCTTTTTCTATAGCGGCACATGAAAAATTTGAATACTTGTTGAATGATAATGCTAGATTGAGGAGAGAACTTGTTGTGATGAAGAAACAATCAAAACATCTTGCAATAGAGAATCAATGGTTATCATTACAGAGCTTTAACACTGCAGAATGTCAGTCAACCATGCAAGAAGAACTGGGGCCAATGGAGGACACTATGGCGTGGTTATATGATGAGATGATACTTCTACATAAGGTGGTGGCTCCTCTCATTGGAATTCAAAAGAAAGCAAAACAAGTGGTAAAACACCTTAAAGTAGAAAATAGAGCATTTCACCATCTGTAGTAGTGGGCTTCCAAGTATCCAGATTCTCTACAACACTTGGAAAGGAAATACATTATTGTTGTCAAAATATAGAGAGTTTAGATGAGATTCCACCATTAGAACTACATGCGTCTTGGATAATAGTTGATTATTACTATTGTTTCTTATAATTGACTGCACAATAATTTTGAGTATCTAGCACAAAAGCATGGGATTCCTTCAATAGGGACACTTGAAGCAATCATAGGCAAAGAAATCATCTTCTAGGAGATCCGATAATACATTGAGTAGATAAAGCAGGCAACAAAACAGGCAGGTTTGGAGGTTACCAAAGACATTATTCTACAGTATGCCATCGCACAAGTCAAAGCTCATATGAAATTTTCATGGCTAGGGAATAATGTACATTCAAACTCCAAAACTATGTTGATGGAGGAATTAGAGGTGAAGATGTGTTACATGGGGGACTTGTCAGTTTGGGTCAAAGCCATCTAAACAGAATTTAGGTCATGACACACTTACATTAATTATGAGCTTCATGAGAAAGCAAATAACTTATCAATTTGATCAGAATTTTTCCCATTATCAATTTTGACTTATATAGCCACCGTCTCATATGTAATTTGTCTTATGTAATAAATGGTATGTAATGAAGTGGAAAGGACACATGTGGAATGTGAATAGCCACATGAAATGTAATAATTCATGCATATAATATGAAGAGTCACAGGAGTTGAAGAGTCACAAGGAAGCTCAAAGGTCATTGTTATTTGTTATAAATAACTCCTCATAACTCAAGCTAAGGGCTCGAATTATTGGAGCCTTTCCTTGGATTTTCTTGTAGTGCATTTTTTACCTAGTGCTCCATTGTGTTTCCCTAGTACTCCATAACACTCCTCAACATGTATCATCACACTCGGTCACACCTTAACACTCTTCAACATGCCCTTCCACTTCATAACATGTGTATCACTCCCTAACACACATTGGCACTTGGCATGTGTTGGTGATTGGAAAGTATTAGCATGTATAGCATTTATTAATATGCCTTGGTATGCATTGGCATGGTTTAATATTAAAGTTATTTGAGATCAATTATTGGAAAGTATATGAGAAGTAATAGAGGATGATTTAGCACTTATAATGCACTAATACTTGGCACTTGGAACCTATTTCCACCTAGTGTTGGTGTGCCTAGCATTCCCCTCCTAGAAAAGGTAAATTTATGACTTATTAACCCTATTATGTGTTAATTTCTTTTTATTTTAACTTGTTTCTCCTTTTTGTTTCCTTGATAGTCCCTGACAAGTATTGTCACACCATTTTACATATTGGCATGCCTTATCGCTTGACACATCTTAGCATATTTGACATGCCTTTGAACTATCTGGCACATGTTAGCATTCCGTAGCATGCCTTGGCACTCATGCCCTCACAACTAACCTAACATTTTTTCACGACTTGGAAACCGAATCAAGTCCTTAGATGTTGTAGTTCATGTGACATTCACATGCTTCAGCCACAACAACTTGACCAATTTCACCTACTACAAGCATATTGTGCCTTTTTCACCTAAGAACTACCTATGCCTCATCTTAGGGTACCATTCATGTCCAAGCTTAACTTTTCCTGCTTAATAACTTACCAAGACAAGGATCACATCTAGCCATGGCAATAAAACAACTAAGCAACATAGGTTACATTGGCAATATTTCACATGTATGTCCATTTCATATCAAGAGGAGAGAGTTAAATGAGAGTTTGAAAGAACCATAATATACACGAGAGACACAAGATATAAGTTGGTCCAAGTTGAGTGCCCCAAAAATTATACACAACAATTTACAATATGGAATTGTGGAAAATAGATTAAAACATGAGCATTAGGCCAAAGTGTGCCACATGTCATATAAAAATAATAGATAAAGACAAAATAGTGTTGTTCCCAACAAAAAGTCTCCCTTTGTCTAAAACTTCTTTGTCAAGTGCCTTATCACAATAATAGGTTTGCCTCTTGAAAATCATATTAAGAACTTCTTCTAACACACTTTGTCCTTGGAACACTTGAATTCACTGACACTCCCTATCACACACTCTTATTTGTTCATTTCCATGCATTTTTACCTAGTTATCCCTTGTGACACCTCAACACTCCTTAACACTCCTCAACATGCATTGACATTTTTCGGCATGTGTTAGCACGCCTTTTCATTCTGGCATGTGTTAGAACACCATATGAGGAATGTATTGACATGGAGACGAGTTCATTTTGGTGTACTTTCCATAGATTTTTAGAAAAATATCTGAAGCATCCTATAAATAGTTAGTCAATGGACTATTAGTGGATGATTTGTGACCCTAGTTCAGTCATATACAAATTTTTGGACGGATAATAAGAGGAGTCGTTCAGATTTGTTTATAGATTGGACAATAAAGAAATTGGTACACAAGAATAGTGATTTTGAGAGGACTCAAATCACTATTAGGTGGAATATTTGAAGAGCCCTAGATGAGGGCAGTGTTGTGGGAACTAGTTCTATAAAAAATTGACTATGGTTGGGAAAATTAATGGCAGTCCAAGTACATTTGGAGGGTTTTTAGGTGACTCTCAAAAAATATTCGTAAGCCATGTACTTTTGAAGGAAAAAATGCTGGTAGAATGGCTGGTGTATTGGGCATAAGGACGTGCAAATTTTGAAGGACTAAAGTAGTTTTCAAGTGGCTAGACAACTACCCTAGTTCACTATATTATAGAGGATTGAGTCAGCAAGAAGAAGGGAAACCTCCATAGAAATAGACCTGTCATCTTGGAGTAGGAGTATGGAAAAATTTGGCATACTAAATAGTTGTTCACAAATGAATTTGTGAAAAATTGATTGAAAACCCTAAGTGTTGTTGACCTTAAAGGAAAAAAGAGGTAGATAGAGGGAAAATATTTTTGAGTTGTGTTGAGTAACCTAAATGAGTCAAGTTCATTGATATAGGTAGATTTAGGAGTTGCATAATGGGATGCAAGAGGATGTGCAAAATTTGTTTAGAACATGTGGACTGAAAGGGCTATGTGTGTCCACCATAAAAAATTGGGTCAAGTGTTGTCTTGTTCAAGGTATATTGCTTGTTAAAGGACTAACATCAAGCCATAGTTTTATTCCTTGTATTAGTGTGATTGTAAAGGGCCATGATCCTTGGTACGAGATATGTAGCCTATTCTATTATAGTTTGTAATTTACTGAAGAACGATTTGAAAAAGTTAAAAATTTCCATGTGCACTAGTTGATTCCCTTATGTGTGTATATTTCGTTGTGCAAAGTAGATGTATTGTGGCACTTGAGTGTGTTTGCATAAAATATTCTAAGACCAAACCGAGATTCTCATGTGTCATGGAAATTCAGGATATGCCTTGTTCACCTAAGAACTACTTGTAACTCATCTTAGGCTACTCATGTCCAATCTCAACTCATCCCACTTAACAAGTTACCAAGACAAGGCTCATCACATCTAGCTGTGGTCGTAAAATAGCTAAGAAACACAATTAAAATCTTGACATGCCATAAAACCCAGCATGTCTTAAATTCCTTGGCACTATGTGGCATGTGTTAGCATCCCCTATATTCCTTTCCATGATTTTACACTCCCTAACACACCCTAGCATTTCCTGACATGCCTTGGTAGTTTAGCATACCTTATCATTGCGTAGCATTTAACCTTTTCACTCCCTCATTAACACACCTAGAACTCATTGACACACCCTATCATGCACTCTTATTCATTCATTTCCACAATTTTTTATCTAGGTTTCCCTAACACTCCCTTGCATGCATTGGAAAACCCTAACACCTAGTACATCTTAGCATGTCACCCTAGCACTCTAGCATTCCTTAGCACTACCTAGCATACCTTGTCAATTTTTCCTTAGCAAACCTATATCTCACTGACACTCCCAATCACAAAATATTATTCAATAATTTCCATGCATGTTTACCTAGTTCTCCCTTGTGTTTCCATAACATTCCTAAACAGTCTTTGGCACATGTTGGTACACCCTAGCACATAGGAAATCTTGGTATGTTTCCTTGGCCTCTAGCATGCCTTAAAATTTCCTAACATACCTTGTCACTCCCTCCTTAGCACACCTAGAACTCACTCACACTTCCAATCACAAACTCTTATCTGTTAATTTCCATGCATTTTGACATAATGCTCCATTGCATTTCCCTAGCACTCAAAGTTTTCACTTCCTTGCATGCGTTGGAACATCCTAGCCGCATGTCTCCCTAGCACTATATCATTCCTTAGCATTGCCAAGAATTCCTTGTCACTCCTCCTCAACACACTTGGAACTCATTGAAACTCCCTGTCACATGCTCTTATTCATTCATTTCCATGCATTATGACATAGTTATCCCTCGTGTTTCTCTATCACTCCCTAACATTCCTTGGCACACATTGGGACACCCTGGAACTTGACACATCTTGGCATGCTTTCCTAGAAATATATCATGCCTTGTCACTGCCTAGCATACCATGTCACTCCCTCCTTATCACACCTAGAACTTTCTAACACTCCCTATCACACACTCTTATTCATTCATTTCCATGAAATTAAAATTATTCCCCCCTTATGTTTCCCTAGCACTCCCTATCATGTGTTGGTGCCGCACCCTAGCACATAACACATCTTGGAATGCCTAACATGCCTTGGAAATTTCTAGCATGTGTTAGTACTTCCTGGGATTCCCTGCACACCTTTCCACTCCCTATTTTTCATGCCCTCATATATAGCCTTAATTTCTTTGCAACTTGGGAACCCAACCAAGTCATTGAAAAAATAGTGTTCTGTCTAGCCTAAATTCTCCCTTTGTCTGAAACTTCATTGCCCATCCCCTTATCACAATCGTAGGCTTGCCTTCTAAAAGTCCTATTATGAAATCATCCTAATGCACTTCATCCATGGGACACCTAGAATTCACTGGCACTCCCTGCTAGACACTCTTATTTGTTTGTTTCCATGCACTTTAAACTAGTTCTCCCTTGTGATGCCCTGACACTCCCCAACACTCCTCAACATGCATTGAATTTGTTGTATCTAAAGCAAAAATCCCTTGGTTTTGGTAAGGAATCAGTGCTTAAGACATTTTTTAAATGTATGTCACAATTATAATATCAAATGGCCTCTACTTAACACATTTGGAATCTAATTATTTAATACACTCAATAATCTGATATAATGAAAGCCTTCACAATGCCATAAACTGTTGATATCTGAATGAAATGAAAAGAATAATTGTAAAGGAAACTTGAAGTGATATGATGAGAAACATAATATATCAATTTTAAGTTTCAGAGGAAATTAATGGAGAGAGAGGAAACTCGAAATAAGATGTTGCAAACACAGAATCTATTACTTTAAAGTTTCATCATGATTTTGTGAAGAAATAAGGGATGAGGTGAAGGAGCGCAAATTAAGGTTGTTTAACTCTTACTCAAATTTAATTAAGAGAACGACTGCTACATTACTTCACTTCATTCAAAGAGGAATAAAAACAGAGTGAAACTAGAAAGACATATCAACATCAACAATTACTGGAAACTTGATCTTCTATCATTTATTTCTCAGAAAATTCAGTATCAAATTAACAATCATCTAGAGGTCCAAAACTCAAAACCTATTTTCTTTATTTCTATATACTTAAATACATCATAGTGGTTCGTAACTCCTGAACTTCTTGAAACTATTCGACTACCTAAACTGTTAATATAACTTATGCAATCATACTTGAGAAAACAAATTAAAACTGGAAATATTTTTCATTTTGCTAAATCTGATGTTGCTGATGTGTCCTCCCAAAGTGTTGAGGTGTCCTTTCTGGTTATGATGCAATGACTGCACAGCTCTGTAATGATGCCACAGTGCCTGACCCTGCATGTACCCTGTGCTTCAAACGTTTTCAATCATATCACCTACTGCCCAACCCTGCCTCTTCTCCTTTGATCTGCGTCGGGTCACTTACCTGAGTTTTTCTGCCACGTTCTACCTATTTCTTCATAAAATGGTTCATAACCGCATAAGCCCGGACTTTAAATCCTTTAGATTTAATCTTGGAACCACATCGCGTCCGTGCCAACATCACACTTCGCATTCCACTGTCTTTAACTTTTCCTTAGCATTTATCTTTTAAAACTTGCGATGTGCGCTATGCGATCAGGTCCCACCTGGAATCGTACATCGCACTTCGATGACCTTATCACTTACCTCCCGCGGTGATCCTTTAAAATTTGTGATTCACAATTTTCGATTGGGCCCCACCACATCGCACATTGCACTTCGGCGATTATAGCACTTACACTTCGCCCTTAACTTTTAAAACTTGTGTTGTGCAGTATGCGGGCTAGGGCCACGTCGTCTGCCACATCAGCTTGCCATGTCACACTTCACATTTCATTGACTTTAACCTTTTCCTTAACACTTATCTTTTAAAACCTGCGATGTGTGCTATGCGATCGGGTCCTACCTGGCATCGCACGTCTCACTTCAATGACTTTAACACTTACCTCCCACACCTATCCTTTGAAACTTGTGATTTGTGGTTTGTGATTTAATCTCTTTTGTCTATATCTCCGCTCTAGTTCTGCGCTTTGATCCTGACCATCCATTTTTCCCTTTGCGCCTCCTCCAAAACTCTTAAGTGTTTAAGGGAAATGCACCCTTTCTTTACCTTTGGGAAATTAGTTTGTTTGCTCCACAGTGTAACCCTCCTAAGCTTATCTGGTGTTCTATCACGCTGGTCCCTCTTGAGCTTGTGAATGAGCCAGAATTGACCCTGTTCGGCGTGCAATTTTTTGAACATGCCCATCGGTCCGAATCTTGAAATGTTATGCACGTGAATGAACCCAACTCGACCCACCTTCACATCTCATCACATAATGTTAATGTACCAATATATAAATCAAAATTCTTCTATGACACACAGAATTTTACATTTTCTATCCTATGTGTTTTTTGGTGTTTTGAAAAGTATTTCAAAGGTAAATGCAAATGAGCCACAACATCTGGCTCCACCTTGGGATAGTGATTTTTTCCATGTAGGCACTAAGAACCGTAGATTAGTGTCTTATCCATTGGGAATTGAGTCAAATATTTCTTGGTGACATATGAACAATGAGCAATCTGGTATTTAAAATGGTGGAATGTTGACTTTTAATGCTGGAAATAATGCTTCAGATACTGCCCGTTCACAAGTAGTTGTACTGTCTCTCCATCTAGATCTTCCAAAATGAATGTGTTATTTGACCTTGCCTCAGAGATATTTTATGGCCCATACCAAAGAGGGTAAAATTTACCATGCTTCCCCTTTTCTTTTCATTTGGTGTCCCATCTTAGTACCAAATCTCCTACTTGAAAGAGAACTTCTTTTGCTTTTTTGTCAAATATAGACTTCATCTTTTCCTGATAAGTAATCAAGTTATCCCTAACTTTGTTTCTGTTTTCACTTGATTCAATTATTTTGTTCAATCTTCTTACCAGGGAATTCAGTTCTTCTTGAGCTTCTTGAAGGAAAGAAATCACTAGTTTGGCCAGCTGAGTAGGAAATAGTGCTTGAGTTCCATAAACCAGTTCATAGGGAGAATTCCCAGTAGATCTCTTGGTAGTGACTCGAACTGCCCAGAGGGAAACATTTAAACTTCATATCCCAATCCTTCTGATTCTCGGTGGTTGTTTTCTTCAAGATTCTAACCAATGTATTATTTTAAGACCCTCCCAATCCATTCCCTTGGGGAAGATACACTGTGGAATGTGATAAAATCACATTATATGTTTGACATAAATTAATGAGACAAGCAGAGTTTAATACTTGAGCATTATCAGTCACAATTTTGACTGGACATCCGAATCTGTTGAAAAAATTTTCCTCTAGAAACTTCATCACCACTTGGTCATTCGCCTTCTTAGTGTGTATTTCTTCTCGTCTGGTGTCCCATCTTAGTACCAAATATCCTACTTGAAAGAGAACTTCTTTTGATTTTTTGTCAAATATAGACTTCATATTTCCCTGATAAGTAATCAAGTTATCCCTGACTTTGTTTCTGTTTTCACTTGATTCAATTATTTTGTTCAATCTTCTTACCAGGTAATTCAGTTCATCTTGAGCTTCTTGAAGGAAAGAAATCACTAGTTTGGCCAGCTGAGTAGGAAATAGTGCTTGAGTTCCATAAACCAGTTCATAGGGATAATTCCCAGTAGATCTCTTGGTAGTGACTCAAACAACCCAGAGAGAAAAATTAAACTTCATATCCCAATCCTTTTGATTCTCAATGGTTGTTTTCTTCAAGATTATGACCAATGTCTTATTTTAAGACTCTGCCAATCCATTCCATTGGGGATGATACGCTGTGGAATGTGATAAAATAACATTATATGCTTGACATAAATTAATGAAATGAGCATAGTTGAATACCTGAGCATTATCAGTCACAATTTTGACTGGACATCTGAATTTGCTGAAAATGTTTTCCTCTAGAAACTTCATCACCACTTGGTCATTCACCTTATTAGTGGGTATTTCTTCAACACATTTTTTAAAATAATTAGTGGCAGTTAGAGTCCACTTGAACTGTCTACTTGATGGCAGATTGATCTCTCCAATAAAATCCAATCCCCATTTCCTAAAAGTTTCTTCAATAAATATTGGGATGAGAGGTAATGGAGAAAGTTTTTTCTTTTCAAAAAACATGTTACACTTCTGATAACTTCTCCCCGGTCCATAAATATCTTCAAAAAGGGTTGGATAATAAAATCATGACTTAAGAATTTTATGAGAAGTGGCCTTCCAACTATAATCTCCTCCACACAAACTTTCATGATATTTTTTGGTGACTTCAACTGATTTTCCTCTAGTAAAAAATAACATCAAAATACCACCAGGATGTTTCCAGTATAGCTTCACTTCTACGATAACATATGGCTGAGACTTGAGCTTGAGAGCTCTGTATTTTGTTCTATTTAGTGAAGTTGGATAGGAAAATAAACACAAGTAATGCATAGTATATTTATACCAATCAGAGCACAAATTTTTTTATTGGATACCTATTTTGAACTTGCATTGACCCTCTTCATTTACAGCTCCATTCACTGGTGCCAATGGATTAATTCCCAAGGCTTGAAAATTTATCTCTGTCAACAAATTCGCTAACCCCTATCCCTTGACAAGATTGGTGGGTTTGATGTCCAAATCATACTCTTGGATTTTTTCTATACACTTCCCCCTTTTTCCTTTAACATCACTTTGGAAAAACACGTCCTTCACAGCAGAATTAGGAACATGATCAGTTTTTTGGGACTGCAACACATAAGTCCTAAAGGCTTTCAGTGCTTTGAAAAAAGCATATACTTGTTTCTCTAGAATATTGTATTTGAGCTCAACATCTCTGGGAACTTTGCTGAAAAATGGAACTGGCTTCTCCTTATTATCTTCATTTTTCTGCAACAACGCAGTAGCAATAGTAGTGGTGGATGCAAATGAGAATACCTGAAAGAATTTTTGATTGTCTGGGCTAATCAAAACTGGGGCATCCTATTGTGCTTCCTTTATTCTAGCAAATGCATCTCTTGCTTCCTTATCCCATTTCACTTATGCATTTTTATTCAACATATCTAATATACTTCTCATGATCTCAGCATAATTGGGCGAAAACCTCCTCAGAAATTTTATTTTTCCCAGGAATCTCTAGATATCCTTCTTGCTTCTAGGTAAATGAATAGTTTGAATGGCTTCCACCCTTGCTGGGTCAATATTTACTCCTTGTTTAGAAAATATGTGACCCAATAATTTACTTTATTCTAAGGAAAATAAAGATTTCTTGGGATTTAATGAAAGACCAAAATTTCTGCACTTTTGAAAGGTTTTTTGCAAATGCTCCAAGTGTTCATCATATGACACTAAGAAAACAATTACATCATCCAGATATATAACTACAAACCTGTCACCAACGAAGGCTATGTCCATGGCCCTCTACAATGTTGCACCTACATTCATAAGGAAAAATGACATCCTTGCGTACACGAAGGTGCCCCAAGGTGTAGTGAAAGAAGTCTTCTTCTAATATTCTTTTTCTACTACTACCTGATTATACCCAGAAAATCCATCGACCATAGACAACCTGTGAGCTCCTGTCACCTTCTGTAAGAAATAATCCATTTTCGGCAAAGGATAATTATCTTTTAGAGATGCTCGGTTCAAGTTCCTGAAGTCTAAACACAGTCTTATCTCTCTGTTCTTCTTTCTTACAGGGACCAGATTAGAAATCCAGTCTAAATATCTGAGAGGGACTATAATTTTCGTCTGCAACAGTTTCTTCACTTCTTTTTCAATTGGAGCTTACAACAATGGATTGATTTGTCTGAGCTTCTGTCTATGTGGTTTGAGTCCTTCCTTTAATGGAATATTATGCTGAATAATGATTTTTTCATATGTTTTCAGGTCTTCATATGACCAGACAAACACATCCATATATTTCTTAAAAAGATTGATGTATCTTTCTTTTTATTTTTTGGGAACACCTTTGAAAAATTTAACTATTTTGGATTCCTGCTAAGTTCCAAAATTACAATCTTCCATCTCTTCTTCTTGATGTGTTTTCTTTGAATCAACAACAACATCATTAGCATCGAATAATCTTTCGAGGGGAACCAACCCTTTTGGGAGCACATTATCTTTCAATTGGATAATATTTTATTCACCTATTGACTGCTTAAGGTTTCTTATTTATGATTTCTACTCTATTTTTCTTCGTCTTGGTCTATCTCAGCATCTTCAAAGATTCCATTCATGGTTAGGAACTGACTTATCTGTTCATCATCGTCAAAAAATTACCAATGTTTCACATTATCAAGGATAGAAGGTCTATGCCTAATTCAACCTCATACCTTAATCTTGGATCTATTGGAGGTTTGAAGCTGCTGGCTGCAACTAATAAAGAATCAGCCAATCTATTCTCCTCCCTCAGAATATATTTAATATTGAATGCTTCAAAATAGTTTTATACAAGATCACCCAGTTCATTCCTATATGATCTCAATCTCGGATGCTTGGTTTGAAAATGATTTTTAATCTGCCTTATTATCAATTTAGAGTCACCAAAAATTGAAATACATTGAACTCCCATATGTTTATCAACTTCAAGGCTTGAGAGTAAGGCCTCATACTCAGCTACATTTTTTTTTGAATCAAATTATAGTTTAAAAGAGAAAGGCATGAGGTTACCTTCTGGTGATATCGGCAAGGATCAATCACCTCCGCCCTACTTGGAGTAGGCACCATCAAAGTAGCACTTCCAAATCTTCCTTGACTGTAGCTCATTATTTACAACTGCTGAAAAGAGTTGCTTCCTTGTGTATTCAGAAAATTATGCATCTTCATGCAGCATGAAACAAGAAAGGTCTTCTGTTTCTTGACTATAAACAGGGGGAATTTCCTGCATCTTTCTTGGAGGTAGTCTTCACAAACTTTGTTTCCATGTACAACCTCCTTTCTTCCCAATTAAAAACCGGAATGATAGCATAAGTTAAATATAATTTTAGTATGCCTCCAAACTTTTCTCCCCAATATCTTCACAGGAGCATTCCAAACCTGGTTGGGATGTCAACAACCACTACATCCATGACCATACTCTTTGCTAGGATTTGTTCAAACGAAACTGTTACATCTTTAATTGACCCAACACATTTCACCCTTTTGGAATCAAATGAATATATATACCTATAAGGTTTGGTGATCTACAAGTTAAGTTCCTTAATAACAGACAATGGCATGAAATTATGGGATGCTCCTGAGTCCAGCATGAAATTATGTAGAGTATAATCATGAAGCAATAGATAAATATAGAAGGGTGGAACAAAGGGATCTATTTCTTCTACATGAGGACCAAAGGTGACCACTAGCTTTTCTTCTTGTAAGTTCACTATGCCACTTATGTCTTCCACCTATGTGAGATTAATAAATTCTAAAATTTCTTTCTTGTAAGCTGGTATTTTGGCTAATTCTAGAAGAGGCACCTGAATTTTGACCTTCTCCAACTCTTTTGTCAAATTGAAAGCATGAGTTTTCTTAACGTTATTTTCAGGTTCTTATTCACTCTTTCTAGAATTTGCTGCTTGTTCGGGTACATGAACAACTCTCTCCAAGATGTTAGTGTAAATTGATTTGTTCTGGGAAGATTCACCCTACTACACATTTCTTCTATTAAGTGAATTTATAGGTTGTTTCTTATTACTGACCTATTTCATAGGGTCATTTTTTATTGGAGTCACCATTGGAGGAGGAATGGAACCTTGTTGTTCACCTTCATTATATTTCACTCTATATCTCTTTCTAAACCTTAAATCATACTTTTTATGTAACTCGGCTTGCATGAAATCTGTGAATTTCCTACAGTATTCATCCATTTCATCTTGATCAGAAGAGACGTCAGATTCAACATATTCTGCCTCACAATCTTCCTCTTCATCCTCTTCTATTGCATACATAACAGGGCCTCCCTTCGACAATATTTTACTGGCTCTCTGAGTGCTGCTTCTATATACAATGGAGCTTGAACCTGGTCCTGATCTCTTCTTTCCCTCTGCAATATTTGCAGGGGATGTCTTCTAAATTGAGGGTTAAACCCCCCTTGGTTTTGTTTTACTTGTCTTTGGAAGTTTTTAATTTCCAATTCCATCTTAGCTTGCTTATTTGTCAGATTTTTTATCACCTTTGTCATATCTTCAATTCTTATATCTTGTGATGATTCTTCTTTTGGCTTCCCCTTCTCTTGGAATGGTTGTTTCCCTTTCACCTTTCCAGCTACAGTAATATTAGCTTCAATCTCTAAAGCATCTATATGTATCTTCTCAAGAGTAGGGGCTCTTCTCTCTCTCAATGTAAAGCTAAAATTAGCTTCAAAAGCCCGAGAAAAAAACTACCTTTTCTCCTACAGGGGGGGCTTCATCTCTATAGGTAAACTATTGTACAATTTGTTGAATATTTTTACAAACTTAGAAATGTTTTCACTAGGCTTTCTTTTAATTTCATTAAACTCTGTCAATGAGTAACCATGATCTCTCTTCTCTCCCCATCTCTGAGTGAATTGAGTTTCTAAATCTTCCCCGTCATTTATGGAATCATTTAGTAAACCTTTGAACCATTTCCTAGCCTCTCCACATAGAGACTTCACAAATAGTCTCATCAATACAACATCAGGATGTTCTACATTTAAATTCTTAGCAAAAGTGGAAAACAAGGGTGAATGTTCTTCTTCAATTACTTCATATTCTCCATTGAAACGAGGAAGTAATTTGAGGTATTCTTGAGGCATGGAATTCATTGGTTGTGGAAGATTTAGTGGTGCATATCTATCCATTAAGAAAGTTGGTGCTACCATATTAACAACTTGGTTAACTACTTCTTGGGTGGTTGAGGTTGATGAACTTGCTGCGAAAGTGAATGAAGGTGAAGGAAAAACTGGTATGGGGGTGTTCTTATGGACAATAGCAGAGGTACCAACGACTATATTTGGTTGAGCTTGAGTGTAGGTAAAAGAAACAGACTCGAAATAATGTTCTTCTAATTGAGGTTCTTGAAAATAAATGGGCGTGGAAGGAGTATCTTGTTCCAAGAAAGGGAGTTCCTTCTAAATATATTCAAACAAAGGGTTATGCGCACTGTTTCCAGAAGTAGGAAATTCAGGATCAGGTATTCAAAGAGTTTTGGGTTTCTGAGCCATTTTAGAAACCAATATTTCTAGATTTGGAAAAGTAGGGACTATCTACTGTGAGGTATCTGACCTCATGTGAGGCCTTTCAAAAGCCAGAATTTTGAAAATATGTTAGGTCCCTATATTACTAGTATAGTCCCTTATTTTTTTTAGTGTAAAACCCTTATTGTTATTATTGTACTCCTATAATCCCCATATTGTTATTATTGTGCCCTTAAATTATTATTGTTAGGTCGGCTAGTATTACATTGTGGCCCCATGGACTCCTATATATAGAAAGGAGGTTTTGTAATTTGAATCATCCAAGAATTGTTCATTCATGTAATGTATTGGAGGTTTCCCCCTCAAAGTGGCTTATTTCTAAGGTGTTGATATCTCTTTTCTTCTATTTTTGGAGCTGGTTTCACAACATTTTGTATCAGAGCTTTGGATTCTAGGGTTTCACTGCTCCAAACAAGTCATCATGACATTTGCACTATATATTTTTCTCTAAGAAGGTTTAGAAGCTGAAAATTTTAGAGTGCGATTCCGAACTCCTAAGGAAGATCTTCAAAACATTTTAGAGCTTGGTTCACAACAGTTTCAAAGATATGATCTATGGAAGTTAGTGATTTTTTCAGACTCCTGAATTTCACTTAAAATGGTCATCGCGGAATTTTCGCTATAAAATTGTTTGTAAAAAGTTTCCAAAGCTGAAATTTTTAGAGTGTAAAGAAAAAATCCTGAGGAACAGCGTCAAAAAATTTCAGAGCTTGTTTCATAATATTTTCGGAGATATGATCTATGGAATTTAGGTCATTGTCAAGATCTCGAATTTCATCTTAAAGAGGTGATCGTGGGAAAATCTTCATAACGCTCTCTCTGAGCATCAGATTGGAATTCTGTAAAAAGTGGTTGGAATCACACGGACTGTAGTTTCTTGTCTATAAAGTTCAGAGCCAAAGGAGAAAATAGTGACACGTGAAAAGTCATACAAATTTTCTCTACTGAACGAGTACATAATTAGGTCATTGTGGGAGATTGGACATAACTTTGTCTTGAAGAATCCAAATCAAGTCAGACCTATGGAATTTTAAAGAAGCTTCAGAGGAATAGTACAGGGCTGAATTTCCAATATTGAGGATCTGTAAGTATAGAGATAAGTCAATTTCAATATCAAGCTCCTCAAAAGCACGTAAAAGGTGTGTATTTTTTTTTTCTGAATTGCATAAGTCTTGTTTGAAGAATCAAGTTGAATTAATTCCAAGGGAATATTGTAGAATATATTTCAGTGTTATATTCTCAAATGGCCCCTAAAAATATTTCAGCACCCATTAAGCCTTTAGAAGGCTCTACTATGACTCATGAAGACGAAGAATGGCAACATGACATATCAAAATGACAAGAGCAAGTGCAACAAATTTTGCTCTCGCAAAGAGCAAAAAAAAATGACATGGAAGTTTTGAAGAAAGGCGTCGAATCTAAGATGGATGGCATGGAAGCTGACATGGAATCTAAGATGGATGACATGGAAGCTAAGATGGAAAACATGAAGAATGATCTAAAAGCAGACATGGAAGGTTTTACAAATTTGATAAAATAAATGTTTCCTAATGGTGAAAAGATAGTAGAGGAAACTTATGATGAGAACAAAATAAATGTTAATCATTATTTCATAAACTCTAATGTTGGAGGGAAGAACCACCATATTCCAAAAATGGATATGAGGAAGTTTGATGGAAAAGATCCTCTAACATGGACAGTATAGATGGAGAAATATTTTGATCTCAATAATGTGCAAAACACACAAAAGCTATGCATTGCAACTTTACATTTAAAGAAAAATACATTTCTATGGTATTGATGGCTTTTCTCCCATAAAAAAATTGTCACTTGGTCAATTTTTACGGAGGAAATGATAGCACATTATGAGGATACAAAGAGCAACACTTTATTTAGCCAATTGATAAATATCAAACAAAAGTGTTCAGTGGGGGAGCACATTGAGGACTTCCAGAAATTGAATATAAGGGAAACTGATATTCCAAAGGAAAACAAGATCGATCTCTTCACAGGTACTTTAAAGGATAACATCCAACATGAAGTTCGTGTTTTGGAACCTGATTCATTGGAGAAGGCATTCAGGTTGGCAAGAAACATTGAATGTAAAATTATGGCGACAAGGAAGCCTACCACTCACTTCTATAAAGATGGAAATGTTGCTACTCCTAGATTCCCACAACCTACAAGGTTGACACCACAACAATTGGAAGAAAAAAGAGCAAAAGGGCTCTACTACAGTTGTGATAGCAAATACACTAAAGGTCATAAGTGTGCTGAGAAGAAATTATTTTACATAGATTGTGAAGAGGAAGAATAAAATGAACAAGAGGATGATATACACCAGGAACCAACCCTAGAAGAGGAATAAATGAGTCTGACCATATCGTGTAATGCAATGGAAGGGATTACCACTCCTCAAACTCTCAAGATAGAAGGACATATTACGAAGAAAAAGGTAATAGTGTTGATTGATTCAGGTAACACCCATAATTTTATTCAATGTAAGGTAGCCAAGGAATTGAATTGTTTCCTATACCTAGCACCAGAATGCCAAGTGATGGTTGCAAATGGAGGAACTATAAATTTCTCTAGAAAATACCATAATATCAAGCTAGCCATGGGGGAATATGTATTGAATAGTCCAATGCTTTCCATTCCTATGGGAGGTGTTGATGTTGTACTAGGAGTACAATGGTTACAATCTTTGGGGATGGTAGATTTTAATTTTCAAGAAATTTTCTTGAATTTTTTTTCAAAAGGAAAGGAAGTCGAATTACGGGGTATTACAGGGAAGCCGGGAAAGATAATAAGCTCTAATGTCATGACAAAGCTTCTAACAAAATAATAACAAGGTGTAATTACACAATTATGCACACTAGAAGTTCCAACATCAAAATCATCTATTTCTGCAGATCTCCAAAAAGTCTTGGACAATCATTCCAAGGTATTTGAAACTCCCAAAGGACTCCCACCTATTCGTGATCATGATCATGCTATTCATTTGATTCCAGGAAGTGTTCCTCCAAACATCAGGCCTTATAGATATCCTTATGTCAAAAAGAGCGAAATTGAACGTATGATTGTAGAAATGTTAGAGGCAGGTATAATTCAACCTAGTCAAAGTTCTTTCTCTGCTCCTGTAGTATTGGTACACAAGAAGGATGGATCATGGCGAATGTGTCCGGATTATAGGGAGCTCAATACGCTCACCATTAAAGATAAATTTCCCATTCCTGTGATTGATGAATTATTGGATGAATTACATGGAACAATTTATTTTACCAAGTTGGATCTTCGTTCAGGATATGATCAAATTAGAATGAATATTGAAGATATTCTGAAAACAACATTTCGAACTCATGAGGGTCATTATGAATTTTTGGTCATGCCTTTTGGCCTTACCAATGCACCTTCTACATTTCAAGGGTTGATGAATTCCATTTTCAAACCCTTCCTTAGAAAATTTGTGTTAGTGTTTTTTGATGATATAGTAATCTACAGCAGGTCTTGGAAGGATCATGTTCAACATGTTGATAGGGTTCTCAAACTATTGCAGGAGAAACAATTATATTCAAAAACATCCAAATGTTTCTTTGGAGTACAAGAGGTGGAATATATGGGTCATATTGTATCTCACGAGGGTGTTAAGGTAGACCCTAACAAAATTAAATCCATTAAGGAATGGAAAGTCCCCACAACCATAAATTAGTTGCGAGGATTTCTCGGGTTAATAGGGTATTATCGCAATTTTTTTAAGAATTATGGGAGAATAGCAGTACCTCTAACAACATTATTAAATAAAGATGCATTTTCATGGACTGCTGAAGCAACTAAGGCCTTTGAACATCTTAAAGCGGTAATGTGCCTAGCACCGGTCTTAGATACGCCAGACATCACAAAAACCTTTATTGTGGAATGTGATGCCTCAGAAAATGGAATTGGTGTTGTTTTGATGCAAGAAAGAAGACCCCTTTCTTTTGAAAGTCGTCCACTCAAAGGAAATTATTTACAAAAACCTATTTATGAGAAGGAAATGTTAGCAATACTGCATGCACTAAAGAAATGGCGAACTTACCTAATGGGAAGACACTTCAAGGTAAAAAATGATCATGGTAGTCTTAAACACTTCTTGGAACAAAGACTTTCTTCAGAAGAGCAACAAAAATGGGTCATGAAGATGTTGGGTTATGAATTTGAAATAATCTACAAAAAATGGAAGCTAAATTTTGTTGCAGATGCACTCTCAAGAAAGAATGAAGAGGTGGAAGCATTGCTTTGTGCCATTTCTATTATCCAACCAAATTGGATAACCGAAGCAAGAGATGAATGGAAGAAGGATGAAGAAGTGTGGACACTCATTCAAAATTTGCAACAAGATCCTAGTACATCTGATACATTTAGTTGGAAAAATGATTCCTTATGGTACAAAGATCGCTTATATCTTTGTAAGAATTCCCAACTAAAACAAATATTCTTTTGGAATTGCACACTTCTCCTTTAGAAGGACACTCAGGATTTTTAAAAACTTACCACAGGGTGAAGAAAGTATTTTTTTGGGATGGCCTTAAATCTGATATTCAAAAGTGTGTGGCAGAATTTTTGGTTTTTTAGTAGAATAAAGTTGAGACAATTAAGACCCTGGGTTTTCTACAACCTTTATCCATTCCAAGTCAACGTTGGGAAGAGATTTCAATGGATTTTATCACAGGTTTACCTAAGTCCGAAGGAAAGAGTGTCATCATGGTGGTAGTTGATATACTTACCAAGTATGCACACTTTTGTGCATTATCTCATCCATTTAAAGCAAGTACAGTTGCTACTACATTTATGGACATAATTCAAAAGCTACATGGAAACCCAAGGGTTATTGTGGGGTCAGTGTATCCTATTTTCTTGGAAGTTTTTGGATGGAGTTATTTTCTTGTTTGGGTACTCAATTAGCTCATAGTTCATCTTATCATCCTCAATCCGATGGTCAAGGCTGAGATAGTAAATAAATTTTTGGAAGGATAACTTTGTTGTTTTGTATCACGATAAAAAAACACCATGGGTCAAGTGGTTACCTCTTACTGAATGGTGGTATAGCACTTCCTTCCATACCACAACAAAAATGACCCCATTTATGGCACTTTATGGATATCATCCACCATCCATCACATATTCTTTAAGGGAAAATTCTAGGGTTCAAGTGGTTGAAGATCACATCGAGCATCAACAAGAAGTTCTTCAACTCTTAAAGGATAACATAAATTTGGCACAAAATCGAATGAAACAACAAGCAGATCAAAATCGTAGTGAGAGAAATTTTGATGTAGGAGACTGGTTATTTTTGTTGCTACAACCATACAAAAAAATGTCCCTCAAGCAAGCTAAGAAGGATAATAAATTATCACCAAAGTACTATGGTCCTTAGAAGGTGTTGCAAAATATTGGTAGTATGGCATACAAGTGGAACTGGTGCTTCTTCACGAGTGCATACAATTTTCCATGTTTCATGCTTAAATAAGGTTATAGGTGAAAATCTTCCAGTTCAAACAATATTGCAGGCAGAGTAGGAAGGAAAAATCATATTGGAACTTGAAATAGATCATGGAAACAAGAACTTGTGACCTCTGAGAATCGATCAATTTCAAAGTATCTCATCAAACGGAAGAACTTACCCACTGAATATTCTACATGGGAGGATAAGAATTTTATAAAAAAGCACCTGGAGCTACTCAAGCATTGAGGACAACACTTTTTTTAAGGAGAGGAGCATGTTAGGTCCCTAAATTACTAGTATAGTCCCTTATTGTTGTTAGTGTAACCCCCTTATTGTTATTGTTGTACCCCTGTAACCCCCATATTGTTATTATTGTGCCCTTAAATTATTATTTTTAGGTCAGCTAGGATTACATTGTGGCCCCACTAGGATTACACTGTGGCCCCATGGACTCCTATATATGGAGTTGGTTTCACAACAAAATAACAGACACAGCCTAATATTTCCTCCTCACTGAACAACCAGAGGAAATAATGTAAAAAACTCAGGGAAAATAAACTTTGTTTCTTTGTCCTCGGCAACGGCGCCAAAAAATGTTGTATCTCAAGAAACAATCCCTTGACTGTGGTAAGGAATCAATGCTTAAGACATTTTGTAAATGTATGTCATAATTAAAATATCAAATGGCCTCTGCATAACACCTTTGGAATCTAATTATTTTATACACTCAATAATGTGACATAATGAAAGCCTTCACAATGCCATAAATTTCTGATTTCCGAATGAAATGAAAAGAAGAACTATAAAGGAAACTCAAAGTGATATGCTGAGAAATAGAATCTATTACATTTGAGTTTTAGAGGAAATTCACGGAGAGAGAGGAAACTAGAAATAATATGGTGCAAACACAGAATCTATTACTTTAAAGTTTCATCAGGATTTTGTGAAGAAAGAAGAGACGAGGTGAAGGAGCGAAAACTAAGGCTTTTTTACTCTTACTCATAAAAGTAATTAAGATACCGATTGCTACATTAATTCACTTCATTCAAAGAGGAATAAAAACAGAGTGAAACTGGAAAGACATATCAACATCAATAGCTGCAAGAAACTTGATCTTCTTTCATTTATTTCTCAGAAAATTCACTACCAAATTAACAATCCTCCAGAGGTCCAAAACTTGGAACCTCTTTTCTTTATCCATATCTACTTAAATACATCACAATGGTTCGTAAATCCTGAACTTCTTGAAACTATTCAACTAACTAAACTGTTAATATTACTTCTGCAATCATACTTGAGAAAACAAATTAAAACTGGAAATATTATTCATTTTGTTGAATCTGATGTTGCTGATGCGTCCTCCCGAAGTGCCGAGGTGTACTTCTGGTTATGATGCAGTGACTGCACAGATCTGTAATGATGCCTCAGTTCTCTACTCTACCTATGCCCCTGTGCTTCAAACATTGTCAATCATATCACCTGCTACCCAACTCCACCTCTTCTCCTTTGATCTACGTCGGGTCACTTACTTGAGTTTCTCTGTCGCGTTCTACCTATTTCTTCATAAAGTGGCACATAACCGCATAAGCCTGGACTTTAAATCCTTTATATTTCATCTTGGAACCACATCGCGTCCGTTCCAACATCGCACTTCAAATTTTATCGTCTTTAACTTTTCCTTAGCGTTTATCTTTTAAAACTTGCGATGTGCACTATGTGATTGGGTCCCACCTGGCATTGCACTTCGCAATTTGGCGACCTTATCACTTACCTCCTGTAGCGATCATTTAAAACTTGCGACTCACTATTTTTGACTGGGCCCCACCACATCGCACATCGGACTTTGGCGATTATAACACTTACCCTTCTGTTGTGCAGTATGCAGGCTAGGGCCACGTCGTTTGCCATGTCAGCTTGCCATGTCACACATCGCATTTCGTTGACTTTAAATTTTTCCTTAACACTTATGTTTTAGAAACTGCGATGTGAACTATGCGATCGGGTCCCACCTGGCATCGTACGTTGCACTTCAGCGACTTTATCACTTACCTCCCATGCCTATCCTTTGAAACTTGTGATCTGTAGTTTGTGATTTAATCTTCGTCGTCTATCTCTCCACTCTAGTTTTGTGCTTTGATCCCGACAATATATTTTTCCCTTTGCACCTCCTCCAAAATCTTAAGTGTTTAAGGGAAATGCGCCCTTTCTCTGCCTTTGGGAAATTATTTTTTTTTCTCCACAGTGTAACCCTCCTAAGCTTATATGGTGTTCTACCACATTGGTCCCTCTTGAGCTTGCGAATGAACCCGACTCAACCCTATTCGGTGTGCAATGTTGTGAATGTGCCCATCGATCTGGCTCTTGAACTATTCTGCACATGAATGAGCCCATGCCACCTTCACATCTCATTAGGTAATGTTAATGTACCAATATATAAATCAAAATTCTTCTGTGACACACAAAATTTTACATTTTCTATCATATGTTCTTTTTTGGTGTTTTGAAAAATATTTCAAAGGTAAATGCATATGAGCCACAATAGACACTATCTGGCATGTGTTAGCTCACCTTTTCATTCATTGGCACCCCTTTCACTCCTTAACTATCATGTCCTCATAACTACCCTTATTGATTTTTAGACTTGGGAACCCAAACAAGTCCTGCCTCGACAACAAAAAATTTCCCAAGTTTGATTTACTGCAACTAGACGATGCCTTGTTCATGTAAGAATGGATTAAAAATCATCTTAGGCTACTCATGTCCAATCTTAACTCATGCCATTTAACAAGTTAACAAGTCAAGGCTCATATCCAACTATGGCCATAAAACAACTAAGAAACATAGTTTACATATTGACATGCCATAACACCTAGAACATCTAACAATCCCTTGGAACTATGTGGCACATGTTAGAATCCCCTACATTCCTCCACATTATTTGGAACTCCCTAACACACCCTACCATTCCCTAACATGCCTTGACACTCTAGCATATCTTAGCATTACATAGCATATAACCTTGTCACTCCCTCCTTGGCACACTTGGAGCTCACTAACACTTCCTATCAAACACTCTTATCCATTCATTTCCATGCATTTTGAACTAGTTCTACCTTGTGTTTCCATGGCACTCCCTAACACTCCCTGGCACACATTGGCACACCCTGGCACTTGGCACTTCTTGGAATGTCTCCCTGGAACTCTAGCATTCCTTGGAACTACCTAACATACCTTGTCACTCCCTCCTTAACACTCTCACAACTCGCTAACAATCCCTGTCACGCTCTCTTATTCATTCATTTCCATGCATTTGAAACTAGTGCTCCCTTGTTTTTCCCTATAAATCCATAACACTCCCTGACATGCATTGGAACACCCTAGCACCTGGCACATTTTGGCATGTTTCCATGGCCTCTAGAATTATTTAGCATTTCCTAGCATACCTTGTCAGTCCCTCCTTAACACACCTAGAACTCACTGACACTTCCTGTCACAATCTCTTAATTTTTAATTTGCATATTCTCCCTTGTGTGCCCCTATGACTCCCTAACACTTCCTAGAATGTGTTGTTACACCCTCATACCTAGCACATCTTGGCCGCATGCCACTCTATCACACTATCATGACTTAGTGCTACCTATCATATCATGTCACTCCCTCCTTAGGACACTTGGAACTCGTTGAAACTCTCTATCACACACTCTTATTCATTCATTTCCATGCATTTTTACATAGAACTCCCTTGTGTTTCCCTGGAACTCACTAACACTCAACTCACATTAGCACTTGGTACATATTGGTATGCTTCCCTATCACTCTAGCATGCCTTGTAACTATCTAGCATATCTTTTCACTCCCTCCTTAGCAAAACTAGAACTCCATAGCATGCCCTATAACTCCATGGCACATATTGGCTCTTGGCACTTGGTACATATTGGTATGCGTCCCTATCACTCTAGCATGCCTTGGAACTATCTAGCATATCTTGTCACTCCCTCATTAGAAAAACTGGAACTCCATAGCATGCCCTATGGCACATATTGGCTCTTCGAACTTGGTGGTACTTGACAATTCTTGGCATGCATTTGGATTCCTTGGAATGCCTTGGCATGGTTCAAGATAAAATTTATTTGAGATAAATTATTCACAATTAAGAGAGAAGTAATAGATGATGATTTGGCACTTAAGACACACTATCACTTGGCCCTTTACATTTTTTTGCATTAGTTTTGGTATGCCTAGCATGCCCCTCCTGAAAATGTAAGGGCGTTAATTATTAACCGTCATATGTGTTCATTTATTTGTATTTTAACTTGGTGTTCCCTTTTGTCTCCTGACACTCCTTGACACGCATTCGCATACCCTAACACCTCGCACATATTGTAATACCTTAACACATGGCATGCCTTGGCACTATCTAGAACATGTTAGCACACCCTGATACTGCTCGACATTCCCTAACATTCCCTAGCATGCCTTGTCACTCCCCCCTTGGCACGCTTGACACTTACTGACACTCGCCGACACACCCTCTTCTCAATTTATTTCCATTATTTTTGACTCGATGATTTATGTTTTATGGGGTGCATGTCTAGAAAGAGTTCCTTTAAGATAATAGAAAATTTATCGCACCATTACTAACATAAGTAATTGTGAGATTATACTTGAATGACATTAGGAAACTACACAAGATATTTTCAGAATGACTTTTTTAGGGTTTTTTTTACAACATGGGAATGGTAAGAAGTGAGTGGTCAATATTGTGATTTTATTTCTCATTAAATTTTCTATCCTTATGAGAGACTTTTTTTGAGAAAATTAGACCCTCGTCATGCTTACCCTCCGACTCCTAATCTTCTAAAAATAAAGGCCAAATTGCATAGTGAGGGAAGGCATGTTGCCCTATGGTGTTATGATTTACTGGGTGAGAGTGTTAATGTACAATTAGAGGGACAAAATCATTTACTTTGTGTCCTCTATGGATGACATGTTGTAGGTGTGTGTCATGTGTTATCTATGATAACAACTAGGTTTGTCTACGTTGGTATTAGGTAAGTTAGGTTGGGACCTTTTGATGAAAATAAGGTCATGAAGTTCATTAATTTTCAAAAATTTGTACATAGTTTAAGAGGTTTTAATAGTCATTGGTCATGAAATAAAGATCATGTCAAGGTAAATTCGAAAAATATGATTGCATGGGTAATATAGGGTCATTCTATGACACTTGGCATTTTGTTATGAATTCTGCAGTGTAGATAGTGTAAAACAGTCTGATTTCACTACAGAAGTGCCTACCAGTTCCGTAGAGAATTTTCCATCCCGAGTACTAGAAACGCTACGAAATACGTTTTTTTTCTTTTCTGCTAACAACAGGAAAGGCTTTGTTTTTTCATGATTTAATTTGTTATTGCACACTTGGTCATCATGGTCCCATTCTGTTATTTGTCATCATATGTCATATACATGTGTGGTTATCATTACTCCTCACATAATTTCATTTTTCCCACTCATTTCATGTTCCCTAATTTAGTCTGATTCCTAATTCGAAAAGAAACACCTCACCTTCATCCTTGTAAGTTGCTTGAATTATTTTTCCAGTAGTCTAGAGTATTGAATTATGTCATGTAGTTGTCTTAGGCTAAGCGCTACATGGGTCAAGGCAGTTGCTTGTTGTCTCAAAATAATTCTGCAGGTTTCAAAGAAGGAGTTGATCAACATTGTGTTTGAAAGTATGGCCTCACATAAAAATCCAAAAAAAGGGTGGAATCATGGTCATATATGAGCCCATGGATTCAAGGCTGACTGTAGAAGACCCTAGCTTCTCAAAAAAAAATTCTAATGCAGGTTGCATGCGTTTCTGTGAGAAACTGCAAGGGTATCATGCACAGGTGTCTAAAGACTTTGCTATAAATTTCATTGGTACAGGTTCGACGGTGGGCATCGTAAATTTTTCCGTGTCTCCTGACACAATTGCATAGGCAACTGAGATCCCAAGGTCCGAAGAGGAGTGGTTTAAAGAAATAACGTTCAAGCTGCAAAATTGTGATGAGTTTTTTAAGGAGGAGCACATAGGCATAGATGTGAGATCATGAATCTCTAGGACTTGCCTCAAGGAAAATTATTCAAGACTGCTGATGGCGATTAAAAATACTTCACTTGTGAAGGTAGATTTCACATGATCTATCAATACCACTTCAGATTCCGGCTTCACTTCACAGGTAAAAAACCACTAGATTTACCATATTTTTTGTTTAGCAGTTTAGGAAAAAGGGCTGATAAGGTTCAAGCTAAACTTGAAAGCAGTGACACTTCCATTTTCCACCATGGTTTGATAAAAATTCTAGTTATGGAGGAGTTAAAAAATATAAATGTTGGCAATATGATGCTAAATGTTGTCCTTGATGGCAACCCACTTGATGAAGATGATGGCAACCTATTATTTGAAGATGTTCTTGATGCTTGATGAGTTTATTAATGATGTAATTCTGATTTTCTACAAGTAGCTCAGAAGTACCAGAGAAGGAAATATCAGTGAGGGCCAAAGCAATAATGAAAAGAGTATGTCTCAAGGCATACGCGGATTTGTCTAGACAAAGTAGCGTATGCACGCGGGAAATAACGTGCCAAGTTGCGTATGGGAAAAAGCGCTCTAAATATGTAAAACTAGGGGTAACCACCATGGTATTGACCCATTGTATTGAGTAATGATTTGTCTATGTGACCCCATCCAGGAATACCATCGAAAGTAATGTGGTTTTGGCTCATGGTATTGATAAAGGGTAAACCTATATAAGGAGAAGAAATTCATTGTGCAAATGTGTGCAAGAAGTCTAAGCTTGAACGAATACTTCTCTCTGAAGCATATCTGAATGGAAAGGGTTACAGTTGAATGAAAGATCTGAATGTATGATGCACCAATGAAGAAATGATGAAGAAGGGAATCTAGATCTGGAATGTATTTGTATCTGCTAGATCTGTTTATGGAATGATTAGATTTGAGATGAGGCGAACATCTGTCTGAAGTAAAGGGTAAAATCTGAGTGATGTATCTGTTCTGAAGAATTGCAATGACCTAAATGTTTGAAGAACTATACGCTAGTTCGCCGCAGAGTAAGCGCGTATATACGTGGGTTTGCTGAAGAGAAAGCGCGTATGGGCAGTGAAATTAGTTTTGTGTGGCATACAACATAGCTCTTCCAATGCTTGCATGACGTTGTGGATGCCGAAAGGAAAGCAAGCCATGAATATTAGGTTTGTTGGAAGTATGAAGTATGAAATGTTCTGACTGCTCAGTTGTTATCGCTATCTTTTGGTGATATATGATCGGTCAAAAAGACTGAGTGGGTCCATTTAAAAATATGATGAAACGGTGGGGTCTATGAAGTTGTGTTCTAAAGAAAGCTTTGGATCCGGCAGAAATTCGATGAAACGTGGTCCATGGGGGTGGCCGGGGTTGTGACCTTCAGTTAGGGGGTTAGCTCCCTTCTAGGTGAGGTCGGTAAACGAGAGATCGTGCCTGAGTTCTCCAGGTGAGGTCAAACGAGCAGGGGTCGTAGTTCCCTTCCAAAGAGGCCGGGTAAACGAGCGTTGTGTGGGTGCCTCGTGTGTTGGCAGGAAAGTCACACAGCACATATGTTGTAAGATGTTTTCTCTATAATAAAATATTGAAGGCTGAGACAACGACAGCGGTGGTTTTCTCCCGACTTGGGTTTCCACCTAAAATCCTGGTGTTCATGTGTGTTGCTTATGTGTGATGACTTAATCTGTTCTTACTATACATGTTTATTTTTTATTGAACATCTAATGAATGAATGATGGAATGATATAAGTGAATAATTAATGGCATAATTAGATCTCTGTGTATACGCAAGTTTTATGAAGGATATCCGCGTGTATATGCTAGTTGGCTTCAGCAAAGTAGCATATGGGTTTTGAAGTAAGAAAAAGTAAAATATTTGTATAATGCCTAAATATCGATTCACCCCCCTCTCGCATTTTCCAACAATCTGGTATCGCTGTGTCCTTCATAGAAAGTTGGATTCATTGAAGGAGATCCGTCACGATGGGAAGGAAGTAAAAGAAGAAGGCTACTCAAAAGGAGATATCTCAGAAAACATGTGCAGCAGAAAATGAAGAGGATAAAACAGGTACTGATTGTTTTTCTTGTGATTCACCTTCTTGTGCATATGCAGATAGTGAAAGGAATGTTAAGGATCTAGAAGAAGCTCTCCAGATTAGAGTTGAATAACTACAAAGAACATCTAATAAGAAAGAATATATCTACAAAGAGATGGTCTCTCAAATGACAGGACAGATAGAAAGAATGAATGGTCAGATGGAAATGTATCAAAGATGGATAGACAAGTATGAAAGGTTTCATGCTTATGCATCCAATCGAATTAAAATACTAGAAGCAGAAATCAACGATCTAAATGCAGATCTCGAAATATCAAACAAGAAGAATGCAAGACTTGAAGCTGAAATCATCACTCTCAAAGAAGATCTGGAAGATTCGAATAAAAAGAATGAAGAACTTGAAGCTGAAATCATCTCTCTCAAAGAAGATCCGGAAATATCAAATAAGAAGAATGAAGCATTTGAAGCAGAAGTCATCTCTCTGAAAGCATATCTCGAAGCATCGAATAAGAAGAACGAAGAACTCTTACAAACTTTTGAAGAACGAGAAAATGGGTTGAAAGAAGACATTCTAAATCTGAATGATCAAATAGTAGACAGAAGAAGGAAAGAAGAAAGCATGAAGAAGCAATGCCAAGGCTTGGAGGTTGAGGTAAACATTCTTAAAAGTAAATTAGAAGAAAAGGATAAACTCTTGAGGTTTCAAGATAGTACTAAGATTCTGGACAATATTCTTAGTAATCAAAGGTCTCCTGCTATTAAACTTGGTCTTGGTTTTCATGAAACGGTCAAAGGAGAATCTAGTTCGCAAGGAAGTGCTAAAGATTCAAAGGATGTTAAAGCAAAACCTGAAGTGGTGAAAGAAACAAAAGGTAAACCAACTATCATGAATTCTCAAAGGAAATCATTCAATAATGTTGAATGCTTTAAATGTCATAATTATGGGCATGTTGCAGCAAATTGCAGAAGCAGATCATTTCAGTCACAATCAAACAGATTCTATTCAGAAAGGTACTCTGGGTGCTTCAAGGGATATTGTTTTTCATGCAACAAGTATGGTCATAAAGCAGCTGATTGCAATAGAAGGAAGAATAGAGAAATACACTATGATCCTTATGCTTACTTCTCTGGTCACATGAGATGTTATGCTTGTAACAAGTATGGACATGTGGAAAAAGAATGTAGGATGAACAGATATGAGAAAGTGGATAACTTCCAGCACACAATTAGAAAGTTCAAGAAAATTTGGAAAAAGAAGGAGGACCGGTCAGAAACGTAGGGAATACTGACCCTACTGCAGTCATCCACTTCTAAAGCTTACTTCTCTGAATGACTGCAGAAGTGATGTGAGATACATTATAGAGATTAGTAATGTATCGTCACAGGGGGAGCAACGGTTGATGATTCTCATGGTTGTTTTGGTTATTCTGGTTATATTTATTTCTGACAGTGCATATGATATGAAGAAGACAGGTACAGGAAGTACAAATTCAGGGGGAGATGAAGGAATGTAAAGGTTTTCAATGTGTCACTTTCCATACGCGGGTTCGGTGAACTAAAGTCGCGTATACACGTGAGTTCCAGCAGACACAGTCGCGTATGCATTGATGATAAGAGAATTGGGATGACAGCTGAAGATCAGGAACAGAGGTTCAGGGGGAGCATCAGTCTGACTGCTAATGATTGTACTGTTAGCATTATTCTGGTTATACTCATGCTAATGAAATGATACATGGTTTCTTATGTTGAAGATTATAGATGAGCCCGGATTGCTTATTTGATGAAGAATATCTTTTGGATATGATGGAAGTCTTATGATTCGGAGATCCGGACAGATCATGCAGAGATTGTTGCTGATGACTTTCTGTTAAAAGTATTCAGATTGCACAAGCTAAGGAGGAGCCTTGGACATATGGAAAGGATGTTTGGATGCACATTTTCAGGGGGAGCACTAGTCTTGCTGATTATAATGCATTTTTGGCATTATGATGATTCTGAAATATGATCTCTCTCTTGAGGTCTTTCTGGTATTGGTCATAAAAAGTCATACTTGTAATTTGATAAAAAGGTCTTGTTGAGACCCATGATGTAAAATTGTAATATTTAGTCATGTAAGGACTTGTCAAAATTTGTAAACCCACTTGGTTGGGTAGCTGAGTCAAATTTGTAAACCCACTTGGTTGGGTAGTTGAATTGAGATGTGTAAACCCACTTGGTTGGGTATTTGAGTCTCATATGTAAATCCACTTGGATGGATCTTTGATGTAAGTATGATTCATTGGTGATAGGAAGGTCATAGATTCATGTACTTCATTGAAAGATATGTTGTAGGTTCAGCATGAACTCAGGGGGAGCATGGTCACTTCAGTGTACATCAGATCTGCAGAACGCTTCCTTCTACAAGAGGAGAAAAAACCTTGTGTTGGTTTTGGTCTGCCCTTTGCCCTTGATGTCAAAGGGGGAGAGTGACATGGTGTTTTCCATCATGGTTGCCATCAAGTCCAAAGGGGGATATTGTTAGCAATATGATGCTAAATGTTGTCCTTGATGGCAACCCACTTGATGAAGATGATGGCAACCTATTATTTGAAGATGTTCTTGATGCTTGATGAGTTTATTAATGATGTAATTCTGATGTTCTACAAGTAGCTCAGAAGTACCAGAGAAGGAAATATCAGTGAGGGCCAAAGCAATAATGAAAAGAGTATGTCTCAAGGCATACACGGATTTGTCTAGACAAAGTAGCGCATGCACGTGGGAAATAACGTGCCAAGTCGCGTATGGGAAAAAGCGCTCTAAATATGTAAAACCAGGGGCAACCACCATGGTATTGACCCATTGTATTGAGTAATGATTCGTCTATGTGACCCCATCCAGGAATACCATCGAAAGTAATGTGGTTTTGGCTCATGGTATTGATAAAGGGTAAACCTATATAAGGAGAAAAAATTCATTGTGCAAAGGTGTGCAAGATGTCTGAGCTTGAATGAATACTTCTCTCTGAAGTATATCTGAATGGAAAGGGTAACAGTTGAATGATAGATCTGAAAGCATGATGCACCTATGCAGAAATAATGAAGAAGGGAATCTAGATCTGAAATATATGTGTATTTTCTAGATCTGTTTATGGAATGATTAGATTTGAGATGAGGCGAACATCCGTCAAGTAAAGGGTAAAATAAGTGATATACGTTACGAAGAAATACGATGACCTAAGTGTCTGAAAGAACTATACGGCAATTCTTGTGTAGAGGAAGCGCGTGCTCATCTGTGAGATGAAGAGGAAGCGCGTATGGGCAGTGAAATTAGTTCTGTGCAGAAGTATACGTGGATTTGTATGGACGAAGGCGCGTATATACGCAGGATCAGTGAAAGGAAAGCGCGTATGAATATTAGGGTTTACTGAAGTATGAAGTATGAAATGTCTGATCTGTTCTACAGTGTTACTGCTATCTGTTGGTGATATATGATTGAGCTTAAAAGTATGGAGTGGGTCCAGTCTGAAAATATGATGAAACGTGGCCTGCAAGTTGTGTTCTAAAGGAAGCTTTGGATCCAGTGTGAAAATTGATGAAACGTGGTCCATGGGGGTGCTGAGGGTTGTGGCCTTCAGTCAGGGGGTTGTAGCTCCCTTCCAGGTGAGGCTGGTAAATGAGATCAGGGGGTCAGAGCTCCCTTCCAGGTGAGGCTGGTAAACGAGAGCAGGGGGTCGTAGCTCCCTTCCAGGAGAGGCTGGTAAACGAGCGCAGGTGGGTGCCTGCGTGCTGGTAGGAGGCTGCGCCAGCACATATGTTGTAAGATGTTTTCTCTATAATACAATATTGAAGGCTGAGACAACGGCAGCGGTGGTTTTCTCCCGACTTGGGTTTCCACCTAAAATCCTGGTGTTCATGTGTGTTGCTTATGTGTGATGACTTACTCTGTTCTTATTGTACATGTTTACTGTTTATTGAACATCTATTGAATGAATGATGGAATGATATAAGTGAAGAATTAATGGCATAATTATATCTCTGTGTATACGTGAGTTTTATGAAGGATATCCACGTGTATACGCTAGTTGGCTTCAGCAAAGTAGCATATGGGTTTTAGAGAGTGGAAAAGTAAAAATATTTGTATAATGCCTAAATACTGATTCACCCCCCCCCCCCCCCTCTCAGTATTTTTCCCAACAATAAACAGGGATTGGTCCAATTTTTTGTTCTTGAGTGGGTATGAGGTTGATGTCCTCACTCCTAGAAAGACACCTAGATCAAAGGAAAATACTCCAAAGAAAGATAAAGACTCTAGGGCTGAAACAAAGGTGGAGCATGAGGTGGAAGTGCAAAAAGTGGTGCAGCCCATGGTGACTAATTTTTGTCTTAAGATATCATAGCAAGGCATATACAGGGTTGCAAATATTTTTTGGGGGTTAGGAAGAAAAAATTGCAAAATTTTGTGAAACTAGGCAATTTCGTAGCGAGCTCCAGGCTTGAGGCTGAGTTTTCGCTATGAACTCGCTATAGAATTATTTAAGGTAAAAATCCGTAAAAAATATCATATCAATGGTAAATGGAGTCATGTATTTACCTTATCAAACCCAATGAATATCCTTCCATAGGCAGAAGAATCAAGGAAGTTGCGGAAGGTGGTGTTACAAATATGCTACGAAAATTACACTACAAAACTTCCTAAATGCTTTGTTTTTCCAGCATTCTAAATTTTTAGTATTTTTGAGGCATTCAATGCATTTCAGGAAGGAAGTGATTCATCAAAATGGATTATGAAATTTCATTGGGACATATGTTGATGAAGGAAACTCAGAAATACTCATAGGATTGACATGGATGACAACACATCACTTTTTCCACCTCACCAATGGACAACTCATCATCAAATTAGGTATATCAAGACCTAAAATCCAGTATGAAAATTTTACACCTAAACATGGTTGTTTGGTTTAGTAGCCATCATTATCATGGGTTATTAATTTTTTTTTTTGATGTAGTTAATAGTTATAGAGAGCCTTTTTACTACAAACTCCCTCAAACAGAATCCCTCTATTTTTTCTCAAATTAATGGAATCATTTTTGGTTTAGATCTCTAGATCAGGTTCAAGCGTCTAGCCCAGGTGGCCAACCTATGTAAAAGATATCTCACTCTATAAATGAGATTTTTTTAGAATTATAGGGGGTGGATGGATGTAAATGACCAAGCTACTATGTAATTTTCTTTCACTTAGTAAATACAGAGTTGCAGAAGTGTTTGTTTAGACCTGGGATTCATATTGATATTTTATGTGTTTGTGTCCATTTATCTTTTGAATATTGATTCAGCTTGCTTATACATGATTACTTGGAATTCATAAAATCTTATGCTCCAACTTCCTTTATGTATTATGTTAGCTATCAGAGTTATTTTAAACTCTCATGTGCCTCGATTTCTATGAATAATACTCATTTGTAATTGAATTTCCATGTTGAATCCATGAAAAATGGTAGCCCTCACTCATCTTCCACCTACAAAAATCATCTAAAGACATATAAGAGTTAGCCATATTCATTATAAGCTTATTTCTTGAATATCTTACCTTTTTCTTGAGAAAGCCCTCTTTGGTTGGAAGGGCTAACTTCCAACCCCAAGTGGTTTCAAATAGTTACATAAAATTGACTGTTGAGCATTGCAATTAGTCCCAGTTTGGTTATAACATTTTGGTGCCTCTTCTGGAAGCCAAAAAGATCCATTTCCCATATTTTCTTTGAGTCTCTTCATGCTGATTCTTGAGGGTAATAAGAAATTAGTGTTTTATTTGAAGGTTGTGATATTACCCTGGAAACTCCAATCTCAAAAGATATAGAAGATCAAAGCTTCATGGTGATTCCACTGCTTGAATGTCAATAGCTTGAAGAAGTCCCAAGATGATTTATATTGCAAGAAAGAATGCCAGGTATGCCCCAATGAATCGATCTCACATCCCTGGTTTTCCAAATCCTATGCCTAGAGTTGATTGGTTAACATATATTCCTATAATTAAAGATGAAAAGAAATATAGTGTTGCTCTTCACTTTATTATATTCCATATGCATGTACATAAGCTTCGAGTTGAGTTTCCAAAGGATTGTCTCATGAAAATGTTTATGGCCACACAAAGTATGAATATGGAACATGGTATGAAGGGTTATAGCCGAGAAGCTTGTTCTCTCTTACAAATTTCCATAGATCGTTCTTCAAACATTATGATAAATATCATTCTTATTTATCATTGTTAGAATACTGTTGTGATTTTTGTAAGGTGTTTATTCCATATCTTAAAACTCTTGGTGATAATGGAGATTGCTTATATGAGGATATGTTAGAGGCACTATATGAATTCTCTTCTCAGGTCCGTTGTCATGGTAATCAAGAAGGTTTTCAATAAGCATATGTCTCTTCTTTAGTTGAAGATGAGATAGATCATCAATTTGACAGTCAAGTCATATTACATGAAATTTATGAGGATGTGCAACCTTGTCAATCTATATGCAATCAAAGGTATGAGACAAACCATTCAAATTGTTTTTCATACCATTCCTTTTCTGAGATTTTATGTCAACAAGGAACTCCTTAAGATCAGGTTGTTGAAAATAAATGCATGGAAATTCTGAACAGTGAGGTAACATGTGATGATAGTTCATTTTTAGGTAAACCCGAGCTACATGAAGAGCTGAATATACAAGTTTTTCATATTCTATTTTGGGACCATAAAAATGACATGGATGATATGCATAAAGTTGTTTTTATAGGATCTTTTAGTGTTCAGAATCAAGATGACAGTCATGAAGAAAAACTACCAAAGATTATATTTGATTTGTTTGATAAGCAAAAGAGTAGTTTGATACACACAATATGGATGTCATGTTTGAAGATGTTCAAGGATGCATGGATGGTTTTTTTATTTACACGAAAGGGAAGAAAAATTTATTCATCAATTATGAATGAATTCAACTCTCATAGTTTTACTCTTCAATAAAAGGTGATTTTTCATGGTTTCCACGATCCAACGGTAGTTCTGTTGCAGTCATTGTTCAAGACAATTTTTGTATTTCGGATGGAGTAGGGATTCAATTTTCATTTTGAGTTTCCAATAAATGATTCAATTCTGATGTTGTTCAAGAAAAATCAAGAAGCCCATGTGTTGGATCAGTTCTTTGACTGGATATACTGGAAATTTCATATTGCTAGAATTGAAAGTTTGTTTTTTAGCTGTTGGAGTAGGGTTATTGGTACATAAATAAGCTTGTTGGGAAAGCATATTTTTCAACATTTAGTTTGAAGATTGTAGTTGTAAGTTTTGGTTTGTATGATGTTTTGCTTCAAGAGCATGTGAAGGGACAAATTTAGGCTAAAGAATATGAAAAGAGGTTTGGATCAACCCAATGGATAAGGCACCTAGTCTGCTAGTTCTTTGTTACACCACAGGGGCATGAAATCCCCAGTGGAGCCACTGTTATCTATGATAACAACTAGGTTTTTCTAGGTTGGTCTTAGGTCAGTTAGGTTGGGTCATTTGGATGAAAATAAGTTCATGAAGCTCATTAATTTTTCAAAAACTATACATAGTTTAAGAGGTTTTACTAGTCATTAGTCATGTAATAAAGGTCATGTCAAGGTAAATTCGAAAAATATGATTGCATGGGTAATATAGGGTCATTCTCTGACACTTGGAATTTTTTCTAAATTCCATGGCATATTTAGTGTAAAACAGTCTGATTTCACTACGAAAGTTCGTGATAGTTCCATAGCGAATTTTCCCTCCTAAGTACTAGAAATGCTACGAAATCCGTTTTTTTTCGGCTAACGGTGGGAAATGATGTGTTTTGTCATGATTTCATTGGTCAAAACACACTTGGTAATCATGGTAAAATTTTGTTATTTTTCATCATATGGCATATGCATGCGTGGTTATCATTACTCCTCACATCATTTCATTTTTCCCACTCATTTCCTCTTTCCTAATTTATTCTGATTCCTAATTCGAAAAGCAACACCTCACCTTCATCATTTTAAGCTACTTGAACTCTTTTTCTAGCAACCTAGAGTCTTGAATTATTTCATGTATTTGTCGTAGGCTAAGTGCTACATGTGTCAAGGGAGTTGCTTGTTCTCTCAAAAGAATTCTGTAGGTGCCCAAGAAGGAGATCATCAACATTGTGTTTAAAAGTATGACCTCACATAAAAAGCCAAACAAGGGTGGAACTTTGGTCAGATATGAGCCGATGGATATGGGGCTAAGTGTAGAAGAACCCAGCTTCTCACAAGTTTTTTCCAATGCAAGTTGCATGCATTTCTGCTAGAAACTGAAAGGGTATCATGCACAAGTTTCTAAAGACTTTGCTATAAATTTCATTGGTACAAGTTTGAAGGTGGGAATCCTCAATTTTTCTATGTATCCTAACACAATTGCACAAGTTATGAGCTTCATCATTAGGTACATTTGGAGGGGTTAATTTTCACCTTTTTTCCTTATTAAGTCTCTTTTTCTCACATTTTAATTATTTATGGTCTTATGTTGCTAGTGTAGATGGAGATTAAGGCTTGTCATACTTCGAATGCCTAACATGAGTTAAATGAAGGAACATCACAAAGATATTTAATTTTTGATGAATATTTTGCCATTAAATCTTAGAGTACACAACAAGGAGAGATTCTAGGGGGATTTTCCACCTCCTTAACTCCCAAAGGCAGCCAAGCAAACTCAAGATCAAGTGCACCAAAGATACACTTCACTTGCATACAAAGTGGACACATCACCTAATTTTTAGGGAGATGTTGGTAGCTACCCTCTAGGTTAAATAGGGTTGATAAAGAGGTCATTAGGATACGAAATTTGAAGGAAGCTAATAGACTCTTAGCTCTTCTAATAGGTTTTTGAGACTTCCATGTTGATGTAATGAGACTATATTCTGCAATAAAATTTGTATTCAACTTGTGCTTTATTGATCTAGTTTCATAGGGCTAGGATTGTGGGTTAGGGCCCAATCCATTGGCCTTAGTCTCTCTTGTATATTTATTCATTACTTTTCTGTCACTTTAGCTAGTTTTGCTTATGATTTTTAGCTAGTTTGATTACTTTTCAATTGATTCTTTTAGTTTTCTTCCATTTTTATTTTGTTGTATATTTATCTTTTTTACATGTTGGTATAATAGGTTATAAAATCGAAAAGCTGTGTGCCAAGCCGCTATCTCTCATCTCTTTCATTGGAGCTTGAGGAGGGTAGAACTTTTCCACAGGCCAAAATTAAATTTTAGTTTATTATTTCTTGGAAGGAATAGTTATATTGTTGTAGTGGCATGAATATGTTTAGAATTATCTGTTAGATCTCTGTTTGTATGCTAAAGTAGGGTTTATTTCGAAATTCAACTCATCTTTTCCATTTCCTTCATCATGAAGTTGTCAATATTTGTTTCACGAACAAGTAGTTTGCTTGCAGGTTCAAGTAGCACAACAAAGGAGGACTTCACCAACACCTTCAGCTCCATTTCTCACCCTTCATCAACCTTCTTTTCCTCAAAATCACCATCAAACCTGTTTTCTGATTTTTCATCTTCACACTGTCTGCTCAACTTAGTGTTCCTAAATTGAGGTCATAAATTGTCAACCAGGGTTAGTAATCTGTTGAAGTGAAGTGCACTATATGTGCCTAGGTATTTGTTTCTCACTACATTGCGTTTAGTGTTTTTCAATGTTTTTTATTTTTGTGTTTTTATCCTAAGAGGAAAAGAACTAAGTTTTGGCAAAGAGAAGTTGTTGGACACACTAAAACAGAGCAAAACCTATTCTAAACTATGTGTGGCACTTGAGAACAGAAAATGAAAAACTCTTAACAAGAAAAATAACTCATAGCAAGAACTAAATAACTCATAACATGAATGAAATAACTCATAACATGAACTCAATCCAATTCATTCATTAGGAATATGTTGGAATAACTTTTGAGAAAAGGATAAGTTTAATGCAATGAGGCTCTTCTAAGATAGTCTGCAACCTAGTGAAGAATTCTACTTCTAAATTAACCTATGACACCGAAATTAATCTATTCTACAACTTAAAATATCACTGTTAAACCTCTTTCAAGAATTAGAAATATTTTGGAATAGATTTGGAAATGAGGTAGTTTGTGAAATTATAAAAAGTTGCAGAGCAATCAAGGCCTTGAATTGATATCACTAATTCTTGTCCATGTGATGATGTGTTTGGAAGAGATTAGTACAAGAGTAATTTGTAAATAATGAAGTCCGTGAAGTCTAATTCAACTAGCTAATCAAACTAGAAATATAGGGACTATAACTAAACTAGAGTGCAATTAAACTAACTTGAAACACAGTGAACATAAACTGAACTAGGGTGCTATTAACCTCCGGAGTATTACAACTAAACTACAAATGCAACTAATCACTGAAATATTTCAGCTCTGTCTCATTCGGAGTTAGTGGTATTTTGGAATAATTCATAGAACAGGACTGGCTGTAACATGTGATGTATATGAACATAAAAACATAAAGTTCAACAAAACACAACAAAGCTCTAAAACACCACAACTATGTCTCATCCAGTGCTAGTGATATTTTGGAAGAGTTCATAAGAACAAGTCTAGCTGTAACAAATGATGTAGTTGAGCACAAAAACATAAAGTTCAAAGAAATGCAACTAACTCCTAAAATACTACAGTTATATCTCATTCAATATTAGTGATATTTTGGAATATTTTGTAAGAACAAGACTAGACTGTAGCATCCAATGCAAGTGAATATAAAACACAAAGTTCAGAAAATTGCTTAAACTAGGAATGCAACAAGGCTAAAGTTACTTATCTAAACAATGTACACAAAGCTTCTCGGGCAGTAGGGGCCCTCTACCACTGGATTAGCATACAAGTCTCCTCAATATTTCCTCAGATATTGAAATAAAGCGGTGCTTCTATCATTAAAGGAAAAGTATTTCAAAAACAGAGTATTACGGTCTTCTGAGATCTAGCAACAAAACATAAATCTAGCTAGTCATTTCTCGGTCTCCTGAGTCATTCTTATAAGAAAATCACATAACTGCCCTTGAGATAAAATAGGAATAAATGTCTTTCCCAACTAAAATCAAATTAGAACTCTGGTGGAGGTCTCGTACTGTGATTAAAGACATATGTACAGTCCTTGTCCTATTAGAAGTCTATCTCTTAGTTTTAGTTTCCCACGTGCATAACCACCTGTAGAATTCTTCTCAGACTTCGTAGGAAGCAAGGAATGATGTGGATGAAGTATGGAATTCACCCATATGCATTTTTCTTTGAGGTGACACTTGGAACCTGTGAGAACATGAAGACAGCTGCGGAATAGGCGACTGGCTACAGAATGGTTGTATTCTGTAGCTAAGTCTAGTCAAAAATTACTACAACAACAAAAAGATGAAAATATAGCAAGTCAGTCATTGAATAAATTCCTAAAGTGTCTTTAACCAATATTATTGATCATTTAAGCCTATAATTGATAAGGGACAAAGGAAATGAAGTGAAATTTGGTGAAGGGAAAGGACATCTTTGGGGCTGAACATACCCCCACTGCAAATTTTTTGCATGTCCTCATGCACTCAACTCATATATTCTGAAAATTATGCTAGGACATCTAGGCTCCTTCTTCTGCTTTGCTTGATAGTCAATGGCCTCCTAGGCTTCCTTATGACCAACTTGAATCTCAAATTTATAAGTGCCCTGCTCAAATTTTTGTTTTTCTTCTTCAATTTCTCACTAGCCTTGTACAATTTTTCTATTTGCAGAGAGAGGGTTGTATTCATATCACCTTTCAGCTTAACCTGCTCACTTAAAATGTTATTCTCATTCTTGATATGCCTATTGAGTACTTCTAACTCATATTTGTCCCTTCTCAGTACATCAATTGCAGATTTTGGTGGGCTAGGAGTTATGTCTCTACTTTCTAAGGCTCTCTTCTCTAATGTCTCAATATAATTATAAATTTTTTGTTGAGCTGGGTCTATCTCCGGAGTTTCTCCATCAAGATCCTCTTCATATTGGTACTCAGGTGACCTAGCAGTTGGTGTCTCTTCATCCTCAATGTTTATGACTCCCGTTTGTTTAATCCCTGTTTTCTTCAATATACCCCTAAGTATGTGGCTTCATCTTGGTTGAGATGGTCCTTCACCTCTCTCCTTGGCATACCTTCTTATCATCTTATCCTTTTTAAGATGTTTCCTAATTTCAGTCAATTTCTTAGAAATTATCTCCTCACTGTCCTCTTGTATAGACTTACCAGTTTTAGTTTCAACAACTTCGGAAATTTTCCTTCTCCTGCTTCTTCTTGTAGGCTTGCCTTCAGATGGAAGTTTTTTGGGTTCTTCAAAGTGATTCCTCACTAGAAACTCATCCTGTTGGAAATATGATGCAGAGTGTTGTCCTTGATGGCAACCAACTGAATGAAGATGAAGACATGCGACTGTTGACATGTGTTGTCCTTAATGGAAATCCACCTGATGAAGTTATGCTTGACTTGATGGACTTAGTAAAGGATGTAAATCTGATGTGATATGATGTTTGTTAGCAATATGGTGCTGAGTGTTGTCCTTAAATGGCAATCCTCTTGATAAAGATGATGAAAACTTACTTGATGAAGTTGTGGTTGATAGAATATGTCCTTGATGAGGTAAATCTAATGTATCTATAGAGAATACAGAAGGCAATGAAGAAATAAATTCAATATATGCTAGATCTATGATGAAAAGAGTATGTCTCTAGGCATACGCGGATAGGTCTAGGGGAAGTCGCGTATGCACGCGGGAAAGAACATGATAAGTCGCGTATGGGAAAAAAGCGCTCAAAATATGCAAAACAAGGGGTAACCACCATGGTATTGACCCATTGTATTGGGTAATGATCCGCCTAAATGACCCCGTCCAGGAATACCATCGGAAGCAATGTAGTTTTGGGCTCATGGTATTGAAAAAGGGGCTCATGGTATTGAAAAAGGTTAAACCTATATAAAGAGATGAAATTCATTGTGCAAATCATGAGTGTGGGTGCAAGATATCTGAGCTTGAATGAATACTTCTCTCTGAAGTAGATCTGAATGGAAAGGGTTACACTTGAAGATAAATATGAATGTATGATGCACCAATGATGAATAAGGGGATCTAGATCTGAAATGTACTTGTATCTACTAGATCTGATTGTGGAAGGCTTGGATCTGAATTGAGGTGAACATCTGTCTGAAGTGAAAGGGTAAATCTGAACTGAACATCTGATCTGAAGAAGTATGCTGCTCTATAATGATTGAAGATCTATACGCGACTTCGACGCGGAGGAAGCGCGTATATACGTGGCTTCGCCGAAGAGAAAGCGCGTATGCGCAATGAAATATACACTGAGGTATACGCTGGTTTTTGTGAACGAAAGCGCGTATATACGCGACATCAGTGAAGGTAAACCGCGTATGCAAACTAGGGTTTGCTGAAGCAAGGGGTATGAAATATCTAATATGTTCTGCTGTGTTTCTGCTATCTGATCTATGTTAATAAGTATCTGTTGGTGATGTATGTTTGTGCTTAAAATTATGGAAAGGGTCCAGTCTGAAAATATGATGAAATGTGGCCTGCAAGTGTTGTTCTATTGAAGTTGTTGGATCCAGTGTGAAAATTGATGAAACGTGGTCCAAGGTGGTGCTGAAGGTTGTAGCCTTTATTGTGGGTTGTGCCTTCCGTGCAAGGGGAAGGCCGGTAAACGGGCATCGTAAGTCGAGCTCCTTCCAGAGGATGGTAAACGAGTCGAGGGCTGTAGCTCCCTTCCAGAGGATGGTAAACGAGTGCGTGGGTGCCCAAGGCTCCTTAGAGTCCCCATCAAAGACATATGTTGTAAGATGTTTTCTCTATAATAAAATATTGAAGGCTGAGCAACTGCAGCGGTGGTTTTTTCCCGACTTGGGTTTCCACCTAAAAATCCTGGTGTTCATGTGTGATGCTTTGTGATATGTTTTACTCTGCTCTTACTGTTCATGCTTAATGTTTATTAAACATCTGATGAATAAATGATGGGATGATTCAAGTGAAGATCTAATAACATAATTAGATATCTTTGTATACGCGAGTTTCGTAAAGGGTATCCGCGTATATACGCGAGTCTGTTTCAGGAAAGTAGCGTATGGGTTTTAGAAGCAAGAAAAAGTAAAAGTTTTGAATATGCATAACATCGTTTCACCCCCCCCCCCCCCCCCTCTCAGTATTTTTCCCAACAATTGGTATCAGAGGTGGTACTTCTGTAGAAGCTTGATCGCTTGAAGGAGATCCGTCGCAATGGGAAGTCAAGAAGGAGTGATGTCTATAAAGCCACCTCTATTCAACGGAAGCAATCTGATATTATGGAAGGTACGAACAAAAGCATATCTGCAAAGTCTTGGTGCAGATGTATGGGCAATCGTGGAAGAAGGCTATCAATACCCGACAAGTATTCCCACTCATGCAGCTGAAAGGAAGAAGTATGAAACCAATGCCAAAGTAGTAAATGTTTTGTTAGGAAGCATGTCTGAATCAGAATTTGCTAAAGTGATGCAGCTACATTCAGCAAAAGAAATATGGGACAAAATCATTCTGAGCTATGAAGGAGATACAAAGGTAAAAAATGCAAAACTCCAAACTCTTAGAATTAAATATGAAAATTTGAAGATGCATAGTGATGAAAGTGTTGCCAGTTTCTTTCTTCGTCTAGATGATGTTGTAAATCGAATGAGAAATTTGGGTGAAACCATAACTGATACTACTCTGGTGGAAAAAGTCTTAAGATCCTTGACTTCAAAATTTGACTCTAAAGTTTCAGCTATTGAAGAAAGGCAAGATCTGCAAACTCTTACTATTGTTCAATTACATGGTATTCTGACTGGTTTTGAAATGAGGCAAGGAGGCCCTTCTCAAATGAAAGAAGATGCTTTTAAGGCATTTGCAAAAGGAAAAGAAAAGGAAGTTGTCAAAGAATCCAGCTATATATCTGAAGAAGAAGAAGAAGCAAATTTTGTGAGAAGACTTCAACTAGGTACTAGAAAGTTCAAAGGTAAGCTTCCTTTCAAATGTTTCAATTGTGGAAGAGTTGGTCATTATGCTGCAAAGTGTCCTTATAAAGAAACATCGGCTAAAGGAAAAGAAGTAGCAAGAAGGAATAAGAATTGATCTAGCACAAGAAAAAGTTATTATACTAATGAAGACAGTGATGGATCATCTAATAGTGAGGAAGGATGTGAAGAAGATTTTAGACTTCTCATGGCCTTTGAACAAAGAGAAGAAAAGGATACTTTGTGGATGCTTCCGAGGACAATCATTTTCAGAAAACAATCAACTCAAAGTAAGCCTCTTGAACTCATTCATACTGACATCTGTGGACCTATGAGGAAGAAGTCACTACGTGGGGAAGAATACTATATCTTATTTATTGATGACTACTCTAGAATGTGTTGGATCGGGTTCATTAAACACAAAGATGAAGCATTTGAAAAATTTCAGATCTTCAAAGCATTGGTAGAAAATGAATTAGATCTAAAAATCAAGTGTCTTAGATCTGATCTAGGAGGAGAATATACATCAAATGAATTCTTTGAATTTTGTGAACAACATGGCATAAAAAGACAGTTCTCTGTAGCAGGCACTCCACAACAAAATGGCGTAGCAGAAAGAATGAATAGAACAATTCAACAAATGGCTAGAGCTATGCTCGATGATTCTGGAACTCCTGACATGTTCTGGGGTGAAGCAGCACATACAGCAGCTAACATTCTCAACAAGGCTCATGTTCGGGTAAATAGTGACAAAACTCCATATGAACTCTGGTATGGTAATTCTCCCTCTGTGAAGCATTTTGGAGTTTTTGGAAGTAAATGCTTTATCAAAAATAATGATGAAAAGCTTGGCAAGTTTGAACCTAGATCAGATGAAGGGATATTTCTTGGTTACTCATCTTCAAGCAAAGCATACAAATGTTACAATAAAAGGCTTCAAAAGATTGTTGAATGTATTGATGTTGTTATTGATGAGTCTCCTGCAGCTCCTAAAGAAGAAAAACAAACAACAAAAGAAGATGATGGTGACCTATGTCCTTCTACATCAAATAATATAGACAATGGATCCAATGAAGAACCTGAAGATGATCTATCTGAAAAAGCTCCATCAAGATATGTGCATCCTGAATCTCAAATTTTGGGTGATAAGGAATCAGGTGTACGAACAAGGAGAACTCTTGTGGGATCTTCTAATCATCTGGCACTTCTATCCACAATTGAACCACACAATGTCAATCAAGCTAGCAAAGATGAATGTTGGAAGCAAGCCATGAATGAAGAACTTGATCAAATTGAAAATAATGACACTTGGGAATTGGTACCAAGACCACATGATAAAAATGTCATTGGAACTAAATGGATCTTCAAGAACAAGCTAAATGAGAATGGGGATGTTGTAAGAAACAAAGCTATATTGGTCTGCAAAGGGTATACTCAACAAGAAGGTATAGACTTTGAAGAAAAATTTTCTCCTGTAGCTAGACTTGAAGCCATAAGAATGTTTCTTGCCTTTTCAAGTTATCAACAAATCAAAGTCTATCAAATGGATGTTAAATCTATTTTTCTTAATGGTGATCTAGAAGAAGAAGTATATATAGAACAACCAGAAGAATTCATTTTGGGAAATGATGCAAATCTTGTTTGCAGACTTAAAAAGGCACTATATGGTCTCAAACAAGCTCCAAGGGCTTGGTATTATCGTCTTGACAAATATCTTCATCAACAAGGATTTTCAAAGGGGTCTGCTGATAGTAACTTATACACAAAAGTTGAAAATGATAAACTATTGATTGTGGTTGTATATGTTGATGATATCATTTTTGGGAGTAACGAAGAATCTATGAGTCAAAAATTTTCTTCTGTCATGCAGCAAGAATTTGAAATGTCTTTACTTGGGGAACTAACATTTTTTCTTGGCTTGCAAGTGCATCAATCTACAGATGGTATATTTCTATCACAAGCAAAATATCTTAAGCAAATTCTGAAGAAGTATGGCATGGAAGAATGCAAACCTGTAAGTACTCCAATGATAACCGGATGCAATCTCAGTTCTCATGATGATTCTCCCACGGTGAATCAACCAGATTAGAGATCAATGATAGGAAGTCTACTTTATCTCACTGGGACTAGACCAGACATTATGCATGCAGTTGGGATTGTTGGACGATTCCAAGCTAATCCAAAAGAGTCTCACCTTCAGGCTGTGAAAAGAATTTTCAAATATCTACAAGGAACTCAAGAATTTGGTCTATGGTATCCAAAGAATGCTGATCTTACTCTTCATGCTTACACTAATGCAGATTGGGCTGGAAGTGTTGATGATCGGAAAAGCACTAGTGGTGGTGCATTCTATATGGGACCCCGGTTAGTATCTTGGTTCAACAAGAAGCAAAATTCTATTGCCTTATCTACAGCAGAAGCAGAATATGTGGCTGCCGCATCTTGTTGCACTCAACTCCTTTGGATGATGCAAACTTTACAAGATTTTCAAATCAAATGTACACCTCCTGTCCCCATTAAGTGTGACAATACAAGTGCCATCAGTATTTCAAAGAATCCTGTTATGCATTCGAAGACCAAACACATTCCCATCAAGTATCACTTCTTACGTGAACAAGTGCTTGAGCAAAAGGTGAAGTTGGAGTATGTTCCCTCCAAAGAACAAGTTGCTGATATCTTTACCAAACCTCTGCCCAGGGAAGCGTTCGAGTATCTAAGACAGAAGCTGGGAGTGTTCTCTGCCAGTCAAAAGAACAATTCTGCATAAATTTAGAAGATGGCATTGGATACGCGGGTTTCTTGAAACACAGTCGCGTATATACGCGAGTTCCTGCACAGAAAACCGCGTATGTTTGATTGCTGGAAATTTTTGGTTGGTTCAGCTCTCTTCAGCACAGCTGCAGTGCTGTTCGATATCTCTGATACTGTTTGGAATCTCTGGTGGTGTTCCTGCTCTCATAATTCTGTTTCTAATGTTTTGATGAAGATGCCTTGATGATTTGTTGGTGAAAGTGTCCAGGATGCACAAACTAAGGGGGAGCCTTAGTCATATGAAAAGGATGCTTGGATGCACAGATGCAGGGGGAGCATTAGCGTTGCTGAGTATAATGCATTGTTGGCATTATGATGATTCTGAAATATGTTCTCTTTCTTAAGGATTTTCTGGTGTTTGTTTTAAAGTCATATTTGTATTTTGATGAAAAGGTCATGTTAAGACCCATGATGTAAAATTGTAATATTCAGTCATGTAAGGACTTGTCAAATTTGTAAACCCACTTGGTTGGGTAGCTGAGTCAAACTTGTAAACCCACTTGGTTGGGTAGTTGAGTCTCATGTATAAATCCACCTGGATGGATAATTGATGTAAGTATGAGTCTTTAGTGATAGGAAGTTCATAGAGTCATGTACTTCATTGAAAAACATGCTTGAAGGTTCAGCATGAACTCAGGGGCAGCTTGGCCACTTCAGTACATATCAGATCTGCAGAACGCTTCTTCCACATGAGGAGAAAAGGGGAAGAGTATGTTGGTTTTTGATCCGCCCTTTGCCCTTGCTGTCAAAGGGGGAGAGTGACTTGGTGTTTGAATGATGGACTAATGGGGAGAGTGACATGGTGTCATTGTATTCTTAATGTATCTATCTGTCATGGTGTTTCTGTTGTGGTATCCAAACACCATCGTGGTTTCCATCAAGTCCAAAGGGGGAGATTGTTGGAAATATGATGCAGAGTGTTGTCCTTGATGGCAAACCACTAAATGAAGATGAAGACATGCGACTGTTGACATGTGTTGTCCTTAATGGCAATCCACCTGATGAAGTTATGCTTGACTTGATGGACTTAGTAAAGGATGTAAATCTGATGTGATATGATTTTTGTTAGCAATATGGTGCTGAGTGTTGTCCTTAAATGGAAATCCTCTTGATAAAGATGATGACAACTTACTTGATGAAGTTGTGCTTGAGAGAATATGGTTTGATGAACTAAATCTGATGTATCTACAGTGTGAACAGAAGGCAATGAGGAAAGGAATTCAGCATGTGCTAATTCTATGATGAAAAAGAGTATGTCTCTTGGTATACGCAGATTGGCCTAGGGAAAGTCGCGTATGCACGCAGAAAAGAACGTGCCAAGTCGCGTATGGGATAAAGCGCTCCAAAAGTGCAAAACCAGGGGTAACCACCATGGTATTGACCCATTGTATTGGGTAATGATCCGCCTAAATGACCCCGTCCAGGAATACCATCGGAAGCAATGTAGTTTTGGGCTCATGGTATTGAAAAAGGGGCTCATGGTATTGAAAAAGGTTAAACCTATATAAAGAGATGAAATTCATTGTGCAAATCATGAGTGTGGGTGCAAGATATCTGAGCTTGAATGAATACTTCTCTCTGAAGTAGATCTGAATGGAAAGGGTTACACTTGAAGATAAATCTGAATATATGATGCACCAATGATGAAGAAGGGGATCTAGATCTGAAATGCACTTGTAGCTACTAGATCTGCTTATGGAAGGCCTAGATCTGTGATGAGGCGAGCATCTAGGCGAACATCTGTCTGAAGCAAAAGGGTAGATCTGAACTGAATATCTGATCTGATGAAGTATGCTGCTCTGTAATGATTGAAGATCTATACGCTGCTTCGCCGCGGAGGAAGCGCGTATATACGCAGCTTCAGCGAAGAGAAAGCGCGTATGCGCAATAAAATATACACTGAGGTATACGCTGGTTTGTGTGGACGGAAGCGCGTATATACGCGACATCAGTGAAGTAAAAGCGTGTATGCAAACTAGGGTTTGCTGAAGCAAAGGGTATGAAATATCTAATCTGTTCTGCTGTGTTTCTGCTATCTGATCTGTGTTGATAAGTATCTGTTGGTGATGTATGTTTGTGCTTAAAAGTATGGAAAGGGTCCAGTTTGAAAATATGATGAAATGTGGCCTGCAAGTGGTGTTCTATTGAAGTTGTTGGATCCGGTGTGAAAATTGATGAAACGTGGTCCAAGGTGGTGCTGAGGGTTGTAGCCTTCAGTCAGGGGGTTGTAGCTCCCTTCCAGGTGAGGCTGGTAAACGAGATCGGAGGGTCGTAGCTCCCTTCCAGGAGAGGCTGGTAAACGAGTCAGGGGGTTGGAGCTCCCTTCCAGGAGAGGCTGGTAAACGAGCGCAGGTGGGTGCCTGCGTGCTGGTCAAGTCTGCGCCAGCACATATGTTGTAAGATGTTTTCTCTATAATAAAATATTGAAGGCTGAGCAACTGCAGCGGTGGTTTTTTCCCGACTTGGGTTTCCACCTAAAAATCCTGGTGTTCATGTGTGATGCTTTGTGAGATGTTTTACTCTGCTCTTACTGTTCATGCTTAATGTTTATTAAACATCTGATGAATAAATGATGGAATGATTCAAGTGAAGATCTAATAACATAATTAGATATATTTGTATACGCGAGTTTCGTAAAGGGTATCCGCGTATATACGCGAGTCTGTTTCAGGAAAGTAGCGTATGGGTTTTAGAAGCAAGAAAAAAAGTAAAAGTTTTGAATATGCGATAAATATCGATTCACTCTCGCAGTGTTTTCCCAACAATTGGTATCGGAGGTGGTACTTCGGCAGAAGCTTCGATCGCTTGAAGGAGATCCGTCGCAATGGGAAGTCAAGAAGGAGTGATGTCTATAAAGCCACCTCTATTCAACGGAAGCAATACTGATATTACGGAAGGTACGAACAAAAGCATATCCGCAAAGTCTTGGTGCAGATGTATGGGCAATCGTGGAAGAAGGCTATCAATACACGACAAGTATTCCCAACGATGCGGTCAAAGGAAGAAGTATGAAACCAATGCCAAAGCGAGGTAAATGTCTTGTTAGGAAGCATGTACGAATCGGGAATTTGCTAAAGTGATGCAAAGTGCTACATTAAGAAAAGAAATATGGGACAAAATCATTACGAGCTATGAAGGAGATACAAAAGGTAAAAAATGAAAAACTCCAAACTCTTAGAATTGAATATGAAAATTTGAAGATGCATAGTGATGAAAGTGTTGCCAGTTTCTTCCTTCATCTAGATGATGTTGTAAATCGAATGAGAAATTTGGGTGAAACCATAGCGATACTACTCCGAGTGGAAAAGTCTTAAGATCCTTGACTTCAAAATTTGATTCTAAAGTTTCGACTATTGAAGAAAGGCAAGATCTGCAAACTCTCACTATTGTTCAATTACATGGTATTACGATCGCTTTTGAAATGAGGCAAGGAGGACCTTCTCAAATCAAAGAAGTTGTTTTTAAGGCATCAACAAAAGGAAAAGATAAGGAAGTTGTCAAAGAATCCAGACTATATATCCGAAGAAGAAGAAGAAGCAAATTTTGTGAGAAGACTTCAACTAGGTACGGAAAGTTCAAAGGTAAGCTTCCTTTCAAATGTTTCAATTGTGGAAGAGTTGGTCATTATGTTTGCGAAAGTGTCCTTATAAAGAATCCTCGGATAAAGGAAAAGAAGTAGCAAGAAGGAATAAGAATCGATCTAGCACAAGAAAAAAGTTATTATACTAATGAAGACAGGTGATGGATCATCTAATAGTGAGGAAGAATGTGAAGAAGACTTTAGACTTCTCATGGCCTTTGAACAAAGAGAAGAAAAGGATACTTTTGTGGATGCTCTGGAGGACAATCATTTTCTTGAAGAAAACAATCAACTCAAAGTAAGCCTCTTGAACTCATTCATACTGACATATGTGGACCTATGAGGAAGAAGTCACCACGTGGGGAAGAATACTATATCTTATTTATTGATGATTACTCTAGAATGTGTTGGATCGGGCTCATTAAACACAAAGATGAAGCATTTGAAAAATTTCAGATCTTCAAAGCTTTAGTTGAAAATGAATTAGATCTAAAAATCAAGTGTCTTAGATCTGATCGAGGAGGAGAATATACATCAAATGAATTCTCCTGAATTTTGTGAACAACATGGCATAAAAAGACAATTCTACGCAGCGGTACTCCACAACAAAATGGCGTAGCGAAAGAATGAATAGAACAATTCAACAAATGGCTAGAGCTATGCTCGATGATTCTCGGGGAACTCCCGACATGTTACGGGGAGAAGCATCACATACGACTAACATTCTCAACAAGGCTCATGTTCGTAAATAAAGTGCACAAAACTCCATATGAACTACTGGGTATGGTAAATCTCCATACGTAAAGCATTTTAGAGTTTTTGGAAGTAAATGCTTTATCAAAAATAATGATGAAAAGCTTGGAAAGTTTGAACCTAGATCAGATGAAGGGATATTTCTTGGGTACTCATCTTCAAGCAAAGCATACAAATGTTACAATAAAAGGCTTCGAAAGATTATTGAATGTATTGATGTTGTTATTGATGAGTCTCCTGCAGCTCCTAAAGAAGAAAAACAAACAACAAAAGAAGATGATGGTGACCTATGTCCTTCTACATCAAATAATATGAGACAATGGATCCAATGAAGAACCCGAAGATGATCTATCCGAAAAAAGCTCCATCAAGATATGTGCAAAAGAATCATCACGAATCTCAAATTTTGGGTGATAAGGAATCGAGTGTACGAACAAGGAGAACTCTTGTGGGATCTTCTAATCATCTCGGCACTTCTATCCACAATTGAACCACACAATGTCAATCAAGCTAGCAAAGATGAATGTTGGAAGCAAGCCATGAATGAAGAACTTGATCAAATTGAAAAGAATGACACTGGGAATTGGTACCAAGACCACATGATAAAAATGTCATTGGAACTAAATGGATCTTCAAGAACAAGCTAAATGAGAATGGGGATGTTGTAAGAAACAAAGCTAGACTGGTTTCTGCAAAGGGTATACTCAACAAGAAGGTATAGACTTTGAAGAGACTTTGTCCCCGTAGCTAGACTTGAAGCCATCGGAATGTTTCTTGCTTTTTCAAGTTATCAACAAATCAAAGTTTATCAGGCTGATGTTAAATCGCTTTTCTTAATGGTGATCTAGAAGAAGAAGTATATATAGAACAACCAGAAGGATTCATTTTGGGAAATGATGCAAATCTTGTTTGTAGACTTAAAAAGGCTCTATATGGTCTCAAACAAGCTCCAAGGGCTTGGTACTATCGTCTTGACAAATATCTTCATCAACAAGGATTTTCAAAGTCTCATGCATTGCAACTTATACACAAAAGTTGAAAATGATAAACTATTGATTGTGGTTGTATATGTTGATGATATCATTTTTGGGAGTAACTGAAGAATATATGAGTCGAGAAATTTGCTACTGTCATGCAGACAAGAATTTGAAATGTCTTTACTTGGGGAACTAACTTTCTTTCTTGGCTTGCAAGTGCATCAATCTACGAGATGGTATATTCCTATCACAAGAAAAATATCTTAAGCAAATTCTCGAAGAAGTATGGCATGGAAGAATGCAAAGCACTCAGAAGTACTCCAATGATAACTCGGATGCAATCTCGAGTTCTCATGATGATTCTCCCACTGTGAATCAACCGGATTAGAGATCAATGATAGGAAGTCTACTTTATCTCACTCGGGACTAGACGGACATTATGCATGCGAGTTTGGGATTGTTGGACGATTCCAAGCTAATCCAAAAGAGTCTCACCTTCGAGTCATGTGAAAAGAATTTTCAAATATCTACAAGGAACTCAAGAATTTGGTCTATGGTATCCAAAGAATGCCTGATCTTACTCTTCATGCTTACACTAATGCGATTGAGGGTGGAAGTGTTGATGATCGGAAAAAGCACTAGTGGTGGTGCATTCTATATGGGACCCGTGTTAGTATCTTGGTTCGAGCAAGAAGCAAAATTCTATTGCCTTATCTACGTGCTGATAGCGAATATGTGGCTGCCGCATCCTGCTTTCACTCAACTCCTTTGGATGATGCAAACTTTACAAGATTTTCAAATCAAATGTACATCTCCTGTCCCCATTAAGTGTGACAATACAAGTGCCATCGGTATTTCAAAGAATCCTGTTATGCATTCGAAGACCAAGCACATTCCCATCAAGTATCACTTCTTACGTGAACAAGTGCTTGAGCAAAAGGTGAAGTTGGAGTATGTTCCCTCCAAAGAACAAGTTGTCGATATCTTTGCCAAACCTCTTCCTCGGAAGCGTTCGAGTATCTAAGACGAGAAGCCGAGGTGTTCTCTACCGATCAAAAGAACAATTCTCGCATAAATTTAGAAGATGGCATTGGATACACGGGTTTCTTGAAACACAGCAGCGTATATACGCGAGTTCCCCTACAGTAAAACCGCGTATGTTTGATTGCGCGCAATTTTTTGGTTAGGTTCAGCTCTCTTCGACCGACAGTACAGTGTTGTTTGGTATCTACGTCATCTGCTTTGGCATCTCTCGGTGGTGTTCCTCGCTCTCATAATTCTCGTTTCTAATGTTTTGATGAAGATGCCTTGATGATTTGTTGGTGAAAGTGTTCGGGATGCACAAACTAAGGGGGAGCCTTCGTCATATGAAAAAGGATGCTTGGATGCACGATGCGGGTGGGGGAGCATTAGCGTACTGGCGAGTATAATGCATTGTTGGCATTATGATGATTCTGAAATATGTTCTTCTTTCTTAAGGATTTTCATGTGTTTGTTTTAAAGTCATATTTGTATTTTGATGAAAAGGTCATGTTAAGACCCATGATGTAAAATTGTAATATTCGGTCATGTAAGGACTTGTCAAATTTGTAAACCCACTTGGTTGGGTAGGCCGAGGTCAAACTTGTAAACCCACTTGGTTGGGTAGTTGAGTCTCATGTATAAATCCACCCTGGATGGATAATTGATGTAAGTATGAGTCTCTTAGTGATAGGAAGTTCATAGAGTCATGTACTTCATTGAAAAACATGCTTGAAGGTTCAACATGAACTCGAGGGCAGCTTGGCCACTTCGGTACATATCGTGATCTGTGAACGCTTCTTCCACATGAGGAGAAAAGGGGAAGAGTATGTTGGGTTTTTGATCCGTCGCCTCTGCCCTTGCTGTCAAAGGGGAGAGTGACTTGGTGTTTGAATGATGGACTAATGGGGAGAGTGACATGGTGTCATTGTATTCTTAATGTATCTATCCTTTGTCATGGTGTTTCGTTGTGGTATCCAAACACCATCGTGGTTTCCATCAAGTCCAAAGGGGAGATTGTTGGAAATATGATGCGAGTGTTGTCCTTGATGGCAAACCACTAAATGAAGATGAAGACATACGTGGTTGACATGTGTTGTCCTTAATGGCAATCCACACGAGTGAAGTTATGCTTGACTTGATGGACTTAGTAAAGGATGTAAATCTGATGTGATATGATTTTTGTTAGCAATATGGTGCCGAGTGTTGTCCTTAAATGGAAATCCTCTTGATAAAGATGATGACAACTTACTTGATGAAGTTGTGCTTGAGAGAATATGGTTTGATGAACTAAATCTGATGTATCTACGGTGTGAACGAGAAGGCAATGAGGAAAGGAATTCAGCATGTGCTAATTTTATGATGAAAATAGAGTATGTCTCTTGGTATACGCAGATTGGCCTAGGGAAAGTCGCGTATGCACGCGAAAAGAACGTGCCAAGTCGCGTATGGGATAAAGCGCTCCAAAAGTGCAAAACCAGGGGGGTAACCACCATGGTATTGACCCATTGTATTAGGGTAATGATCCGCCTAAATGACCTCCGTCCGGGAATACCATCGGAAGCAATGTAGTTTTGGGCTCATGGTATTGAAAAAGGGGCTCATGGTATTGAAAAAGGTTAAACCTATATAAAGAGATGAAATTCATTGTGCAAATCATGAGTGTGGGTGCAAGATATCTGAGCTTGAATGAATACTTCTCTCTGAAGTAGATCTGAATGGAAAGGGTTACACTTGAAGATAAATCTGAATATATGATGCACCAATGATGAAGAAGGGGATCTAGATCTGAAATGTACTTATATCTACTAGATCACGATTGTGGAAGGCTTGGATACGAATTGAGGCGAACATCCGTACGAAGTGAAAGGTAAATCTGGGATCGAACATCCGATCCGAAGAAGTATGCTTGCTCTATAATGATTGAAGATCTATACGCTACTCGATGCGGAGGAGGCGACGTATATACGTGGCTTCGCCGAAGAGAAAGCGCGTATGCGCAATGAAATATACACCGAGGGTATACGCCGGTTTTTGTGAACGAGCGCGCATATATGCGACATCGGTGAAGGTAAACCGCGTATGCAAACTAGGGTTTCGCTGAAGCAAGGGGTATGAAATATCTAATCCGTACCGTTGTGTTTCGCTTTATCCGATCCGTAGTTTAATAAGTATCTCGTTGGTGATGTATGTTTGTGCTTAAAAGTATGGAAAGGGTCCGACTTCGAAAAATATGATGAAATGTGGCTCCGCAAGTGTCTGTTCTATTGAAGTTGTTGGATCCGGTGTGAAAATTGATGAAACGTGGTCCGAGGTGGTGCTGAAGGTTGTAGCCTTCGGGATAGGGGGGTTGTAGCTCCCTTCCAGGTGAGGCTGTAAACGAGATCGTGGGGTCGTAGCTCCCCTTCCGGGAGAGAGGCCGAAAGCGAGTCGGGGGGTTGTAGCTCCCTTCCGAGGGAGAGGCTGGGTAAACGAGTGCGGTGGGTGCCTGCGTGTCGGTAGAGTCCGCATTAGCACATATGTTGTAAGATGTTTTCTCTATAATAAAATATTGAAGGTCGAGCAAGCTGTAGCGGTGGTTTTTTCCCGACTTGGGTTTCCACCTAAAAATCCCGGTGTTCATGTGTGATGCTTTGTGAGATGTTTTACTCTGCTCTTCATTGTTCATGCTTAATGTTTATTAAACATCACGATGAATAAATGATGGAATGATTCAAGTGAAGATCTAATAACATAATTAGATATATTTGTATACGCGAGTTTCGTAAAGGGTATCGCGTATATACGCGAGTTCGTTTTCTGGGAAAAGTAGCGTATGGGTTTTAGAAGCAAGAAAAAGTAAAAGTTTTGAATATGCAGTAAATACTGATTCACCCCCCCCTCTCAGTATTTTTCCCAACACATCCCAATTGTCTCCCACTTTTCTCAAATGATGTTCAATTAGGATTTTAACCAGGCTATGGTGGTACAAAGTGGTTTCCAGGAATTGAACCCTCTTTTGTACATTAGAGGCCATTCTCTTCAGACTATGAAGTAGAAAAAAGGGTAAATTGATTTCTTCATCAAAGAAATGCATCATTAACCGAATATGATAGACATATAGGGTACCAAACCTTCCCTCACAAGTTATAAATTTCTGCAAAATGAGCAACATATTCCGCCATTTATTCTTCAGTGCTGAGCTAGGAATACCCTTCTTAAAAATGGAAACATCCATACCTGGTGTTTTAAGCATTTGCCTCCATGCCTCATTATGAAATTCTCTATTTTTGAACCCTCGTTCTCCTTGCTTGGGTAATTTCGTTGCTTCTGCAATGAAAGCTTCTGTAATAGTGAATTTAATATCTCCTATTTCGACCTTTGCTCCATTAAAAGACCGTGCAAATGTTTTAGTTACCTCTTTATGAAAACCATTAAATTTTTCCAAAAATTGTAACCACTCAGACTGCTGTAGCATTTCTCTAATTTGTGGATAACCCTCCAAGTACTTGGTTCTAACTGGTTCGGATCTTACTATGAGACCCATATCTTCTCTTTTCAACCTTCAATTTACTGCTCTTCTATCCACTATGAAAATGGCTGTTAAAGAGTTGTTTTTTCCCCAAAGATATTGTTCTCTGTTCATGCAGTAGGAATTATCTACGGAAGGGTGATATGAAGAGGTTATAGAATGAGTGAAATGTGGTGAGGGTGATTTACACGAATTAATGAGTTTGATAACCATCATGGGAGAAAAGACTGCAGAAACATTTCGTGAGAAATTCAAAATCATCACTAAATACTTCGGCCGGTGACGTGACTGATTAGGTCACTTTATACTTAACTGTTAAGTTTTAAATGATGATTTGAAATGGCGGAGTGGAAGGGATTTTGTCCAAAGTTTTTATGATAGGTTTAATAGGCATGATCAACACAAATAATTAAAACAACTTTTTGAATCATACATGACCTAACTATACTATAACTTTCATATTCTGTCATCATAATAATTTTACAACTTTACCTTTGCCTTTCCTTTAACTTTTGTGATTTTGATATGCTTTTTCCTCCTTTGAAAATCATTTATTCTTCAGTCTTCATAATTCCTTTGATTTTTTCTTGTTGACATAGGTGTGCAGGGTTGATTTTCTGCTGGATAATTGTCTTCAGGATGTCTGGCTGCAGAATGTCTAGCTGGCTGCAGAATGTCTGACTAGCTGCAGAATGTACCTGTAGGAACTTTGAAACATGGAATGGAGTGTTGTATGAAATGGATCATGAAATATAGTGAAATGGATCAGGAGTGATGTGAAATGTAATGGAATGAAATGAATCAAAATTTTGAAGTGGAATGAAACATAAAAGTGGTCTGCAATTTATGATTTGTAACACTCAATATGTAGAAAGAGATCAAATTTAGAAATCTGAGATGGAAATGAAATGGACCATGGAATGGAGTGAATGAAGTATGGATGGATGGAATGAATGAAATATGAATGAAGTGAGACATGATGGAGTGAAACTTATGATTTTGTAATGACTGCTTGCAGAAAAACAAATTTGAAAAGCTAAAGTGCTAGAAAGATTCTGATTTTCACTTTATCTTTTCTGTATAAACATGCTAATCAATGATTAATTTTCATGTTTATGCTTTATTTTTATTTATTTATTTATTTTAATTAATTAATTAATTAATTAATTTTTATTTATTTATTTATTTATTTTATGCTTTTGAATTCAGAAAATTCAACTAAGTTGATGAAGAAGAAAAATTCTTCTTCATTAACTTCACATCACTGTTTTCCTAAAATCTCTTGACAAATTCTTCTCTTGAAAGTGGCTTATGATACAGCTTCAATCTATGACCATTTACAAGAAAAGTGACCTTCTCTTCATCTATTGTCCTGAATTTTATTGCTCCATTGTCAAAAATTCTTATAATTTCATATGGCCCAAGCCAATGTGTTTGGAATTTACCTTGTAAATCCTTGAACTTTGAATCAAACAAGAGAGCCCAGTCACCTTCTTTGAACTTCTTTTCCTTGATGTACTTATCATGCCATCTAGTCCTTTGTTGTTAGACTATATTTGTTTTCTAAACTACATCTTGTTTGATCTCATCCAATTCATTAATTTGCTAAAATCTATGCTTTTGTGCCTCTGTTAGATCAAGTCCTAGTTGAACTGCCATTTTAAAAGTTTGAATCTGAAACTCTATGGGAAAAAAAACTTGTTTTCCATAAACAATTTCATGAGTATGGCCTGTTGTGCTTCTCCATGTAGTTCTATAGGCCCACAAAGCTTCAGGAAGCCTGTCTGCCCAATCTCTTCTATGTAAATGAACAATCTTTGTTAGGATCCCTTCAATGACTTTATTGGTAGATTCCACTTGGCCATTTGCTTGTGGATGATAGGGAGTAGATTTTCTGTGTCTGATTTTGTATCTCTCCATCATTTTTTCCACTAGCCTTGATGTAAATTGAGCTCCTTGATCTGTAACAATTTCCCTTGGGACACCAATACGAGTTAAAATATCCTCAAAAAGAAAATTAACTACAGATGCTTTAGTAGCAGAAAGTAATGGCTTGGCCTCTACCCATTTGGTAACATAATCAGTGCAAACTAATATATATTTCTTTTTCCTTGATGGAGGACTAATAGGTCCTACAAAATCTAAAGCCCATTTCTCAAAAGGTTCAATATGTACCTGAGGCTGCAATGGCATCTCACCTGAAGGAGAAGGTTTCCCTACCCTTTGGCAACTGTCACACCTTTTGACATACTCTTTAGCATATTTAAAAAGGGATGGCCAATAATATCCTAAATGAAGGACCTTATAAGCTTTCCTTTTATCAGCAAACTGTTCACCACAAGGTTCATCATGACATGCCTTGAGGATCTCAGGCATCTCATCTTCCCGAACACATCTCCTAATGATAAAATCTGGACCTATTTTGTATAACTCATTAGCAACCCATGAATATTTTGCACTGTCATAAATGATCTTTCTTTTGTTTCTTGCATTCATTATTGAAGGAAATTTCCCTGAAACTAAATAATTAGCAATGTCAGCAAACCAAGGAGTTTGAGTAGAAATTGCAAAAAGATATTCATCAGGGAATTGATCTTCAACTAGAGTGTTATCTTTAATGTTTTGGAGTCTAGATAGGAAATCAGCTACTGTGTTTTGTTTTCCAGGCCTATCTAGAATGGTAATGTTGAATTCCTGTAAAAGCAATAACCATCTTATGACTCTGCCATTAGTAATTGATTTGTTCATTAGATATCTAATTGCAGAGTGATCTGTGTGAACAAAAGTTTCATAGCCTATTATATAGTGTCTGAATTTGTTTATGGCATGAACAACAGCTAAAAACTCTTTTTCAGTTACAGTATAATTTAACTCTGAAGGAGTCAAATTTTTACTTGTATAATAGATGGCATAAGGAATCAAGTCTTTTTGTCCCAATACTGCTCCTAGAGCTATATCTGAGGCATCTGTTGAAATATGAAAAGGTAACTTCCAGTTAGGTCCCCTTAAAATAGGTGCTTCAAAAATTTTTGTTTTCAGGGTCTCAAAGGCTAACTGGCAATCAGGATTCCACTTGAATTCACAGTCCTTGGTAAGTAATTTGAAAAGTGGAGATGCTATCTTGGTGAAGTTTTCTATAAACCTTTGATAATATCCTGTAAATCCTAGAAAACTCCTAACATATTTTTGACAACTTGAAATAGATAAGTTAGAGATGACTTCAACTTTTGACTCATCAACTCTAATCCCATCCCCTGAAATGTGATGTCCCAAAACAATTCCTTCAGTAAACATCATAAAACACTTCTCATGACTTGGTGAAAGATTTTCTTCTTTACATCTCTTTAAAACTTTTTCCAAGTTTGCTAAAGCTTCTTCAAATGTGTTTCCATAAACTATGAAATCATCCATATATACCTCTACACAATCATGTATTAGATCTGAAAAAATTCCTAGTACTGCCCTTTGAAATGTTGCAGGTGCATTACATAGTCCAAATGGAAAACTCGGTAAGCATAGGTACCCCAAGGACAGGTAAATGTGGTTTTTTCTTGATCTTCAAGTGCTACTTGGATTTGATTATAACCACTAAACCCATCTAAAGATGAGAATTACTTTTTTCCAGCTAATGTATCTAATACCTGATCTATGACAGGTAGGGGAAAATGATCTTTAAGAGTAGCTTTGTTTAATTCTCGGTAGTAAATACATACCCTCCATTTACCATTTTTCTTTGGCACAATTACCAAAGGAGAAACCCACTGACTATCTGAAATCGGATAGATAAAATTGACATTTAACAATTTCTACAATTCTTCCTTAACAATCTCCCTAAGATTTGGATTCATCCGTCTCTAAGGTTTTTTGATTGGTTTACAATTTTCCTCTATGTAGATGTGATGAGTGCAAGTCTTGGGGCTTATCCCTTTCATATTAGTGTACTCCCATGCATATGCAGAAGAATGTCTTTGTAAGATCTTGACTATCTCTTCTTGTTGAGATTTCTCTAGGTTCTTGATTATGTTTAAAGTTTTGCCTGGAAATATCTCAAGTATAGAGCTGCCAAATTTATCCATGGAATAGAGAGACATCTGCCTTGAGGATAAAAACTCAATGTTGGATTCTTCTTGAAATTGTTCATGTTTGTATTCTGAAGAGGATTCAAAGTTTTCTAAGGTATTTAGAATCTGGATATCTTCACTAATTTCTAAAATTGTGAAGAGAGGTTGTAAGTCTTCTTCATCCTCTATCCATTGAGTATCATCTAATTCTGTAATTGTTCTTGCTGGAGGATACAAGGTAAATTTCTTGGTTGAACTACCATCAGAGATGTACATATCATTGAATCTACAACTAATGAAAGCATCAGATGTATCTAACCAAGGTATTCCTAATATAATAGGATGTCCTCCTAGATTATTCTTAGGAGTTAGGATCATAAAATCCACAGGATACTCCCAAGAATCTAGGGACACTGTAATGTCTTCTATTACCCCACCAGGTTTGATTACAGATCTATTTGCTAATTGTAATAATGTAGGTGTAGAAAGAAGATTAGGAAGTTTCAGTTTATCCATGATTCGTCTACTCATGATATTGATTGCTGCTCCTAAATAAATAAGTGTGTTTTGGATCTCAATTCCATTGATGTGAGTTTTAACAACTGGATTTCCTGGGTCTAGATACTTTAGAATAGCAATATTACCCATCATGATATCTTCTATTTTGGAGCCGGTTGAATTTTCTTTATCTCTCTTATTCTTTTTCCTGTTTTCTTTGTGCTCAACTCCTTTATTTTCTTTGCTAAGATTGTAATTTCCTTGATAGCTTGCAATAATGGGATCTTAATACAAACATTTCTCAGCTCATCTAGGAAATCATAATTAGGCACCATAATCTATTTTTCTACACCCCTATCAATTTGTAATCTTTCTGGAAAGGGAGGTGTAGAAGTGGATGTTGTTGGTTGCTCTAATATAGGAGTTGAAATTATTGGCTCTTTTTGTTTTTATTTTTCAATGTTTGGGTCTTGGAAAGATGTGTTCTCTTCAAGACTTCTATTCACCAGTAGAGAAACTTCCTCAAAGTTATTTTTATCTTGTATGATTACTGAAGGTTTCTCTTTTCAAGTATTCTTCTAGACCTAAGTTGAACATCACTAAGGTCTAAAGCAGTAATCAAATAAGTTGGAAACTGTTGGCCTTCTATCATATATGTGTTCTAAGGATTTTTATTATTGGGGTTTGGTATGGGTTGGGTGGGCAACTGATTTTTTTCTGAGGAAATGGTAATGGAAGTGGTTGATTTTGATGTTGTGGATTTTGAAGATTTTGTTGAGAATTTTGTTAAAAATTTGTTGAGGAGGGAAATGTGGATATGGTGGATAGGATGGTGGATATTGGTAATACTGAGAGTATCTTCCATAGGGATTTTGTGCTCCTTGCGCCCAAGTTTGTGATTGATTTTGAAATTTGGGCCAAGGTTGCTGCCAAGCATTCCAATTTAGTGGTATTTTATTATACAACTGATCATGAAATCCTTGTGTTTGAGGTCCTTGCCAAGGCCTCCTGGAGACAAAATTGAGAGACTATGTGGAACTTGTAGGAGTTTCTTCTTGAAAGATAGCTTTAAGACTAGGAAGTGAAGGACAACTCTTGGTCTCATGTTTTTCTAAAAAAATTACACAAGTCTCCACAACTTTTGCATCCAAAGGGAACTCTCTCAAGGCATGTTTCTTTCTACATTTGGGACAAAAGATTGCTAAGGCATCAGATTCAACTTTTTGCTTGTTTTGTAGTTTAAGGGTGTCTATTTGTTCACTAAGACTCCCTAAAATTTCAGATTTGAATTCATCAAGCATATGTCCTATTTCTGCCCTACTTACTGTCCCAGAAGCAGACTTACTTGCCCTTGCAAGAGCAGGGTCGATCGGTCCTTTTACAGTTTTAGATTTTCCTCTTGAAAGACTGATACATAATTCAGTTATTTCAGGTAGTGTGATTTGAGATATATCCCCTTTTTCCATCATGTTAAGGATATCCAACCATTCATCCATAATTTTCTTCAATAAGAGAGCTTTCAAAGTGTCTTGGTTTAAGTTTTCCATTTTTCTCTTTTTATGTTGTAGTGAAATCTCTCCAATAAATCTTCCAAATTTTCATCTTCTTTTTGTAACATTTTAAACACTTCCTCCTTATGGTTGAATGGCATACAGTAATCCAAATACATCTCTAAAAATGCTTGTTTCATGTCTTCCCATGTCCTAATAGAACTATTGATCAAACTCATAAACCATTTTAATGCTGCTCCTTTCAATGTTGAAGGGAATAGTTTAAGTTTTTGAGCATCTTGTAAGTAGTCATAGGTTCTACATAGGACTTCAAATTCAAATAGGAAGGTTTCAGGATCTTCAGTTTTAAGTCCATAAAAATTTGGAAGGACAGAGGGTGAAATGTTTTTCATAGTTGCATTAGTTTCTTCATCTACTATAGGAAACTGAAAAGAGCTTCCCATTTCTCTTCTACCTCTTCCTCTGCCTCCTTCTCCTTCTGTACATCTACCTCATTTTCCTCTACCTCTACCTCTACCCCCTCCAAATAGTGTGTGTTCTCCATTAAAAACTCCTCCTCCCCCTTCTTCTGCCATAGTTGATTCTTCTGTGGAAGTTGAAAAGTTTATGTCCCTAGCAGGGGTTCCTGAATCTTCTTCTAAAATAGGTTCAGTGGGTAAAGTGGAAGGTATTTCTAATGGAATATCTAATCTTAAGTCCTCTGGAAGTCTAGGATCAGTAAAGGATGGAATGTGGGTTTGATTTGAAGGTGTGCTAGCTCTTGGTCTTGGTGAAACAAGTGGTGTTCTAGGAATCAAGCTTCTGCTTCTTATGAATATACCCCTTGAGTCTCTTTCTCTACGCATATCATTTTTTTTGGGAGGTAAGAAACAAGGCTACCTAGTTACACTTTCCCAGCAACGGCACCAAAATGTCTTCTCAACTTAGTGTTCCTAAATTGAGGTCATAAATTGTCAACCAGGGTTAGTAAACTGTTGAAGTGAAGTGCACTATATGTGCCTAGGTATTTGTTTCTCACTACGTTGTGTTTAGTGTTTTTCAATGTTTTTGATTTTTTTGTTTTTATCCTAAGAGGGAGAGAACTAATTTTTGGCAAAGAGAAATTTTTTGGACACACTAAAACAGAGAAAAAACTATTCTAAACTATGTGTGGCACTTGAGACCAAAAAATGCAAAAACTCTTAACAAGATAAATAACTCATAGAAAGAACTAAATAACTCATAACATGAATTCAATAACTCATAACATGAACTCAGTCCAATTCATTCATTAGGAATATGTTGGAATAAATTTTGAGAAAAGGATAAGTTTAATGCAATGAGGCTCTTCTAAGACAGACTACAACCTAGTGAAGAATTCTACTTCTAAATTAACCTATGACACCAAAATTAATCTATTCTACAACTTAAAATATCACTGTTAAACCTCTTTCAACAATTAGAAATCTTTTGGAATAGCTTTGGAAATGAGGCAGTTTGTGAAATTATAAAACGTTGCAGAGAATTCAAGGCCTTGAATTGATATCACTAATTCTTTTCCATGTGATGATGTGTTTGGAAGAGATTAGTACAAGATTACTTTGTAAATAATGAAGGCTGTGAATTCTAATTCAACTAGCTAATCAAACTTGAAATACAGGGACTATAACTAAATTAGAGTGCAATTTAACTAACTTGAAACACAGTGAATCAGAAACTGAACTAGGGTGCTATTAACCTCTGGATTATTACAACTAAACTAAAAATGCAACTAATCACTGAAATATTTTAGCTCTGTCTCATTCAGAGTTAGTGGTATTTTGGAATAATTCATAGAATAGGACTGGCTGTAACATGTGATGTAGATGACCATAAAAACATAAATTTCAACAAAACACAACAAAACTCTAAAACACCACAGCTATGTCTCATCCAGTGTTAGTGATATTTTGGAAGAGTTCATAAGAATAAGAATAGTTGTAACGACTAATGTAGTTGAGCACAAAAACATAAAATTCAGAGAAATGCAACTAACTCCTAAAATACTACAGTTATATCTAATTCAATATTAGTGATATTTTGGAATAATTCGTAAGAACAAGACTACACTGTAGCATCCAATGCAAGTGAATATAAAACACAAAGTTCAGAAATTGCTTAAACTAGGAATGTAACAAGGCTAAAGTTACTTATCTAAAAAATGTACACAAATCTTCTCGAGTAGTAGGGGCCCTCTACCACTGGATTAGCATACAAGTCTCCTCAAGGTTGCCTCAGATCTTGCAATAAAGTGGTGCTTCTTTCATTAAAGGAAAAGTATTTCAAAAATAGAGTATTACAGTTTTCTGAGATCTAGCAACAAAACATAAATCTAGCTAGCTGATTCTCCGTCTCCCGAGTCATTCTTATAAGAAAATTACATAACTTCCCTTGAGATAAAATATTAATAAATGTCTTTCCCAACTAAAATCAAATTAGAACTCTGGTGGAGGTCTCGTACTGTGATTAAAGACATCTGTACAGTCCTTGTCCTATTAGAAGTCTATCTCTTAGTTTTGGTTTCCCACGTGCATAACCACCTGTAGAATTCTGCTCAGACTTCGTAGGGAGCAAGGAATGATGTGGATAAAGTTTTGAATTCACCCATATGCATTTTTATTTGAGGTGACACCTGGAACCTGTGAGAACATGAAGACAGCTGCGGAATAGGCGACTAGCTATAGAATGGTTGCATTCTGTAGCTAAGTCTAGTCAAAAATTACTACAACAACAAAACCATGAAAATATAGCAATTCAGTCATTGTATAAATTCCTAAAGTGTCTTTAACCAATCTTATTGATCATTTAAGCCTATAATTTATAAGGGACAAAGGAAATTAAGTGAAATTTGGTGAAGGGAAATGACATCTTTGGGGCTCAACACACACCATGAGAAAACCCTAGAGGTGCAAGAAAAACCTCTCAAGAGGTTCTGAGCTTGGCTAAGGGGTTGGCCACCCTCCACTAATCCAAGAAAACCTTCAATCCACCTTCCCTACACTTTTCTCACCCATTTTTGGCCTAAGTTTCCCTCAGACTATTTGTTGTAGCAATTCAGGACTTTCCTGTAGCACTATAGGAAGCTTGTAGCAACGCTTGGAGCAGCACCAGTGGGCCCCTATTTAAGCCCATAAACCACCATCCACCTCATCCAGACCTTCCAAAACCACCCAGACACCTTCAACATTTCACCCATGAGTTCAAGCCTTCCATAAGCCACCTTAGTTCTTTCTCCTCATAGCTGCAAAAAAAATGAATTTACAAGCGTAGTTAGGTCATGAGTAGCTACATGATTAAAAGAATGATAGATAGAACATAAAGTAGACAGAGTGTTTTTAGCCATTTGGCCCAACAAAGTTTGATTAGTTTAGTTTCATTTATGCAATTTCAATTCATCAATTTTCTTCATGCAAGATGCCTAGTTTCCTTCCATTTCTTATCATAGCTTAATGTGTAGATTAATTTTATTGCAGAGCAGTTAGATGTACTTTCTTGATGTAGAATATTTATTTTCTTATTGATAGATTAATGGATTCGAATCATTTGTAGCCCTAGGTCTAAATTTAGAAGTGTGTCAGACTTCATCCAGAAACCCTAAAAATAGCACCCTTTCGTAGAGCTTAGAAGAGGATGACATGAGTATAATGCATCTGTTGCGTATATAGCACTGTCACCTCCAAGTTTTTATGAACCCCTAGTTGATAAAGTAAAGTAGGGCAGCCGATGGGAGTTGGAGCATTCTTGGTGCAATACCAGGGCTTAACAATAGGCAACCGAGATCATATGGTATAGAGAGGAGTGGTTTCAAGTAATAAGGTTCAAGCTGCAAATTAACTGTGATGAAATTTTGGAGGAGAACATAGGCATAGACGTGAACTCAAACATCTATAGGATTTTCCTCAAGGACAATTATTCAAAACTGTTGATGGTGATTCAGAAATACTTCACTTGTGAAGGTATATTTCACATGATCTATCAGTACCACTTCATATTGTTGCTTCACTTCACAAGTAAACAAACACTGGATTTACCATTTTTTCTGTTTAGGAGTTTAGGAAAAATGGTTGACATAGTTCAAGCTAAACCTAAAAGGAGTGACACTTCCATTTTCCACCATGGTTTGATAAAATTGATAGTTATGGAGGAGTTAAAAAAATATAAACAAGGATTGGTCCACTTAATGTTCCTGAGTGGGTATTAGGTTGATTTCCTCACTCCTAGAAAGACACCTAGATCAAAGGAAAATACTCCAAAGAAAGATGAAGACTCTAGGGTTGAAACAAAGGTTGAGAATGAGGTGGAAGTGCAGATAGAGGTGCAGCCCATGGTGACTACTTTTTGTCTTAAGATATAATAGCAAGGCATATACAAAGCTACAAAAAAAAAATTGTGGTTAGGAAGAAAAAATTGCAAAATTTTGTGAAACTTGGAAATTTCGCAGCGACCTCCGGACTTGAGGCTGAGTTTTCGCTACGAACTCACTGTAGTATTATTTAAGGAAAAACTACCTAAAAAATATCATATTAGGGGTAACTAGAGGCATGTATTTACCTTATCAAACCAAATGAATATCCTCCCATAGGCAGAATATTGAAAAAGGTTGCGGAAGGTGGTGTTACAAAGATGCTACAAAAATTACGCTACTAAACTGCCTAAATGCTCTATTTGACAGCATTCTAATTTCTAGTATTTTTGAGGCATTCAATGCATTTCAGGAAGGATGTGAGTAATCAAAAGGGATTATGAAATGTCATTGGGACATATATTGATGAAGAAAACTCAGAAATACACTCCACGGGATTGACATGGCTGACAACACATCACTTTTCCCACCTCACCAATGGAAAACCTATCATCAAATTTGATATATCAAGACCTGAAATCTAGTATGACAATTTTCCACCTAAACATGGTTGTTTGGTTCGGTTTTCATCATTAGCATGGGTTATTAAAAGTTTTTGTTGATGTATTTAATAGTTATAAAGTCCATTTTGACTACAAATTCCCTCAAACAAAATATCTCTATTTTTTCTCAATGTAATGGAATCCTTTTTGGATTAGATCTCTAGATCAAGTTCAAGAGTCTAGCCCAGGTGGAAGACCTATCTAAAAGAGATCTCACACTATAAATTATATTTTTTTATAATTAGAGGGGGTGGATGGATGTAAATGACCAGGCTACTATGTAATTTTCTTTCACTTAGTTAATACACAGTTGTAGAAGTGTTTGTTCAGACCTGAGATTCATATTGAGCTTTTATGTGTTTGTGTCAATTTATCTTTTGAATATTGATTCAGATTGCTTATAAATGATTACTTGGAATTCATAAAATCTTATTCTCTAGCTTCCTTTATGTATTACATTAGATATCAGAGTTATTGTAAAAGCTCATGTGCCTCAGTTTCCATGAATAATACTCATTTGTAATTGAATTTCCATGCCGACTCACTCATTTTCCAGCTGCAAAAATAATCTAAAAACATATAAGAGTTTGCCATATTCATTATAATCTTGTTTCTTGAATATTTTACCTTTTTCTTGAGAGATAACTCTATGGTTGGAAGGGATAAATTCCAACCCCAAGTGGTTTGAAATAGTTTCCTCAAATTGACTGTTGAACAACCCAATTAGTCCCAATTTGGTGATAACATCATGGAACCATAGGGCCAATAGAAATATTTTGTAATATATAGCCCAATATAATCAATTCCATGAGATAAATCTATGGAGAGGGATCAAAATAAATTATATTGGTGAGTCCACCAAAAATAATTACTAGAGAGTTACACCATGGTGATCAACGCCACTCATGGTGTCTTTTGAGCTAGGAATTTTTTTTTTCTAAAAATTTGTTTGGAGTGTCAACAAATTGGTGGAATTCTCAAATTCATGACATTGTAAATTATGTGGGAACTTTGTTGCTTTTGTTATAGAGGCTAAGATTTGCAAGAAGAATATAGGGTTTGTAGGGTCTTAGGGGAAAAGAAACATCAATTTCTAGCTCTTTGATATAATAAAGAGTATTTATTATATGAGTAGTTTATATGGATTATATGAGCAGTTGATATGGATTATATGACATTGAATCCACCTTGAGATGGAGATTGTTATGTGTTATAGAAATTAAGGAGATGCTAGCTAAACAATTTCTCTTATCACGAAATTATCTTGTGATGTTTTGTTATTATTATTTTTATTTCAATTTATATTTTCTTACCATCAAGAGTAATTCCAGTGAACAAATAGAATAAGACAAAAGATATACGCACATTTAAGGGAAAAACTCCACTCTCTGGGGAAAACCTAGTCAAAATTCTTCCTTCAATATATTTAAGATGAGACGAACAAGATCTTTAGACTATAGACTTCCTCCATCAATTCATCCCTTCAATGTGTTAGAAATGAGATATCCATGACACTAATATTTCGTTTTCTTGCACCTAAACTCCTTCCTCATTACCTTGACCAAATTTGAGATAGCAACATAGCACCGAGCATCATTACTAAGATCATTGAGCATCATCGTAGCATTGAGCATCATAACTGAGATCACCGAGAATATTCATATCATTGAGTATCATACAATATCATTGATTCTATGGTAGATATGTGTTGAAACTGAGGAAATATTTTTCTGCAACATCATGTCATGGAATTTACCCGAATCATATCATATATAGCTACCTAAATCTTGTAATAGGTTCGAGATTTTATCCTCCAACACCAAACCTGTGATCATGATCCGAATTGTATCCATGGTCTGGAACTTTAGAGATGTCCAAAATTATGTGGTAGAAATGAAAAAATATACCCCTATATATATAGTTTTTTTCCATAGTTATTGCGATGACATGACAATCTGAAGTGTTGTGTCTTGATTTGAGCCGACTTGAAGACTGATTAAGGCTGACTTAAGTAGGAAAATTTGATGACTTGTATCACTTGACTTGAGGTTTTTCTTTCAAGTATATTTCAAGGACGATGGCCTTGAAGAAGATTACTTCATGGAGGGTCATTTTGAAAACCTAATGTTACATGATTTAAAAGCCCCAAAATTGGATCAATTTAAATTTGTAACAATTAGCCTTGAAGTCCAAAATTGGGACCTTAATATAAATATGAACCAAGCATGAAACCCATGCTTTAATAAGTCATTTAATAATAAGACTAATTTATTTTTACAAATACATTAATAATGAAGACCAAACCTAGTTACACTCTTCAACATAATGACTCTTAGAGCCTCATCCTTCTTCTTGTTGATGAAAAAAAATTATTAGTTATCCCTTGGATAAGAACCACCATATTTTGTAAAGTCCTATAACTCTTCACTCTTCAACGATGTTCCCATATCTTGTGCCCAAACTCCATAATTGTGTCCATTAAAATTTATAATATCTAGCTTTGAAACTCATAATGCTGACCCACTAATTTGATGATATATTTATTTTGCAATTAGAAACCTCGAACCAATCCACTAAAAAAATATGAATTTTTAAGAGAATCTACAACTTGCATACGAATTGTAGGAAACATGCTAAATCTCAAACCATTAGCTTTAATACGATGTTGGATAATCGAGGGTTTTTGTTATTAGAAAACTTGTATTCTAAATCAGAGATGGTGTATTAATACATTGTTACAACACCTAAGAACAACAAAACATAGTTCAAGATATTAAGAAGTGTAAGAAAAAAAATTATTTCCATACACAACACATATAATCTATTGTTAACCATATAAAAAATACACCCATAAGACCATATTTTGTAGCACCTAGATGTAACCAAAAAAATCCATACGTTTCTTAACATAAAATGAATAATAACATAAGAATGATATGAATGCAAAACCAAATGGAAATGAGTAATGGTAGAATGGAGGAATTGAAAAGTTTGAGTTGGAAATCAAAAAGATAATGCAAACCCTACATAATGAATAAAAACATCATAAGTAATATTGACCTTATACAATGATGATAACAACTGCTCTTAACCACCCAAGCTAAGCCTAATTGACATCGTAATTTCTTTTTTATCCCTTTCTGATGCTTCATAGATATGAAATTGAAATGAATATTTTTTATATTTATAAAACCTATACCTCAAGCTCCATTTAAATTTGGATAGTGTGGGTTGTATTTAAAATAAATAAATTGTATTGACATTAAGCAAAACCATATTGAAACCTAATTGAGAACATCCTTTGGCAATAAAGAATTGAATTTTGTGATAGTGTGGGTTGTCTTTAAAATAGATAAATTGATTTGACATTAATAAAATTCATATTGAAACCTCATCGAGAACATGTTCTGGCAATAAAGAATTGAATTTGGACTTATAATAATATTTAAAATTGTTTCTGATAGACTAAAAGTTTGTTTTCCTTATACACAAGGAAATAAGTTTACTAAGCAATAAAAAAAAAGTATCTTGCAATAGTGAAAGTCCACCCCTTAACGGCCTGCCAACGAATTATCTCAAATAATATAATTTTCCTTAAACAACATTAATGAATTAGCTCTCACTCTATTTTGCTTATAGAATACAATAAAAATAAATTATTAAAAAATGACCATTTTCAAGTAATTTTCCATAAAATATGGTGATATAATAATAAAAATTATATACTTGAAATAGCCTAATCCCTTCCATAGTATGAGAGGCAAAGACTGATATTGTTTTAACAAAAATCACACACTAACATTTACCTTTTCCTGGCAGAGAGAGCAAGGTTTCCCTCCTTGTCTGCATCTACATTTTCCTGAAGACAAAAACAATGAGAAAATCCTAAAGAAAGAAATAAAAGTAGGAGTGAATTCAATTGTTCACCGATCTTTACTGGAATAATTCAAAAAATCCACTCCTCCTCCCCATATATTATTTCCTACTGAAGTCTCCACTTCTAGCCAACATGTTCACTTGCATAAAATGAAGCACACATCAAATTTGAAAATATAAGAAAGTTAGATCTATGAATTTTCTCTGTTACATATTCCCTTATTGTCTGGTTTCTTTTCACGTTTGACATATTTTGAGGTTTTGAATTCAGTTATTAGTAGTGTGCTTGAAGCAAGAAGGGGTTTTGTGAAAGGATTCAATCCTTGGATCTGACGGGGAAATATCAGTTATACTTGTTGTGTTTTGGCAATCATACAAAATTTATTATTATCATGTTATGAACAAACAATCTAAGGACTCTTTGGAATAATTTTGAATTCTTAAAGTTCAAGTTTTGTTCATGGAAGAGAGTTTTACTTGTGAAACCATGGTTAGATGTAAAGAGTTTATCCAAATACTAGAGAGGTAATCTCCTTCTATTATCCATTTAGGGCATTGGGGAAAAACATCAGAGTAGAGTTATACTTTCGGGGCCCTCTAACAAGAAGTTCAGTGATCGACATTGCTAATGCAACCAAACCTATGGTTCCCTTTCTCTTTATCATCTTTCCATAGGTCATTTGTATGTGATTTTTCTAGGAGGTTTGAGCCATAATCCATTATTAATAAGTTGTTTGGCACATCTTGGCATGCATTAGCATGCCTTGGAGCTATCTAGCATATATTAGCACCCCTGAGCACTCCCTAACATAACTTGGAAATTCCTAGCATGCCTTGGCAATGCCTAGAAATATTCCTTGCCACTCCCTCCTTGACACTCATGGCACTCGCAGTCACTCCTTGAAATACCCTCTTATTTATTCATTTCCATGAATTTTGACCCAATGCTCCCTTGTGTTTCCTTGGTGCTCCCTAACACTCCTTGAAAAAACCTTGGAACTCCTTAACACACTCTATTCCACTCCATAACATGCCCTATCACTCCCTAACACACATTATCACAATTTGGCACATGTTATAACTTGATAAGCATTGGAATACATGGCATGAATTGAGATGACATGTGATTTTTCTTTGTGCATGTGGGACTATTACCAATGCACAAGAAAATTAAATAACCTCTTGATGCACCCAAATTTTTATACATGATGTCAATAAGTAAGGAGATATGCGTAGATCAAAAGGATTAAAAGGACAATTGTTCATATTTACATATTTTAAGATTGCTATGTATTAAACAAGGCACAAATTCATGCTTCAAGCATGGAAATTGGAAATGTTTCTAAAGCATATAATAACCACGGAATTAACCTCTATCATTTCAAATATTTCAAAATTCTATTGAGAGTTATTTAGAGATAATTATTAAATGGCCCTCTTTTTTTCCCTTTTTCTTAATATAAGGTGCATCTATTATTACGTTTCTAATCAAGAGATTGTTATGAAACCAACTCCAAAAATAGAAGAAAAGGGAGATCAACGCCTTAGAAATCAGCCACTTCGAGGGGGAAATCTCCAATACATTACATAAATGAACAATTCTTGGACGATACAAATAACCAAAACCTCCTTCTATATATAAGAGTCCATGGGCCCACAATATAATCCTAGGTGACCTAACAATAACAATGTAAGGGCATTATAATAACAATATTGGGGTTATAGGGGTACAACAATAAAAATAAGGGGGCTACACTAATAACAGTAAGGGAATAAACTAGTAATATAGGGACCTAACATGCCCCTCTCCTTCAAAAAAGTGTTGTCCTCAACACTTGAATAACTCTGGGTGCTTTTGTATAAAATTATCATCCTCCCATGTAGAATCTTTAGTGGGTATGTTCTTCCACTTGATGAGATACTCTGAAATTGATCAATTTCATAGCTGTCGAGTTGTTGTTCCATGACCGCTTCAGGTTCCAATGTGATTTTTCCTTCCTCATCAAGTTCTGGCAATATTGTTTGAACTAGAAGATTTTCACCTATAACCTTCTTTAAGCATGAAACATGGAAAAGTAGATTCACTCACGAAAAAGTAGGAAGCTCCAATTTGTATGCCATAGTACCAATCTTTTGCAACACCTTGTAAGGACCATAATACTTTGGCGATAATTTATTATCCTTCTTAGCTTGCTTGAGGGAAATTTGTTTGTATGGTTGTAGCTGTAAAAATACCCAGTCTCCTACATCAAAACTTCTCTCGCTGTGATGTTGATCTGCCTATTGTTTCATTCGATTTTGTGCCAAAATTAGGTTAACCTTTAAGAGTTGGAGAACTTCTTGTTGATGCTCGATGTGATCTTCCACTGCTTGAACCTTATAATTTTCTCTTAAAGATGATGTGATGGACAATGGATGATATCCATAAAGTGCCATAAATGGGGTCATTTTTTCTCCAATATGGAAGGAAGTGTTATACCACCATTCAACGAGAGGTAACCACTTGACCCATTGTGTTTGTTTACCAGATACAAAACTACTAATATATCCTTCCAAAAATTTATTCACTATCTCAGTTTGACCATCGGATTAAGGATGATAAGATGATCTATGAGCTAATTGAGTACCCAAACAAGAAAATAAATCCGTCCAAAAATTTCCAGTAAAAATAGGATCTCTCTCACTCACAATAACCTTTGGGTTTCCATGTAGCTTTTGAATTGTGTCCATAGATTTGGTAGCAATTTTACTTGCTTCAAATGGCTGACATAATGCACAAAAGTGTGCATACTTGGTAAGTCTATCCACAACCACCATGATGACACTCTTTACTTCGGACTTAGGTAAACCTGTGATAAAATCCATTGAAATCTCCTCCCAACGTTGACTTGGAACGGATAAAGGTTGTAGAAGACCCAGGGTCTTAATTGTCTCAACTTTATTTTGTTGGCAAACCAAACATTCTGCCACAAAATTTTGAATATCAGATTTAAGGCCATCCGAAAAAAATTCTTTCTTCACCCTATGGTTAGTTTTTAAAAATCCTGAGTGTCCTCCTAAAGGAGAAGTGTGCAATTCCAAAAGAATATTTTGTTTTAGTTGGGAATTCTTACAAAGATATAAGCGATCTTTGTACCATAAGGAATCATTTTTCCAACTAAATGTATTAGATGTACTAGGATCTTCTTGCAACTTTTGAATGAGTGTCCACACTTCTTCGTCCTTCTTCCATTCATCCCTTGCTTCGGTTATCCAATATGGTTGGATAATAGAAATGGCACAAAGAAATGCTTCCTCCTGTTCATTATTTCTTGAGAGTGCATCTGCAACAACATTTAGCTTCCCTTTTTTGTAGATTATTTCAAAGTCATAACCCAACATCTTTGTGACCCATTTTTGTTGTTCTTCTGAAAATAGTATTTTTTTCAAATATTGTTTAAGACTATCATGATAATTTTTTACCTTGAAGTGTCTTCCCATTAGGTAAGGTCGCCATTTCTTTAGTGCATGTAGTATTGCTAACATTTCCTTCTCATAAATAGATTTCTGTAAATACTTTCCTTTTATTGGACGACTTTCAAAAGTAATGGGTCTTCCCTCCTGCATTAAAATAGCACCAATTCCATTTCCTGAGGCATCACATTCCACAATAAATGATTTTGTGAAGTCTGGCGTAGCTAAGACCAATGCTAGGCACATTGCCTCTTTAAGATGTTCAAATGCCTTAGTTGATTTAGGAGTCCATGAAAATGCATCTTTCTTCAATAATGTTGTTAGAGGTGCTACTATTCTCCCATAATTCTTAACAAACTTGCAATAATACCCTACTAACCTAAGAAATCCTCGCAGCTACTTTATGGTTGTGGGGACTTTCCATTTCTTAATGGCTTTAATTTTGTTAGGGTCTACCTTAACACCCTCGTGAGATACAATATGACCAAGATATTCCACCTCTTGTACTCCAGAGAAACATTTGGATGTTTTTTCATATAATTGTTTCTCCTGCAATAGTTTAAGCACCCTGTCAACATGTTGAACATGATCCTTCCAAGACCTGTTGTAGATTAGTATATAATCAAAAAATACTAGCAAAAATTTTCTAAGAGTTTGAAAATGGAATTCATCAACCCTTGAAATGTAGAAGGTGCATTGGTAAGGCCAAAAGGCATGACCAAAAATTCATAATGACCCTCATGAGTTCAAAATGTTGTTTTCGAAATGTCTTCAGTCTTCATTCTAATTTTATGATATCCTGAATGAAGATCCAACTTGGTAAAATAAATTGCTCCATGTAATTCATACACTAATTCATCAATCACATGAATGGGAAATTTATCTTTAATGATGAGCTTATTAAGCTCCCTATAATCTGGACACATGTGCCATGATCCATCCTTCTTCTGCACCAATACTACTGGAGCAGAGAAAGGACTTTGATTAGGTTGAATTAGACCAGCCTCTAACATTTCTGCAATCATACGTTCAATTTCTCTCTTTTGGAAATAAGGATATCTATAAGGCCCGATGTTTGGAGGAACACTTACTAGAATCAAATGAATAGCATGATCATGATCACGAATAGGTGGGAGTCTTTTGGGAGTTTCAAACACCTTGGAATGATTGTCCAAGAATTTTTGGAGATCTGCAAAAATAGATGATTTTGATGTTGAAACTTCTAGTGAGCATAATTATGCAATTACGCCTCGTTGTTCTTTCTTCAGAAGATTTGTCATGAAATTAGAGCTTATTATCTTTCTTGGATTCCTTGCGATACCCTGTAATTCGACTTCCTTTCCTTCTGAAAAAAAATTCAAGAAAAGTTCTTGAAAATTAAAAGCTACTGTCCCCAAATATTGTAACCACTGTACTCCTAGTACAACATCAGCACCTCCCATAGGAATGGAAAGCATTGGACTATTCAATACCTATTCCCCCATGGTTAGCTTGATATTACGGCATTTTCCAGATAAATTTATAGTTCCTCCATTTGCAACCATCACTTGACATTCTGGTGCTGGGTATAGGAAAAAATTCAATTCCTTGGCTACCTTACAATGAATAAAATTATGGGTACTACCCGAATCAATCAACACTATTAACTTTTTATTCTTGATATGTCCTTCTATCTTGAGAGTTTGAGCAGTAGAAATTCCTTCCAATGCATTACATGATATGGTAAGACTCATTTCTTCCTCTTCTAGGGTTGGTTCCTGGTGTATATCCTCTTCTTTTGAAGATTGTTGTTCATTTTCTTCTTCCTATTCACAATCTATGTAAAATAATTTCTTCTCAGCACACTTATGACCTTTAGTATATTTGCTATCACAACTGTAGAAAATCCCTTTTGCTATTGTTTCTTCCAATTGTTGTGGTGTCAACCTTATAGGTTGTGGAAGTTTAGCAGTAGCAACACTTCCATATTTATATATGTGAGTGGTAGGCTTCCTTGTTGCCATAATTTTACATTCAATTTTTTCTTCCCAACCTAAATGCCTTTTCCAATGAATCTGGTTCCCAAACGTGAAATTCATGTTGGATGTCATCCTTAAAAGTCCCTATGAAGACATAAATCCTATGTTCCTATAGAATATCAGTTGCCCTTATATTCAATTTTTGGAAGTCCTCAATGTGGTCCACCATTGAACCCTTTTGTTTGAGATTTATCAATTGGCTAAAGAAGGTGCTACTTTTTGTATCCTCGTAATGTGCTATCATTTCCTTCGTAAAAATTGACCAAGTGACAATTTTTTTGCGGGAGCAAAGCCATCGATACCATACAAATGAATTTTGCTCTAAATGTAAAGTTTCAATGCGTACCTTTTGTGTGTTTTACACATTATTGAGATCAAAATATTGCTCCATATGTAGTATCCATGTTACGGGATCCTTGCCATCAAACTTCCTAATATCCATCTTTGGAATATGGCGGTTCTTCCATCAAACATTAGAGTTTATGAAATCATGATTAACATTTATTTTTTTCTCATCATGAGTTTCCTCTACTATCTTTTCGCCATTAGGAAACATTTCTTGTATCAAATTTTCCAAATCATTCTTCATGTTTTCCATGTTGTCTTTCATTTTTTCATCGATCTTAGCTTCCATGTCATCCATCTTAGCTTCCATACCATCCATCTTAGCTTCCAAACCATTCATCCTAGCTTCCATGTCTTTCTTCAAACCATCCATCTTAGTTTCCACGCCTTTCTTAAAAGCTTCCATTTCATTTTTGTTGCTCTTTGTGATAGCGAAATTTGGTGCACTTGCTCTTGTAATTTTGATATCTCATGTTGTGTTTCTTCGTCTTCATGAGTCATAGTAGAGCCTTTTGAAGGCTTAATGGGTGTTGAATTCTTTTTAGGGGGCATTTTAGAACCCAATACTGATATCAATTCTTCAATATTCCCTTGGAATAAATTCAAACTATTTTATTTTTTCAAATGAGACTTATGTAATTTGAAAAAAATACACACCTTTTTCTTACTTTTGAGGAGCTCGACATTGAAATTGAATTATCTCTATGATTTTGGATCTTCAATATCTGAAATTCAGCCCTGAAGTATAACTCTGAATCTTCTTTCGATTGCCATAGGTCTGACCTGATTTGGATTCTTCAAGGAAAATTTATGCCCAATATCCCATAATGACCCAATTATGGACTGGTTCAGTAGAGAGAACTTGTACGACTTGCCACGTGTCACTGTTTCCTCCTTCAGCTCTGAAATTGATATATTGAAAACTGCAGTCCATGTACTTGCAGCCACTATTTACCGAATCCCAATCTGACACTCGGAGAGAGAGTTATGACATTTTTCCCACGGTCATCTCTTTGAGATGAAATTTGGGAGCCTGAAACAATCCTAACTTCCACAGATCATATCTCCAAAAATATTGCGAACCAAGATCTGAAATATTTATAGGAGGTTTTTTAGGAATTCAACTTCACACTATAAAAATTTCATCTTCTGAAGCTTTGTATATGAAAATTTATAGCGAACATTCCACGATGAATTGTTTTAGTTGAAATTTTGGAGCCTGAAAAACCCTAAATTCCCCAGATCATATCTCCGAAAATATTGCGAACCAAGATCTGAAATTTTTACAGGAGGTTGCTCCAGATTTATTCTTCGCTCTATACAAATTTCAACTTCTAAACCTTCGTAGAAAAAAATTTATTGTGAAAATTCCATGATGACCTATTTGGAGCAGCGAAACCCTAGAATCCAAAGCTCTGATACCAAATGTTATGAAACCAGCTACAAAAATAGAAGAAAAGAGAGATAAACACCTTAGAAATCAGCTACTTCAAGGGGGAAACCTCCAATAAATTACATAAATTAACAATTCTTGGATGATACAAATGACCAAAACCTCCTTCTATATATAGGAGTCCATGGGCCCACAATATAATCCTAGCCAACCTAAAAATAATAATGTAAGGGCACAATAATAACAATATTGGGGTTACAAGGGTACAACAGTAGCAATAAGGGGGCTACACTAATAACAATAAGGGAATAAACTAGTAATATAGAGACCTAATAGAGATTTACATCAAATATTGGATCAAAGGGCCAAAGACTCTGCATAAATGCTTCATTTTCCAAAAGAAGAATACGCGGTAAACATGTCAACTTGGATCCAATGTCTTAGTAATTAATAGTTGTTCTGAAAGCTAACCGCTCTTTTTTGAATCTAGAAACCTATTTAAGCTTTGAAAATAGATTTTCATCAAAAATTATCTTGGACGGGTCATTATTAAAGGTTTCTCTATATATACTCCACTAGAATGAATGGCTTGTATGTCGAGAAGTATAGCAGAGTTTCCTTCTATGAAGATTCGTCATCTCATTGTCACCAAGATCCCCTCCTTTACCCACATTCGACCCAAAGAAACATTGACTACTCAATTATGTTCCAATATGATAAATATTGAGCGACACTAAAACCTAAGAGGGCATCCTCCATCATCTTTTTATTTCAAGTCTTAACATGTATCACAAAGTCCTGACCATCCTACATTATGCAGACTATATTTATCTTCTAAACTTTGATTGAATATCTTCCATCCAGAAACTTGGAATTTGAAGGAAGCTCTGGTTTTCTATTTATACTTTCTTCATTTTGAAACTTTGAAAATGTTAAAAGTGGACAAATGAGATGTTACCCAATGAAAAATTGTGTGAAATGGTTTTCTAACAACAACTTGGAGAAGCAGAAATGGCAGTTATTTAATTTGTGAAATGCCAGGAAGGGGGAGAAGAGTTGTGTATATGATAACAACAATTGAAGAGTTAATTGAAATCATGCAGTTCAATTATTGAATTTGATAGTGGCAGTGCATGTTGTTTGATGATATATTTATTACAAGATTTATTTATGAAATTATTCAAATAGTGGAAGGAATGAAATGATTTGTAAGGAATGTCCAAAGTTACTTCTAGGATTTGTTTCCATAGAGAAAATGTTTTATTTATTTATTTGAGAAAAACCAGAAATATAATCTTCAAGTGCACACTACACAGTTAAAATATAGTGTTTCATCTTTAACTGTCTTCTTGATTTTAGTTTACTTATTCATATGCCCTGGAAAAAAAATATGACTCTTCTACTAAAGGGAGATCATTTCTAGTGTTCATACTTAACTCTAGTTCAATGTTCAACCTTGCATAAAGCATAAGACTATTCTAATAAAAACAAATCTACCAAAGAGTAAAAAGTCCATATAATTTCCTTATTACGTATAAGTTCAACAAGAAGATAACAATTAGAAAGGACTTTAGACCAACTGCCTCGAGGTCACTAAATGACCACGAAGGTATTCCTTATCCAAAACATAGTTATCCTGTAGTTAAATTCCTTCCTTTGAGAGAGTATTTGTTGTCCTATTAATTTCTCTGAACACATGAGAGATTTTGATCATCTGGAACTTCTTAGATATCTCTTTAAATTCAACAACTAAGGGAGATAAGGAAATATTATGAATCTGAGCCCGTGTATTCATCCAATTTATTTCTAGTGTTGGGTCCACAAAGACTTGTAGATGACCAATATATTAGATGAGAAATATCCTTGCCAAATCTATTACAAGAGGCCAAAATGATGGCCTTTTAACATAAACAAATAAGCCCATATTTTTAAAACCGTAACCCTAGAATCAACTTCCCAGTAATGCAACTTTTGCATAAAATCTCTGTTTGGGGCACACAATAAGTCCATTTGAAAGAACTATATTTAGGATTATAACTTTTGGTTGCATCTAGGGAGTTCCATGAAAACCTATAGACCCCTAAATGGCCAAAAAAAATCATTTAGGGCCTACAAATGACCCTAGAAATTAGGGACCAAGAAAACCATAGGAAAATTGATAAGAAGATAAATAACCATTGAGTTAGGGGAAGAGGTGGGTGGCCACCAATATCCACCTAGATTAGAGAGCCACATAAGTTTGGGAGATGAGGTATGGTTGCATTTGTATAAATAACACCTCTTAAGATCCCATTAGAAGTGCCCACCCTCCTGACTCTCCATTCTGATAAAGGCCTTACACCAACACAAAGGTTGTGGGTGAAGATTCTTCTTAAACAAATATTCCCATTTCTTTGGGTTGAAACTTATATTTAATGTGGATCTACTTCAACCATATTTTCCAACTCTCATAGTCACCTTATGTTCCTACTTTGGCGCACGTGTCTCACTAGGAGTCATTCAAAAAATATTTTCCCACTTGACGAAGGAACTTGACACAAAATGGACCACTTATTCATAAGGGGGGGGAATTGATTCAATAGTATACTGTGACCACCCACTTGTTCCATTGATTCAACATTACTCCACATCTTGGTACTTATATTATAGTGTTTTAGGTCTCAAACTTCCGATGCCTTTTTTGGGCATTTCCCTTGAATTTTGGGCATTTGTCATAGGATAAAGACACATAGTATAGATTGTAATGGTCCAAAAAATGTCCTAAATGGATTTTTCATGCAAACATTGTAGCCTCGCGAAGTTTATATATTAATTAGCCTCTCTGGGCCCATATTCTTTTTGGCACATCACTTCCTAGGGATAGGGTTTTGAATTTTAGAGATTTTGCATCTTAGGACATCATACTTTATGTTAAAAGGTAGCTTTTAAATATTCTAATGTTTTCCTATGATTAAGAGTAGTTGACACATCTCTCTTCATAGAGAAGCTACCACAATTCCAATTAGTTTATATCACTTCAAAATTTCTAGTTTTTTTTTTCTATTTCATTCATTAATAGAATTTGGATTTTGTTCTATTATTGTACTCTTCTAAATATATTTTCCATGTTTCAATTTATGTTTTTGCATAATAAAATCCCCTTCAAACCTCAGTTATATCTATGGATTTTTTTTTATTAGAAGCTTCTACCTTTTGGATGGCCACGAGTCCTAATATTTGAATAGTGGAGCAAATTACCAAATTTTTTATATATTTTGGCAATGGTTAAGAACATGTGCTTCATCATAAGAGGTCATATGTTCAAATTTAAAGGGGTTAGAGTATGTACACCTTTGTAGAGTTTAGCGAACTCACGTCCTTTGTCCTATAAACAATGAGATCACAATAAGGTCTCACTGTCTAGCTTAGCCATGTACTTAAAAATAAATTATTAGTACTATATTACAAATATTAGCTCTATTTAAACTAATTTAACCTCAATAACTATTTCTCTAATGAGAAAAAAAAATATGCTTCAAAAATCAGTAATGTTCAATATTTTTGAATAATAAAATTTTAGAACAACTTGTTCTACCTTTTTTTTTTTAATATGAAAAGACATATGTCAAAAAAGTATGTTCAACATTTGAACTTTGTTGGGTGTGTTAAGAATTTGAACTTTGGTGACATATAAATTGGAGGGAAAGCTGAGGAACAATCCGAGGGAGACTCATACAGGAAAAACAACATAGCTTGCGATTCATCAATATTTGAGGGTTGAGCAGTTGTGGCCATTAAATTGTTTTGCTAAAACAAAGCTTTCAAAAATTCTGTGCAATGATGGTTTTTGGGGCCCTTTAAATGATGCATAATTGATTGATTCTAGGTCATTGTAAGTGAAAATTTAGGCATTCTGCAATGCTTCCTCATGTTCGAGAGGTTAATTAACAGAGAGTTTCTTTAATGGATACTACTTTTGGGACCATCAATACTGCTACAAGTCCTCACAATCCTAAGAAATCTTTCATGGTATGCATTTATTTTCCAAGTAATTTCCTCCTGTAAATATAGAGCATCTTACAACTTCCAAAAATATGCCTAATGTATAATTATGTGGTTTTGAGCCTATTGACTCTCCCTATTACATTCAAATTCTGCACCATGTTTCATTGCAATTGAGTTAGGTTGGCTTCTCTTTCTTAAAGTTGTCAATTTCAATAAATAATTTACCATATAAGACTTTATTTAAAATTTAAATTTGGTTGTAAGTCCTTCAAGGATGTTTGCCGAAAGACAATTTACTTGCATTCGAAATAGCATATAATTTCTAAAAACTTTTTCTATAGGTGTCTGGAAAAATTCTCATAATATATATATATATATATATATATATATATATATATATATATATATATATATATATATATATATATATATATATATATATATATATATATATATATATATATATATATATATATATATATAACTTTATTAAGGAAGGGAGCTTTGTTTATGACCTGCAAAGAACAATGTCTCTTCCCGGATACATATGACAATATAACACAACAATTGGTTGCATTAACATGTTTTTTGGGATAATTGAACTCAGGTAGAATCATTTGCACTTGGTTTAACATTTCATGACAAACCACAACATGGAGTTGGGTTTGAATATTTAATATAAATAAGTGGCCTAGTATCCAAGTGCCATGAGTTTGTTCCCTACATCATGGTGCCATAGGGCTACTCTAAGGCGTTGGGTAAATCCCTTGGGAATGGAACCTATGTCGATGGTGTTGTTGGTGCATTAATATGACTATTTAAAATAAATACTAATCCCTACATCAATTATCAACCTAGGGTAAATATGTATATTTCAAAAGTGTTCAACACAGTTTATGCAAGTGAAATCAGAGGTTAACAAATAAAAATTGTTGCAAGAAGTAAAGTCTAATTCTTGAAGTTCATTCAAGACAATTCTGAAAGAAATCATTAAATAACTCTAATCAATCAACTTAACTTAATTCTGATTTATTATATGGAAGCAACAAACTAAAATGCAAGGATTAAAAGTATTCACAGTTAACCAAAATCACTAATCAACATCTATAGCAATCTATTTAACCAGAAAGGGAATACTACAGCAACTGAACAATGAGTAACTCATTCATGCTCTGCAATTGAAATTCTCAATGATCGATCAACCAAATAATATCACTCAGAATGAACAACAATCGAAATATTTAAATAACTTTGTTAAATGAAATAAATAGCTTTCATGCGGAAAGTAAAATCAATTAAGACTTTAAATCAATGGAAACTCAAACCACTCAATGCTGATGAAATTTAAATCAATTATAATTCTACGAAACATAGAAATGATTAATTTCAGAAAAGGGAAATAAGAGTATAACACAGGAAAGCAGTAGAGCTCCTAGTGATCGGGCCAAGAGCGTCCGGAAGTCTCTGCCAGTGATGCAGGAGCATGCGGCTTAGAGACAAAAGGCTTCGTTAATTATTCCAAAAATCCAAAAAAAAGTTTACAAGCAAAGGTGTTGGTACCTTTAGCTGTCAATTTACAGTTGTACTAGATAGGGTTGAACTAGTATCTAGGAAGATTGAACAATTTTAGATTAGATTCAGCATATTTAGCCTTTAGTTGATAAATTTAGGGAAGATATTATGTAATTAGGATTTTATCTAAATTAGAAGAATTCGATCCTCAAGAGGAGGTCGACTGTTATGTAAAAAAACTATAAATGTAACCTCTGAGAAGGAGTAAATCAAATTGGGCCGTAGAAGAATTGATTCAGAGGGTTTTCCTCTGATTTAATAAAATTTCAGAATTTATCTATCTGTTGTTGCTTGGAAAATTCCCGGAGGGTTTCATCCCTTCGAATCCATTGGATTTATGTTTTCTGTGTAGAAATTGAGAGTGATTAGTTTCTGTGTGAAGGAGAATTTACACATGATTAGTTTCTGTGTAAAAGATTTAGAGGAAATTGAAGGAATTCTGGTTTCTTTGGCTTGAGATTGGAAATCGATAATAGATTTAAATTTGTGAATTACAGAGTGGGGAAAGAAGCTTCTAAGAGGAGTTGAAGTGAAAATTGTAAACCAGCAGAAATCCGACTTCAAATTCAATTGAAACAAAAGTTTGTAGACCAAGTGATTTTGGGAAAAACCGGTCACTGTTGTCGCAATGCTTTTGGGGTTGCGAGTGGTTTTTTCGATTTGAACATGATCGTATTGGATCAGTATGACACGTCACGGAGGCGAAACCTCCAGTTTCCCGTGACTTTTGGTTGATAAGTCACGGGGATTGATTGAACGCGATAGTCGTTCGATAAAAAACAAGTGAGATTCAACAGTGTTCACGAACGGATGTTGCATGGAGTTTAATAAAGAGGTAAGGACCCGACGGACTATTCCAATAGAGTTTTATTAAATATTTTAAAGTCTGGAACCCACTTCCGAAAGGTTTTCATTGTTTAAATGTAAATTAATACATTTCTGAAGGGTTTTAAACATTGTTTCAAAGTGAGTTATAATGTTTCCGAAGGGTAAAGGGGACTTTTGCTTCTGCATGTCTTTTTATTAGTTTTATCAAGCAAATTTATTAAATTTTGATGACCGAGAGTGGAATTAAGGATCAGGAACAATTCCTCTTGAATTAGAAAGCATTGTAACTAAATTTGAAAAACTCTCCTTAATGCCTGCACCCACACTACCATCATTTATGGTATCAAAGCAGTCTTCAGAGAATTTTCCAGACACTGAACAAGCTTCCAAAATTTAGAAAAATAAATCCAAAATGGCTTCCAGAATTGGTAGAGGAGGTGGTAGAAGAAGAGGTAGACCAGTGGAAAATGCTGAAGTACTAGAGACTATGCAGCAGATTCAAGACAGATTGGAAGCAATGGAAGCAGGACAACAAAGAGATCCTGAAGATGTCAGTGAACCTGAAGCTGAAGAAGAAGAAGAAGAAAATGTTGAGCTTACTCCTGATATGAGATTCTTTAAATCAGTTTTAGGATCTACATCCAAGCCTAGACTTGAAGTATCAGCTTTTGTAGGAGGATTGAATCCAGAAGAGTTGATAGACTGGATCAATGAAATGAATAAATGTTTTGATTATGAAGATATGAGTGAAGAAAAGAGAGTTAAGTTTGTTGTCACAAGGTTGAAAGGACATGCAACACTTTGGTGGGATGGAGTGCAAGAAGAAAGAAGGAGAGTTGGTAAGCAGCCAATCAAGAATTGGAACAGAATGGTAACAAAGTTGAGAGGTAAGTTTTTGCCTAGTGATTATCAACTTTCATTATTTAGAAAAATGCAGAATCTTAGATAGAGATTAATGACGGTAAAAGAATACACAGAAGAATTTTACAAAGTGAGCATAAGAGCAGGACAAATTCAAGATACAGTAGAGAATATTTCCAGGTACATAAATGGTCTTAGAATGGAGATTCAAGATGAGATAAGTATATTTTCTCCTAAAACAGTAGAAGAGGCTTACCAAATGGCCTTAAAAGCTGAAGAAAACTCATAAGAAAGCAATCTACCAAAGGAAAAGGTACTTTCCGAGGAAGAGGAATTCAAGGTGGTAGAGGAAGATCTACAACACCAAGAGATGGAGCTAGCAGTAGATCACCTCAGTATGCACCCACAGAAGGTGATACAAGTGGCAGAAGGAGTCCTTATAGAGGAAGAGGAGTCAGAAACATAGGAAGAGAAGTCAGATGTTATAGATGTAACAAATTAGGACATAGAGCCTATGAGTGTCCAGAGAATGTGGGGACAAACCAGATAAATGCAATTGTTGCTCAGACTGAAGAAGAAGTAGAAAATTTGACTATAACAGAGAAAGAAATTGTGCCAGAGAAAGGAGAATCTTTGGTGGTTAACAAAGTTTTGTTAAAATGAACAAAGGAAGTTGTTGAACCAACACAGAGAAAGACTTTGTTCAGAAGTGTGTGCAAAGTTAAATGGAAATGTTGTCAATTGGTAATTGATAGTGGCAGTACAGATAATTTGGTCTCTACAGAGGTGATAGAGAAGTCGAAATTGAAGACAAGGGAACATCCAACACCCTACAAGGTGTCATGGCTTCAGAAGGGACATCAGCTGATAGTAAAAGAACAATGTGAAATAGAATTGCAAATGGGAAGTTACAAAGATAAAATCATGTGTGATGTGATACCTATGGATGTGTGTCACATATTACTGGGTAGACCTTGGTAGTATGACAGAGCGACAGTAAATGATGGAAAGAGAAACACTTACAAGTTTTTCAAAGATGGTATGAATCAAACATTGTTACCTATGGAAGAAGAAGATGCATCAAGTAAAAATTCTGATCCAAAGGCTTTATTGTTGAGTGGAAAAGAATACCTGCAGCAGATTGAAGATGATGAGGTAAATTTTTCTTTAGTTTGCAAACCTAAGGTAGTATTTACTTCTACTAAAATTTCTGATTTACCAATTGAAATTCAAGAAATGTTGGAGAACTATTGTGATATTATTGTGAATGATTTTCCTAATGAATTACCACCTGTAAGAAGAATCGGCTATCAGATAGATTTGATTCCAGGTTCAAATTTTCCAAACAAAGCAGCTTACAGAATGACTCCTACAGAAAATGAAGAAATCAGAAAGCAAGTACAGGAATTGGTTGACAAAGGTTTGATCAGAGAAAGTTTGAGTCCTTGTGCAGTGCCTACAGTGTTAAGTCCAAAGAAAGATGGAGGTTGGAGAATGTGCACTGATTCAAGAGAAATTAACAAGATAACAATCAGGTATAGATTTCCTTTACCTAAAATTGAAGATTTGATGGATTGTTTGAGTGGAGCAAGATATTTTTCAAAACTAGATTTGAAAAGTGGGTATCATCAAATTAGGATAAGGGAAGGAGATGAATGGAAAACAGCATTTAAAATAAATAAGGGATTGTATGAATTTATGGTAATGCCTTTTGGTTTATCAAATGCACCTAGTACATTTATGAGGCTTATGAATGAAGTATTGAAGGAATTTATTGGTAAATTTACAATAGTATATCTGGATGATATATTAATCTACAACAAAACAAAGGAAGAACACCTGGGACATCTTAATTATGTCTTAAGGAAGTTACATCAAGAGAAGTTACTAATAAATTTAAAGAAATGTTCATTCATGAAAGAAGAATTGGTATATCTAGGTTTTGTTGTTTCTGCTGAAGGATTAAAAAAGGATCCAGAGAAGATAAAGGCAATTGTGGTGTGGCCTTCACCTAAAAGTGTTTTTGAGGTAATAAGTTTTAATGGTCTTGCTAGTTTTTATAGAAAATTCATAAGGAATTTTAGTAAGATCAATGAACCTATCATTGAAACCATAAAGAAGGAAAAACAACCATTCAAGTGGACTACTGAAGCTGAAAGGAATTTTCAGTTCTTGAAGCAAAAGATAACTGAGAAACTTGTCTTAGTTTTGCCTGATTTTAATAAACCATTTCAAGTAAAATGTGATGCTAGTGGGGAAGATATTGGAGCTGTATTAAGTCAAGAAGATAGGCCTGTATCATATTTCAGTGAGAAGCTGAATGAGACAAGGAGGAAGTACTCTTCTTATGACAAGGAATTTTATGCAATTGTACAGTCATTGAAGAAGTGGAGACATTATTTAATGTCTAAAGAATTTGTGCTATATTCAGATAATCATGCTTTACAGTATATTATGCAACAGCCTAAACTGAATAAAAACATGCAAAATGGGTTGAATATCTTCAAAGTTTTAACTTTGTATTGAAGCATATAAGTGGTTAAGCAAACAAGGTAGCTGATGCCTTGAGTAGGAAAAACATTCTTGTTCAAGAAATTCAAATTCAAGTGTTAGGTTTTGATTTTATTAAATAACTCTATAAGATAGATTTGGAATTCAAAGAAGCATTTGAAGCATGTTGTAATCCTGTTTTGATAGACAGAAGTCAGTGGTTAGATTATTTCTTGCAAGAGGGTTTAGTGTTGAAAAGAAATCAGTTGTGCATAACAGATTGTTCTATGAGAGAAAATTTAATTAGGGAAAAACATAGTGGTGGACTTGCTGGAAATTTTGGTGTTGGTAAGACTTATGAGCAACTAAGTCATTTTTATTTTTGGCCAAAGATGAGATCTGAAGTGGAAAAGTATGTGAAGAATTGTAAAATTTGTCAGTATGCAAAAGGGAAAAGTCAAAATGCAGGTTTCTACATTCCATTACCTATTCCAGACAGACCTTGGGATATGGTAAGTATGGATTTTGTTTTAGGATTTCCGAAGACACAGAGAGGGAATGATGCAATTTATGTTGTAGTTGACATATTTTCAAAAATGGCACATTTTATTCCATGTTATAAATCCAGTGATGCTACTCATGTTGCCAATTTTTTTTTCAAGGAGATTGTCAGATTACATGGGTTACCTAAAAGTACTGTCTCTGATAGAGACACCAGATTTTTTGGTCATTTTTGGAGGACATTGTGGAAGAAGCTTGGTACTAAACTAAGTTTCAGCTCAGCTTATCACCCTCAGACTGATGGGCAGACTGAAGTAGTGAACAGGAGTTTGGGTAATATTTTGAGAAGTCTTGCAGGAGAACATCCTAAACAGTGGGATCATATTTTACCACAGACAGAGTATGCATATAATGATTCACCTAATAGAAGTATAGGAAAGAGTCCATTCCATATAGTTTATGGAATGCACCCAAGAGGAGTATTTGAATTGAGGAACTTGGGAAAATAATAAATGAGAAGTGTTGAAGGAGAGGAGTTTGCTTCAGAAATTCAAGCAATACATGAACAGATAAAGCAGCAGCTACAAGACAGCAACATCAAGTACAAAAACAGAGTAGATTTGAGAAAAAGATAAGTTAATTTTGAAGTTGGTGATTCGGTTTTAGCACACTTAAGAAAAGAAATATTTCCAAAGAGGAAGTATAACAAGTTAAAATTCAAAAATATAGGACCATGCAGGATACTAAGCAAGTTTTCTGCAAATGCTTATGAAATTGAATTACCATTTGATATTGGAACATCTCCAATATCAAATTTTTGTGATTTGTACAGATATGAAGATGGTGGCACAGATGAGAGACTAGAAGACAAAGAAAATATTGACTGGGTAATACAGTTACCCACAACAAAGACATTACAGCCAAAGAGGATCTTAGACAAGAAAGTGTTTAAGAAAACCAGGGGATAGGATTATTTTCAATATTTGATCAAGTGGAGGGATTAGCCAACTGAAGATGCTACCTGGATGACAGAAACCATGTTGCAGAAATTGGGCAGTTCTATGGAGGAGCTCATGGACAGGAGCCCATGAATATTTTTGTCCTCAAGAGTCTAATGCAGGAGCATGATGCTTAGAGACAAAAGGCTTCGTTAATTATTCCAAAAATCCAATACAAGCAAAGTTGTTGGTACCTTTAGCTGTCAATTTACAGCTGTACTAGATAGGGTTGAACTAGTATCTAGGAAGATTGAACAGTTTTAGATTAGATTCAGCATGTTTAGCCTTTAGTTGATAAATTTAGGGAAGATATTATGTAATTATGATTTTATCTTAATTATAAGAATTCAATCCTCAAGAGGAGGGCGACTATTACGTAAAAAAACTATAAATGTAACCTCTGAGAAGGAAGAAATCAAATTGGGCCATAGAATAATTGATTGAGAGTGTTTGCCTCTAATTTAATAAAATTGCAGAATTTATTTATCTATTGTTGCTTGGAAAATTATTGGAGGGTTTCATCCCTTCGAATCCATTGGATTTATGTTTTCTGTGTAGAAATTGAGAGTGATTAGTTTCTGTGTGAAGGAGAATTTACACGTGATTAGTTTCTGTGTAAAAGATTCAGAGGAAATTGAAGGAATTCTAGTTTCTTTGCCTTGAGATCAGAAATTGATAATAGATTTACATTTGTAAATTACAGAGTGGGGAAAGAAGTTTCTGAGAGGACTTGAATTGAAAACTATAAACCAGTAGAAATCTGACTTCAAATGCAATTGAAACAAAAGTTTGTAGACCAAGCAGCTTTGGGAAAAATAGGTCACTGTTGTCGCACCACTTTTGGGGTTGCGAGTGGTTTTTTCTATTTGAACGCGATCGTATCGGATCACGACATGTCATGGAGGTGAAACCACTAGTTTCGCATGAATTTTGGTTGATAAGCCATAAGGATTGATTGAACGCGATAGCCATTCGATCAATAACAAGTGAGATCCGACGGTGTTCGCGAATAGATGTTGCATGGAGTTTAATAAAGAGGTAAGGACCCGGCGGACTATTCCAATAGAGTTTTATTAAAGATTTTAAAGTCCGGAACCCACTTCCGAAAGGTTTTCATTGTTTAAAAGTAAATTAATACATTTCTTAAGGGTTTTAAACATTGTTTCAAAGTGAGTTATAATGTTTCCGAAGGGTAAAGGGGAATTTTTCTTCTGCATGTCTTTTTATTAGTTTTATCAAGCAAATTTATTAAATTTTGATGACCGAGAGTGGAATTAAGGATCAGGAACAAATTCCTCCTTAATTAGAAAGGATTGTAACTAAATTTGAACAACTCTCCTTAACGCCTGGACCCACACTGCCATCATCCATAAGATATTTAGAACACATTTACGAAACAACCACTATCTCTTTCATTAAATTCAATACTCAAGATACAACATCGATGAGAGAGAAAACTCTATTATGAAGGAATGTAAATAATACACAATTACAACATACAACTAAAAATCCTCTCCCATTATATTTCACCTATTAGTATTTTATATCCTATGGAAAAACAGAAAGAATAATAGTGAATCCTCAGGATCAGGAGATCCTAAATATTTCGTAGTTGTCCAACAATTTGCATTATATAATAGGTGTGATCCTCCTCATTATTTGTTAGTTTTTATGAACAGAACATGATCATTTTCCCTTTCCTGGCCACTGTTGTTCAGTCATTTGAACAGTGGTTAATTGGTTCAGATTTCCTACACATAAAAACAACGAAAGTTAGCTTTTATGCCAATAATCACATTTTTTGTTGATAATTAATTTTACTCTTTGTTTAGAATTAATTCTTCTAGATTTATTTCCAAAGTGATGGTAAACACATGAGAGTTAGTAATGAATCAAGCTAATTATGAGGGTAAAACGTACCTTTTTCATGGCCCAACATACTCCCCAACTTACCTTGTTGCATGTCCTCATGCAATGAGATGGTTGAGGTGTAACAATGTTAAGGAATAAGTAGGATAGAATTCCTCCTTATATAATCTAAAACCATGATTCTGTTTGAATTTTGAAAAAGCCTAGCTTACATGATCCTCTGGAAGATCATAGTCATGGTGATAGCCTTCAGGAGGGTTCCATATGATAGGACACCTATAGCAGCACCCTATCCATGTAGGACCCATGCATAAAATTATGTTGTTGTATGTGTTGAAATGAACAACAACAACTTTGAATTTCCTGTAATTAAATGGCTCCTGATTCTTAACGTTGTTAGTGGAAGCTTGCCATATTTGCTTGGATGCTAACAAAGCATCTTCTTTGATATCCTAAAAGTATTCTCTCCCTGCCTGTACAATGTCCTTGTGGAGTGGCCCCAATTTATCTATGACCCCTTTCTATTTCATGAATATCTTATGTTGAGTGAAGATATGTATGGGTTTAGTGGGTTATCCTCTAACCCAGAGATCCAAGCCATGTTCCCTTCTCTGAAAAATGGTATAGGATTTAGCCCACTTGATATGATTATCAGAAAAATAAAGGAATGCTTGAAATTATATGTCCCCTATGAAGGTACTAGGGTTACTATCTCACTCATCTTCCAAAAATAAATTGTGTAGATACAATTCACATAGGAGGTGTTGAACCTTCTCATTCTGTTCCCCACAACACTAAAAAAATTCTGCAGTGGTCTTAAATTCGGTGGGTTTCCCTACTCTAATGGCTTTTTCTTTTAATAACAGATATTGCTCTAATAAAAATAGAGCATAATTAGTAGTAGGTGATCTGCAAGATAAGACATCTGATTAAAGCGATCAAATAGTATGTGTTTGCTTTGTGGCTTCTTCAAGTTGATATTGTGTTTCCTTTACCTTCTCCTATTTGCCTTTGAGGTTGGTGAAAGTTTCATCTTCGGTTGCAGTAAGCTTGTTGAGCTTTTCTAGCAACTCCTGATGCACTTGTAGGGGTATCACTTCCTTCTTATATTTGGCCAAATCCTGCCAGGTCTATGTCAATTCGTTTTGAAGCCTTGGAATAACAACTTCTTTTATCATAGGAGTATAACAAGGTGTTTCATCTATCTGAGTTTCCTCTATTTGTGTTTCCAATTATGTTTAGGTTTGAACAATGTTTATTTATTTTTTAGGCTTCTACACCTTGTCTGCCTATTTTAACCATTCCCTTAATTTCTTGACTGTTTTCTTCAATTTCTTGTATTTCTTGCGTAACTTCCTACTTAGTCCTAACTAGCTTATTCTTCTTTATAGGGTTTTCAGTAGAAGAGGGCACAATTTTTTTTGAGGCACAAGGGGAGCTGTGTCAATTTATAGGCCATAATCTAGTGAGATAGTGTTTTCTTCAGGCACCAAAGGGGTTGTGCCTATTGTAGAAATTATATAACTAATATGTTATACATCTGAGATTCTCCTAATCACAAACTATGTGACTTCATGCACAATACAAAATCTCTTCTACCATTGAGCATTAATTGCGGAAATAAAATCAATTGCATGGACACATTAAAACCATAAAAATTCACACATATGAACACAACAATTTATGGGAAAGCTTAAAGCTGAAAACCCCCAACTATCTATATATTATATTTCATAGAGATCATGTAACAATCATCATACAAAGCTCCTCACAAGCTCTCAGTACAATCTCCAATTGCTACACACTAATCAGGTCTGATCTAGCAAATCACATGCATCAATCTTTGCCACCTACTAGCCTGCCTCTACTGCATAATCCCTGCTAAATATGGGCTCTGAATGAGTTCTAATCCACCTGGCTTGCACTGCGCAATCCTCATTGGCATCTCCATCAATGTGTGGTGCAAACTCATGCACTAGTATAGTCACAACTGATAGTCACACTGCTCTTTCACCTACCTCTTCACTGGTCTCCACTGAAACTGTCCATGCACTAAAGTTAACTGATGTATTCTTTAGTTGATTAATGAGTTTATAATTAGTGAATTAATTAATAATTAATTCACACCACTCTAACTAGTGTATCAATCAGTTAGACTAGATACAACTAGCTCAACTATGTTTAAATTAGTTAAACTGAACACAACTCCATTAACTTCCTCAATCAACTCCACCAAACTCTCTCACATGAGTTCTAACTGAAGTATCCATGCAATAGCTCCACTTAACCCTTAGGAATAGCGTAATTCCTTCTGTCAGCTCCTGTGCCACATCCGTGCACTTAACTGAAGTGCTCCAAGAGAATAAGATAATGTTTATAGTCCAAATATTATTAAGAGCTAATAATATTCGACATATCTATTTTTAGACTGGAAATCTAAAAATAGATTCCGCCCAATATGTCTAAAAATATAAGTCCATCTATTTTTCCAACTTTACCATCCATCCACAAATAGCATCTTGCAACTCATAGAATATGATCGACATGTCTAAAAATAGACATAGTCTAAAAATAGACTGTGCGCCGAAAATAGCTTGCGGGACCATTTAGTGAAGGCGACTTCTTTCCACTAAGCTCATCATCTTGGTGCAATCTCAACACTCCCTCTCAACAATATAGGGATTATCTGGCACCCCGATCCTACCTCTATGGTATTCGAATTTGCTCCTGGTGAGCGCCTTCGTCAAGATATCATCATCCTGATCCTCCGTAGGAATGTAAGAAAGTAACATGATCTTCTGTTGCACACAATATCTAATATGATGGTATCAAATGTCATTGTGTTTAGATCTATCATGAAATACTGGATTAACCGAGAGTTTGATGCAACTCTAATTATCACAATATATCACAATAGGATCTAAGTGTGAACCGAACAACCCAACCAGGATCTTCCTCATCCATATAGCCTCGCATGCAGCCAAAATCACTGCCATATACTCGGGCTCTACTGAACTGAGTGCCATGGATCTCTGCTTCCTGGATCTTTGTTTCCCGCCGTACCAAGAAAATGCCGTCGACCCGATATCAAAATCCTCCGATGTGCTCTGCTCTCAGGCTCCTCGCCTAACTGCACCCATGAAGCCACACAACTTCACCCTCATCCTCCTATTTGTACCAAAGTCCATATCCCGATGTGCCTCTGATATATCTTAATACATGCTTGCCTACCTTCCAGTAGAGCTTGGTAGGCTTAACCATAGCTTATGAAAGCTGGTTAACAACATAGCATATGTCGGGTCGTGTATCACTCAGATACATGAGCAACCCCACCAACCTGCTTGCAGAATAGTGGCATCTAATGCCATCCGTCATGTAGTATCCCTTCCAACCACTAGAAGAGAGGCTGAGGGAACAAACATGCATGTTGAACTTTCCAAGATTCCCTATTACTTTCCTTGAGACACAAACAGTCCATCACTGCACTGCCAAATTTCCAATCCCAGGAAATAATGAAGGAGGCCCAAGTCCTTCATCTCAAACTCTTTTGCAAGATCAGCCTTGCATGAGAGTATCAACTGTTCATCACTGGTCAAAATCAAATCATCTACATAAAGTAAAATGATCAGAAACTTACCCTCAACCACTATCTGGTACAGGTTGGGATCCGCCTCGCTCTTGGTAAAACCAAGTTCAGTGAAATAACTATCGATCCATGTGTACCAAGCACGAGGTGCTTGTTTCAACCTATACAATGCTCTTTTGAGCTTGCACACATGCGACTCGCTGCTAAATATCTCGAAACCTTCGGGCTGCTTTATGTACACCTCCTTCTCAATCACTCCATTGAGGAACGCAGTCTACACATCAATCTGATGAATGTGCCACCCCATCTACGCTGAGAGAGCTAGGATGCTCCGTATGGAAGAATACCTTGCGACAGGTGCAAAGGTTTCCTCATAGTCGATCCCCTCAATCTGTGAGAAGCCCCGGGAAAAAAATCTTGCCTTTTACTTCTCCATGCTCCCGTCAGCTACTCGCTTCACTTTGTAGATCCATCTCGAACCTACCACTGATTTCCCTTCCTGCCTTGGGACAATTTCCCATGCATTGTTTCTGACAATCGAATCATACTCTTCCACCATGGCATCTACCCATGTAGGGTCCTCCACATCTTCCTCGAAAGAGGATGGCTCTGTCATGATACACTTGCTCATAAGAGCCATGTATCTAGTATATCGGTCAGGTGACTGTCTCTTTCTGCACTATGATGTAGGTGCTCCTACAATCTTCTCTGCATCCTGATTCAGTCGCTCAGCTTCTGTAGTGCACTTCCGCCCTTTGATGGTTGGCGCTGCATGAGTGGTTTCTTCCACTCCATGAACCTCCTGATGTGGCTAATCCACATCCTGAGGCTCATCCTTAGGAACTAATAGCTCCTCATCTGCATGCAAGTGTGTCTCCCTCTCAATCGAACACTTCATGCCTTTCTCCTCATGAAATTTGATATCCCGTCACACAACAGTCTTCTGACTGTCTGGAAAATACACATGATAGTTGTGGGGTGTATCAGTGTACCCCACAAATATCCCAACCTCTGCGGTTGGCTCCAGCTTCTTCCTGGCATCCTTCTTCACATTAATGTAAACAGGGGAGACAAAAATCTTCAAATGAGAAATATCAGGCTTCTTACCAGAAAATGCCTCCTCGGGTGTAATCATGCCAAGCACTCTGTGAGGATAACGGTTTTGCACATAAACCGCAGTATTTCATGCCTCAGCCCACAAGTGTATGGGAATGCCCTGATCATGCAACATCGCCTGTGAAGCACCCACGATCATTCTGTTCTTCCGCTCCGTGACCCCATTCTGTTGTGGGTTATGAGGCGTTATGAGCTCTCTTCAAATTCCTTCTGCGCTGCAAAAGTCCTTGAATTCGCCAAAGATGAATTCACCACCATTTTCACTCCTAAGAGCCTTCACCTGCTTCCTCGACTATTTCTCCACCAGTGCCTTGAACTCACAGATCTTTGAGTATGTCTCACTCTTCTTCTGCATGAATAAGATCCAGCACTTCCGAGAAAAGTCATCAACAAATATCACATAGTACCTGTGCTTTGCTGTCGAAGCTACTGAGAAAGGTCTACACATGTCTGTGTGAATTATCTCAAGGATCATCGTGGCATGACTATCCTTCTCGTGAAAGGTGGCTTTCACAAATTTTCCCAAAGTACATCCCTTGCACTGATCTGACTGCACAAGTGTACCTTTGGAAAGCCCGGTAGAAATCTGCTGCAAAATTGTCAAGCACCATGGTGAAGACGACCCAATCTCCTGTGCCATAGCTCACCCTCATCCTGGCTCACCACTCCTTCTTCCTTGCCTTCCATTGCTGCGCAACCATCTACCTGTAACTGATAAAGGTTCTTAACTTGAACCCCTATCCTCCAGGTTTCACCAGTTGCCTTACTGCGCAGGAAAGCCTTTCCCTTGCTAAAGACAACATCATATCCCTTGTCTTCTAACACGGCCACCGAGATTAGATTCTTCTTCAATCCTGGAACATGCATGACATCCTTCAATATGAAAGGTTTACCAGACTCCCTCTTAAAGGAAATGGTCCTGATACTAGTTGCACTGTATCTACCATCATCGCCCATCTCGATGTGCACTCCAAGATCCTTCTCATCCAGATCACTAAACAAATCTTTGTCTCCGGTCATATGAAAAGATGCACCACTGTCAAGAAACCACACTGAACCCATCATACTTGAGACCAAGCATGTGATCAGTGAAAAATACAACTCAAACTGCGAGGCTAAGGCCTCTCCAGCTGCAGATCCAGTAGCCTGCTTATTTTTCTTCTTCTGTGGACAATTAGTGGCGTAATGTCTGTGTTGGTGACAATGAAAGAACTTCACCTTGGACATGTCCTGCTTCTTTCCTTTCGCACCAGATTGAGAAGCATTCTTCTTGCTCTTCCCCTTCCTTGCTTTGGCAGCCAAAGCGCAATTTTCCTCATCTTCATTCTTTGATGAAGATCCATCCACTGATACTCGCCTTCCATCCTCCTTCACAAGATCCGACCAAAGTCGCTCCCATCTGGTAGTTTCTCTGACCATAGAGGAAGTCTCCATAGGAATTGCAACTCTCTTTAGAATCCCAACGAGATCCATGCTCACCAAGTTCTCGTCATCAACAGTAACCCCCACACTTCCCAGCTCATCCCTGCATTGGATGAATTTTGTGAGGTACTTGGGCATATTGTTGCCTTTCTCCATTTTTATGTTTCTGAGTTTATCCTTGAGCGCCAGCTTCCTCTGGTCGCTCTTTCTTTGAAATAAATTTGTCAAAGCTTTCCACATCAATAATGGAGAAGCCTTACCATGAAGGCTAGATACTATGTTATCCTTCACACCTTCCAACTGAATCCTTCGACAATTTGCTGTCTTCTTTTGCCATGCGTCAAGTACGGCAGCATCACTAGAAGTAGGTTTTGGAATTTCCGCATCTATGAACTCCTTCAACCCATTGTCCTCCAGCCACTTGTCTCCATCTGTCCTTCCATGCAATATAATTCGTCTGCCTCAAGGGCATACTCCATCCTTGATCCATTTGAAAGACATCTCAACTTTGACACCAAAGAAAACTCTTTAACTTTGCCAATTCAAATTCCACCCACACAAAATTCAACGACCAACAAATCTTTGCAATTGCTCAATGATCAATGTCCTCCTGATTCCATGTAGAAATTATATAACTGATATGTTATACATCAGATATTCTCCCCGATCACACTATTTGACTTCATGCACAATACATAATCTCTTCTACCATTGATCATTAATTGCGGAAATAAAATCAATTGCATGCACACATTAAAACCATAAAAATTCACACATATGAACACAGTAATTTATGGGAAAGCTTAAAGCTGAAAACCCCCAACTATATATATATTATATGTCATAGATATCATGTAAAAATCATCATACAAAGCTCCTCGCAAGCTCTAAGTACAATCTCCAATTGCTACACACTAATCAAGTCCGATATAGCAAATCTCATGCTCCAATCTCTGCCACCTGCTAGCCTGCCTCTATTGTGCAATCACTGCTGAAGAATGGCTCTGAATGAACTCGAATTGGTCAATCCTTGCTCACGCAATCCTCATTGGCATCTCCAACCACTGTGTGTTGCAAATCATGCAACACTATAGTCACACTGCTCTTTCACCTACCTCTTCACTGGTCTCCACTGAAACTGTCCATGCACTGTAGTTAAATGATGTATTCTTTAGTTGATTAATGAGTTAATAATTAGTGAATTAATTAATAATTAATTCACACCACTCTCACTAGTGTATCAATAAGTTAGACTAGATACAACTAGCTCAACTGTGTCTAACTGAGTTAAACTGAACACAACTCCACCAACTACCTCAATCAACTCCACCAAACTCTGTCACATGAGTTCTAACTGAAGTCTCCATGCAATAGCTCCACTTAACCCTCAGGAATAGCGTAATTCCTTCTGTCAACTCCTGTGCCACATCTGTGCACTTAGCTGAAGTGCTCCAAGAGAATAAGATAATGTTTAGAGTCCAAATATTATTAAGAGCTAATAATATTCGACATATATATTTTTAGACTGGAAATCTAAAAATAGATTCTGCCCAATATGTCTAAAAATATAAGTCCATCTATTTTCCAACTTTACCAACCATCCACAAATAGCATCCTGCAACTCATAGAATATGATTGACATGTCTAAAAATAGACTGTGTGCCAAAAATAGCCTGCGGGCCCACTTAGTGAAGGCGACTTCTTTCCACTAAGCTCATCATCTTGTTGCAATCTCAACACCTATATCATTATCCTAGTGCAATGGGACAGTATCACCCAACTGGTTTTTTTTATATTCAACAAGATGATGAGCTTAGTGAAAAGAGACGCCTTCACTAATTGGGCCCGCAGGTTATTTTTGGCACAAGTCTATTTTTAGACATGGTGATCATATTTCAGAAGTTGCAGGATGCTATTTGTGGATGGTTGGTCAAGTTGAAAAAATATATGAAATTATATTTTTAGAATATTGTGCGAAGGCTATTTATAGATTGTCGATCTAAAATAGAAGTGTTGATTATTATTAGCTCTTAATAATAATCCGACAATAAACATCAACTTATTCTCTTGGAGAACTTAATTTCAGTGCACAGATTTGTCAAACCAGTGGGCTGAAGGAATTAAGCAATTCCTAGGGTTTACTGGTGGTTCATGCATGGAGGACTCAGTTATAACTAAAGTGGCACAGTTATGACAGAGTTGGAAGATTATTTCATGGAGTTGTTATTCAGTTTAACTCAGTTAATGGATTTAAACTCAGTTGAGATAGTTGTATCTAGTCTAACCTAATGATACACTAGTGAAAGTGGAGTGAATTAAATAGTTAATTAATTCACAAATAATAATTCATTAATCAACTGAACAATACAACAGTTAACTACAGTGCATGGAAATTCCAGTGGAGACCCAGTGGAGAGATAGGTGAAAGGGCAAGATGGACTATCTGTTGTGACTATAGTGATGCATTGATTGCACCACAGACACATTGGAATTTCTAATGAGGATTGTGCAATCAAGGCAAGGGTAATTTGAATTCTTTCAGAGCTATTCTTCAGCAGGGATTGCGTAGTGGAGGCAAGCTATCAGGTGGCAAGAAATCAAAGCATGGATTTGTAGATTTCTTCTGATTAGTGTGTGACGATTGATTGTACCAAGAACTTGATGTACTAAGATTTTTATGAGATTGTTACATGATCTCCATGATACATAATATATGATAGTTGGGGTTTTCAGCTTCAGACTTTCCCATTAAACAATTGTGTTATGTGCGATTGTTTTTATTGCTTCATGTGTTTACAATTGAATGTTTAATTTCCACAAAAGATTAACAATGGAAGGATTATATATTTAGCAAGAAGTTAAATATTGTTAGATCAGGAGAATATGTATATATACATGTATCTTGTATATAATTTCTACATGGTATCAGAGCAGTGTTAATTATTGAAGATTGCAATTGTGAAGAATTGTTGAGTTTGTGCTGGTGGACAATTTGAATTTGCTACAGACAATTCTTGGTGCAGAAGTTGAGTATACATTGAAATTTCTTTCAATAGGTTGCAATTGGAGTATGCCCTCGATGGGTGCTCGAATTACATAGCCTGGAAGGATAGGATGGAGGTGGTGCTGGAGGATAATGGACTGAAGGAGTTCATCGATAGAAGTGTTCCTAAGCCGGGATCTAGTGATGTTGCATTACTTGATGCATGGCAAAAGAAGATAGCAAAGACAAGAAGAATTATATTGGAAGGTGTGAAGGACCATATTGTGTCCAACATTCACAAGAAATCCACTCCATTATTAATGTGGAAGGCTTTGACAGATTTTTTCCAAAGCAGCAGCGACCAGAGGAAGTTGGTGCTAAAACATAAGCTCAGAAAAATAAAAATGGAGAAGGGAGACAGTATTCCAAAATATCTCACAAAGTTTTTCCACTGTAGGGTTGAACTGGGAAGTGTGGGGATTATTGTTTATGATGAAGACTTGGTGAGCTTGGCTCTCCTTGGGCTTTCGAAGAGTTGGCATAGCTATGAAGACTCTGTCAATGGACGGGAGAAACTGTCGGGATGGGAGAAACTTTGGTTGGATCTTGTGCAAGAGGGGATAAGGCGAGTTACCAGAGATGGCTCTTCATAAAAGAATGAAGATGAATAAAATTTCACTTTGGCTACCAAATCAAGGAAAGGGAAGGGGAATAAATTTCCTTCATAATATGAAGCAAAAGGCAAGAAGCAGGATTTGTCCAAGTTGAAGTGTTTTCACTATCACGAACATGGGAATTTCGCCACTAAATGCCCACATAAGAAGAAGAAAAAGAAGGCTGCTAGAGCTGCGGATAGAGAGGGCTTAGCCTCACAATTTTAAATTTATTTCTCTTTGATCGCATGCTTAGTTCCAAGCTATATGGGATCGGTGTGGTATCTTGATAGTGGTGCATCTTTCCATATGACGAGAGACAAGGAGTTGTTTAGTGACATGGAGGAGAAGGACCTTAAAATGCATATAGAGATGGTCGATGATGTTCGATGCAGTGTGAACGACATTGGGACCATTACCTTTAAGAGGGAGTCAAGTAATCCATTTATGTTGAAAGATGTATGCATGTTCCAGGTCTGAAGAAGGACTTTGTCTCGGTCGCAATGTTGGAAGACAAAGGTTATGATGTTGTTTTCAGTGAGGGAAAAGCCTTCCTTCGACATAAAAAAAAGGGTCAAACTAAGAATATAGGGATTCAAGTTAAAAATATCTACAAGCTGGAGGTAGATGGCTACGCTGCAATGGTGGTCAAAGCAGAAGAAGTGGTGAGCTAGGATGAGGGCGAATTATGGCACAGGATATTGGGCCATCTTCACCATGGTGCTTTGAAGATTTTGGAGCAGATTTCTACTGGACTTCCCAAGGATACTCTTGTGCAGTCATATTAGTGCAAGGGATGTACTATGGGTAAGTTTGTGGAGACCACCTTTCATGAGAAGGAGAACCGTGCTTCGATGATCCTTGAGAGAATTCACAGAGACATGTGTGGACCTTTCTCGGTTGCTTCAATAGCAAAACACAGGTATTATGTTATATTTTTTGATGAATATTCTCGTAGATGTTGGTTCTTCTTCATGGAGAAGAAGAGTGAAACATTCTCAAAGTTCTGTGAGTTTAACGCATTGGTGGAGAAGGAGTCGGGGAAGCAAGTGAAAGCTCTACAGAGAGATAATGGTGGTGAATACATCTCGAGAGAATTCAAATACTTCTGTAGAAAATAAGGAATTTGAAGAGAACTCATAGCGCCTCATAACCCACAACAGAATGGGGTCGCGGAGAGGAAGAACAGAATGATCGTGGGTGCTGCACTAGCTATGCTTGAGAGGGATCTAGACTTGCATGCAGTGGAGGAACTGCCTGTTCCGAAAGATGAGCCTCCAGATGTTGATCAGCCATAGGAGGAGATTCATCGAGTGGGGAGTCCACTCATGGAGAACCAAACATCAGACAAGGAAGAAAGCGTACCATAGAAGCTGAGATACTAAAGCTTGATGCGGCACAGAATGTAGGAGTCCTGACATCACAACATAGACATAGACAGTCACCTGACCGATTTACTGGATACATGGCTCTTATAAGCAAGTGTATCATGATAGAGCCATCTTCTTTTGAAGAAGCAGTGCAGGAGCCCACATAGGTAGATGCCATGGTGGAGGATTATGACTCCATTGTCAGAAACAGTGCTTGGGAGATTGTTCCAGGGCAGGTTGGAAAATCAGTTGTAGGATCAAGATGGATCTACAAGGTAAAGCAAGTTGCTGATGGGAGCGTCGAGAAGTATAAGGCAAGATTTTTTTCTCGGGGCTTCTCATAGATCGAGGGTATTGATTATGAAGAAACCTTTGCACCTATCACATGGTATTCTTCCATAAGGACCATCCTTGCTCTCTCAGCGCAAATGGATTGGCACATTCATCAGATGGATGTGAAGACTGTGTTCCTTAATGGGATCATTGAGGAAGAGGTGTACATTGAGCAGCCTGAAGAATTTGAGATCTACAGCAGCGAGTCGCATGTGTGCAGGCTCAAAAGAGCACTGTATGGGCTGGAGCAAGCACCTCGTGCTTGGTACACTCGGATCGACAGCTATTTCACTGGACTTGGCTTCACCAAGAGTGAGGCGGATGCAAACCTGTACCAAATTGTGGTGGAGGGTAAGCTTTTAATCATTGTTCTTTATGTTGATGATTTAATAACAATGCGTGATGAGAAGTTGATACACTCATGCAAGGCAGATCTTGCAAAGGAGTTTGAGATGAAGGATTTGGGCCTCCTTCATTATTTCCTTGGATTGGAAATATGGCAGCAGGAAGGTGAATTGTTTGTGTCTCAAGGCAAGTATGCTCAGGAGATACTGGAGAAGTTTCACATGCAAGGCTACAAGCTTATCGACACTCCTCTTCTAGGAAATTGGAGGAAAGAGGATGCTACGTCGGTAGAGGTAGTGGATGCCACTATTTATCGACAATTGGTTGGTTCGCTCATGTATTTATTTAATACAAGACCGGAGATATGCTATGTAGTGAACCAGCTTTCATAAATGATGGTTAAGCCTACCAAGTTCTTTTGGAAGGTAGGCAAGCATGTCCTGAGATATCTCAGGGGCACATCTGAGTATGGCTTATGGTACAGACAGACGGATGAGGTGAAGTTGCATGGCTTCACGAATGCAGATTGGGAAGGTAGCCCAATAGACAGAAAGAGCACATCAAGAGGGATTTTTAGTATCGGATCTACGACAGTTTCTTGGTACATCAGGAAACAAATATCCGTGGCACTCAGTTCAGTGGAAGCAGAATACATGGCAGAAAGTAAAGCTGCATGTGAGGCTAAATGGATGAGGAAGATCCTGGTTGGTTTGTTTGATTCACATTCAGATCCTATAGTGATACATTGTGATAATCATAGTTGCATTAAACTCTTGATTAACCCTGTGTTTCATGATAGATCTAAACATATTGATATTCGGTATCATCATATCAGAGATTGTGTGCAGCGGAAGATCATGTTGCTTCAGTACATTCCTATGGAAGATCAGGATTTAGATATTTTGACGAAGGCACTCATCAGGAGAAAATTCGAATACCATAGAGGTAGGATTGGGGTGAAGAATAATCCCTATCTTGTTGAGAGGGAGTGTTGAGATTCAACAAGATGATGAGCTTAGTGAAAAGAGTCACCTTCACTAAGTGGGCCCGCGGGCTACTTTTGGCGCAAGACTATTTTTAGGCTATGTCTATTTTTAGACATGGTGATCATATTTCAGAAGTTGCAGGATGCTATTCGTGGATGGTTGGTCTAGTTGGAAAAATAGATGAAATTCCATTTTTAGAATATTGGGCGAAGTTTATTTATAGATCTTCGATCTAAAAATAGAAGTGTCGATTATTATTAGCTCTTAATAATAATCCGATAATAAACATCAACTTATTCTCTTGGAGCACTTAATTTCAGTGCATAGATTTTTAAAATCAATGGGTTGAAGGAACTACACAATTCCTAGGGTTTAGTGGTGGTTCATGCATGGAGGACTCAATTATTACTAAAGTGGAAAAGTTATGACAGAGTTGGAAGAGTAGTTCATGGAGTTGTTATTCAGTTTAACTTAGTTAATGGAGTTAAACTTAGTTGAGCTAGTTGTATCTAGTCTAACTGAATGATACGCTAGTGAGAGTGGAGTGAATTAATTAGTTAATTAATTCACAAATAATAACTCATTAATCAACTTAACAATACAACAGTTAACTATAGTGCATGGAAGTTCCAGTGGAGACCCAATGGAGAGATAGGTGAAAGGGCAAGATGGAATATCTGTTGTGACTATAGTGATGCATTGATTGCACCACACACACATTGGAGTTGCCAATGAGGATAAGGGTATTTTGAATTCATTTAGAGCTATTATTCAGCAGGGATTGCATAGTGGAGGAAGGCTATCAGGTGGCAAGAAATCGGTGCATGGATTTGCATATTTCTTCTGATTAGTGTGTGACGATTGATTTTACTGAGAGCTTGATGTACTAAGCTTTGTATGAGATTGTTACATGATCTCCATGATACATAATATATGATAGTTGGGGTTTTCAGCTTCAGGCTTTCCTGTTAAATAACTATGTTATGTGCGATTTTTTTTATTTCTTCATGTGTTTGCAATTGAATGTTTAATTTCCACAAAATATTAACAGTGGAAGGATTATGCATTTAGCAAAAAGTTAAATATTGTTAGATCAGGAGAATCTAGATATATACATGCATATTGTATATAACTTATACAATTTTCAGATTCAGGAGCTCTCTCTGCAAGGGTTTCTTCTTCCAAATATCCATTACCACAGGGAGATGAATCCCTTGAATCCTGCAATTCCTCATCAGAAGGTAAAATCTCAGTGTGGCTAGAACTGCCACCGAAGGCAGACTGGTATAGGGGATAACGATGTCCCTCAGAATTCCCAAAGGGATTTATTTCTTCACAGAATGCACTCATACTTTCCAGCAGTAAGGCCATTTCTTCCTCGTACTCCTATAGGAATTCATCTTGCATTCTTAGAGGAGGTGTATGGGATGGCCCTACCTCATTGGCGGATGTTGAGGTGTCTTGTTGCGAACTTAATCGTTTAGAGCGTCTTCATTTTACTGGACCCGAGGTCAAGGGATAATTCCTTTTTCTTCTTGCTTTCTTTGGAGCTGATATCTCTATTATCGGATGGTCAATTTCTCTATTACACTACAAGGAAAAGACCCTCTATTGGATGTTTTTGAGGAACCCCTTATAAAAATACCCCATACATCCATTTCTAGCGGAGGTTACTAAAGGAGGTTGGCGGGCGGAGAGTTTTACGAATGTTTTTCGCTCGGTGCGCTTATTATCTGAAATCGCACTGTTGCTCTCTACAAGCGAAAGAACTGGTGCGCACAAAAAATTGGCACACCGGGCACTGTGCGATCTGTACACACCTGCCTGGTGCATCATATTTCTATAGAGCATCAGTGCTTCACAACTCTTCCGTGCCGGTGCATCATAAAGCACTATGCCAAAACAGAAACTGCCCAGTGCAGTATTAAGAAATCGCACCAGTGCATCATAAAACACCGTACCAAAACAAAAATCGACCGGTGCATTTGTAAGAAACAACACCAATGCACCTATAAAACCCGTGCACTGGGAAATGGTTAAATAAAAAAAATACGGCCAAAAAACCTTATTTTTCACTTTTTTCAGTGCTCCAGATCTCTCAATATCCTGTGCGCTCTACAAGAGAAAGAACTGGTGCACACAAAACATTGGCACACTAGACACCATGCCCTCCGTACACACCCACCCAATGTGTCCTATTACTGTAGAGCATTGGTGCTTCACAACTCTTCCACGCCAGTGGATCATAAAACACTACGCCAAAACAGAAACTGCCTGGTGCGGTGCTAAGAGACCGCACCGGTGCATCATAAAACACCGCACCAAAACAGAAACCTACCAGTGCATTCAAAGAAATAGCATCGGTGCACCTATAAAACCCATGCACCAGAACAGGGTTCATTAAAAAAAAAATTACTGCCAAAAAACCGCATTTTTCATTTTTCTCAATGTTCAATCACCGGTGCGCTCTACAAGAGAAAGCACCAGTCGCAAAAAAAATTGACACACGAGACACCATGTGTTTCATCTGCAGCCGCCTGGCGCTTCCTATTACTATAGAGCACTAGTGCTTCACAACTATTCTGCCCCTGTGCATCATAAAACATTGCGCCAAAACAAAAACCGACGGGTGCAGTGTTAACAAACTGCACTGGTGCATCATAAAACACCGCGCCAAAACTGAAACTGCCTGGTGCACCTATAAAACCCCACGCATCAGAACAGGGTTAAATAGAAAAAAATACGACCAAAAAACTGCATTTTTCACTTTTCTTAGTGCTCCAGAGCTCTCAAGCACCGGTGCAATTTATCCTTGTCTGAGACGCCTTAACATCGGTGCTCCTATTGCACCCATTGCATGCATTGCTACTGTGCATTGCCCACCAATCTCCAGCTTGAATTTTGCAAATCGGTGGGAAAATTTTCTTTTGCAAATTCTATAGCCAATATGCCTCCTCAGCGGTGAAATGTACAGGTATTTTTCTTGTTTTTCCATAATTAATCTTTTTAGTAGATTAAAATTTCAAATAGCCTTAAAATTAACCATTTGAAAGAAAAAAAAATTGTCATGCGGTGCGCATCAGCTGTTCGACTCACACCGGTAAGTGGTGCTACCTGTAAAATTTATAGGCCGCACCGCAGCCCTTGCTAAGGGTATCCGCACCATGTCCGGGGCAGTACTGAAAGGAACCCCACATTATTTAAAAATTTTAAAAAAAGGTGCGGTGCAGTCATTTAGCCGATCGCACAGTTGCCATGGGAATAACAATGTGGTGCGTTGATGGAAATATTTGCCCCGGTGTCTATCAACTCAATGCATTCAGAATTTCAAGAGGGTAAACGATGCGTCCTGGTAAAAGACCGCAATTTTGACTATGTAATTTGTCAGGAAGTCGGTGCGTTGACACAACTATACACGTCGGGGCGTATTTTTTATTCAGTGCACTGCTCTTCTAACACCATATATAGTCAACAATGCTTTAAAAAGTTTCAGGTGCACCTCATACAGTGTGTTGTATGTCATCTGGGGCACCGCCCTTGATGTGCTAGAAAAAAAAGCTGCACCGGAACCGGTGCATGACTATTTTTCTAGTGCACCGACTGATCTGTTTTTTTTTCCAAAAAAAATTATATATGTATATTCCTAAATACATGTCTGATTTAATAAAAAAAATTATTTAATATGTCAATGCTTCAGAGAGAAGAGGAGGAACAACAACAAAAACAGGTAGAGCAGTATGACATGGTTCGCCTGTAGGAGGCACGAGAGAGGGAGAGAGATGCGTACCCTCACCCTATTACAACAGATACCCAGGGGCTCCTAAGGCAGGTAGGCCCCCTCAAGTTCTATGAAGAGGCTACTTCCCTAAAGGCCCATAGTGTGTTTTTGTGACATCTTATCCGCAGGTGGAATACCCACCGACAGGCTTTCCAGGTTGGTTCTGACCAGTGGTACACACCCACTGAGGAGGATATATATTTCATTATATGGATATCGAGGAGAGTGGTGGATTTTCCCTCGTTCCTAGAGGTTCCAGCTAGTTGTGTAGCAGGGAGTCAATCATTTTACTCCCAAAGATACATTGTAGCATCAGTACTGTCTCCTGTAGAGTTTCAGGTTGCTAGAGGTCAGTTACGTATTGGTTCATTTTGTAGTGAGGACGTGTAGTGCCTCTCACTTCTCATTTCGACCATTTCACACAACACTAGTGACGGGCAACGCATTAGTTTCTCGCTTCTATATTATGTTGATTATTTAGTACAAGAGCCACGACTTTTCAGGTGGTCTGCCATTTTTTTGCAGCAGTTCCATGCAGCCTTAGATAGATGTCATGCTCATGCACAAGGGAGGGTCAACTTCCCTTTTGCTTCAGAGATTTTTTTTTAATTTTTTGAGAGGTTTTTGGAGATGAGGCCTATTTTTTCGGCAACCTCGTAGGCCGATGTTGGAGGTACGTAATCACATGTGGGGGAAGATGATTCCCAAGAGGGGAGAGACTATGTTTCTAGCTAGGATATCACATGATGCACTGGACTTACTATCCAGTGTTGATGAGCTACATGTAATGTTCGAAAATTTTAGCTTCCAAGCTAAATGGAACATTAGAGTTAGCAGCAGCTGTAGCCAGTAAATAAATGGGTAGAAAAGTCCATAAGTCTCCTAAGGAAGATAAAAACACTCCAAGTGTGAAAGGAGACACTCTATCTAGCTCAATAAGACACCTCCATGTGCGAACAAAGATAAAATGAAGCTTCTTTGACCAAGTCAACAACGCAGTTTTAGTGGAGGAGGAATCCTAGGATGGATAACACAATTTTGGAGGGAAATGTAACTTGGGTTAGAAGAAACCTAAGTGAGTGGGGCCAAGGGAAAGTGAAATCACATCTTATATAAGGAAGAGGATGGCAGAATTATTCATCATGTTGTAGATTATTATTATTCTTGCCTGCCAATAATTGTTGTTCCTTGTTGCTTAGCAAGTTGTAGTGTTGTTTAGCATTGGGTGTTCCCAGGCGGGAATCCCACCTCTTTCCTTTGAGTAGCTCATTGGGAGAGTTTTTTTTCATCATTCCACATCAGGTTTTTAGGCCAAGCTTCAGTCATCTACATCAACACAGCTTTGCCGGAGATTGTGCAGTGTTGCTGGGTGCAGCAGTGGAAGGGATTGAAATCCCGGCTTCTGAGCTAGTTTCTCATTGGAGGAAGGTTTCCTTCACTTGAGAGATATTTTTGGAGAGCTCCAGAGCATATTTAAGATTTTTTTTATTAGAACACACATTTTTCATACCCTCATAGCATTTTTTCTGCTAGGGAGTGCGTTATTTTAGAGGCAGTGTTCATTACATGGTTTGGTGGCTCCGTTGAAGTGTTTCCTTGTGATTGAGAGGTTCATCCTTTCATGGGAGGAAGCACCTGAGGGTTATACATCATATCAGACATATTTCAACCTCTTTCACTCATGTACTTCAGTGTTGTAGTGATTATTCAGTCATTTCCTGAATATCACATTTTATATATAGAGTGTTTGACAAGAAACCCTTGTCGGGTTATCTTGTATTTTGTATAGGAGATTAGATATTTGTACTTCAACATTATTTATCAATATATAAGTAGATATATGATTCTAATATCATTTATGTCTAAACCCTCTCTTAGACTGCACAGTCCCTTGAGCAGTCGCTCCAGCATTTTGCAGTCTTGGGGTTTTTCACCATTTTCAGCTACACTAGTGTGGAGGTCTGTTTAGCCCACCTAGTTTTATTTCTTTCAGCTCTATTCTTTGATTTAGAATGTATATTGATTAATATATGGGACCTAGAAGTCCATTTCACTGTTTTATTGTATATGTTGCTGGAAATTCGTTTTTGATGCATGTTTTATGAGCAATCCTGAAAAATGAATATTACAGTGGTATCAAAGCATGATCTTTGGCTCAGCCTGTGGCTTCAAGCCAAAGTGCTAAATCCATAAAGGGGGAATATTTCAAACTCTATAGACAGAGTCTTTAGATGACCAGGTAGCCTCTGGATCTCATCCTTTTTTCAAAGGTGACATATCCAGTAAATGCCCCTGCAGTCTCTGGAATAGAATTTTGATATTCCTGAAAAGGGAACTTTCCAGTGCTATCAGAAGAAGGAGAGATGGAAAGAAGCCAGAAAGCTTCAGTATGTGAAGAAAGAAAGGAATACAAGCTCACAAATCTTCTTCTAAAATCTATGAAGAGCTTTCAAGGAGAGCTAGAAAATATGAGATTGGAGATGGGATCTCCAAAGGAGGTTGATTCTAGAGCTCAATCTAGATTTTCACATGGTGAGTGTGAGCATGCAGCTACACTCCATGATGCACAACGTAGTCACATGCCCAGAGCTATCCTGAGATGGATGGGAGGAGGAAGAATGCCTAAGAGAATGACTCTTAGTGATTTGTTGTAGGAGTATGAACCTCAAACTAAGAAGTTTAGAGATCATAGTGATTTCCAAGAGTTTTGCAAGATCCAGATGGAGAAGATCCAACAACAGGATGCAGATAGATTTCTTCTATCTAATTTTTCCGGATCACCTTCATGTTCAGTTGGAGCTTGGGTGAAGGAGCTAAACTCCTATTTGCAGCTACACCATATTTCTGGAGATGAAGCTATCAGAGTTGCAGCACTGCATTTCAGAGGTAAGGCTCATGCATGGTGAATTTTTGAATCTTATTCCTTAAATAATGCCAATACTTTATCTTTTTCAAGATTTATAAGAACATTGATGGAGAGGTTTGGTGAAAAAATTCCTAAGACACATGAGCAAGGAAAACTTGAGAAAAAAAAACCCTTGCATGTGATGGGGGTAACTCCATTCTAGAAAACCATGGGAGGAGCTGATGTCTTGCATTACAAATTTTCGGAAGCAACACTTCCATTTCATATTCTTGAACAAGAGGGCATGGGGATCACTTTGTCACAAAGGGATCCAATTGTTGAGATGTTGCCTACGCATATTGATGAAGAAGAGGGAAACAAAGCTGTCACATCTAGAGCACATCCAGTGCCTCATGCAGAGGAGGGAGGAGCACATGCTCCAATAGGAGGGATTCTTGTAACTTTGCAAGAAGTTCCCCAGGATCTCATACATGGAGGTCCAAGCACAATCATTGAGCATCATGATTGTGCAGCATTGTAGCTGGAAGGAGGAGGTAGGGATGAGGGGCACACACCCTTCTCTATTTCAGAGAGCCAGTGCAAGAAAGAGGTAGATTGTATTGTGCAGTGAAAGCAAGGGCAAGGTTGCCCAACCATATGAGGAGTCTACTCTTGACATTGATGTCTCACTATATGGAGGCATTCCATCTGGAAGGCCACCTGATCTACAATTGATGAGATATATCTTGTCTTTGGATTCACCACTATTGGATTTTGGAGAGGTGAAGAGCTTGGAGGAAGACTTTGGCATGAGGGATGTCAAAGTAGTAGGCAGCAGCATGAGTGGAACTACACATGCCAGATCACCAGCGGTGTCTCTTAGGAGGATTGATCCTTATTGGAGATCTTAGCTTTTGGTAGAGTACTCCAAGGATCTTAGTGCATGCATGATTCTTGATGACCCGGATGGAGATGACAGATACATGGTGAGAGATGTGGTCATCTATTCCTATGGCAGGATCTTCTTGACTAGATCTTCTAGTTTCAAGGAGAAGCTGCTACATGCAGCACATGAGGACTTCTCTCTATGCACTTTGATGCATATTTCCAGTTGATGGAGGAGTTCACTTGGGAGGGCATCCAGCATGACATATATCAGAATATGGAGATATGCATAGCCCAGATGGTGATAGAGAGGATGTCACAGCTACCTTTCTACTCATTAGGAGTGAGGGAGAATTTCCAGTTGAGCCATTTCAGCTCAAGACCTCAAGTACATAATGGAGGAGGTATCATTTCATATTTTGTCTTGTACTTCTTTTCATTATTTGAGCAGCATGATGTAACAAGAAGAAAAATGTCTTCTTGCATATTATATGATGATGTACTTGTAGCTACTTGTAGCATTGGTTTTGGCTATCTTTTTGATGAGCTGTGGGGGAAGCCATATGTCTCTTGGTGTGTACCAATGACACCATATTGTAACTTCATGTTTTCATATTATGAGATGACTATGGAAGCAAACAAGTGGCTAGTAAAGCACTTTTTGATTCTTATTTTGATGCAGGCCAAGGATGCACTGCGCTGGTTCCATGGGAGGGACCATGATTCACTCTCCGGTTGTCATTTGGCAACTAGTTTTTATTGTATCATGCTTCCATGTATTGCTGATGTGTTTTTGTTCAAGGGAAGCTTTGTATGGAGAGAAAAACCAATTGGTTGGCATGGCACCCATATGATAGGGCAGTAGAAGATTTTTTGGTATGGGGCATCATACAAGTTGACCATCATGATTTTACTTCATGAATTGTATGAGGGAGAGATGAGGCAGCAACAAAAGTTGTTGTTGCTATGGTTGCACTTGGGAGAGTATGGGAAAAATTATTCCCACACTTTTCATGATATTTCTAAAGAGAGGAAAGGCACATTCATGGTGCAAGGAGGCAACCCTTCAACATTGAAGGATCATGAGAGACTTCCATGTAGGAAGGATATCTTCTCACATAGCAGCATGATGGTGGATGGCTTTGGCATGTGGAATTTCAAAGGGAGGAGTCATGGAGCCTTATTATTAAGGCCTACAACGCTGTCACATAGGATCATGTTCCTATGGATGAGATATTTCAAGGAGAGGAGGTATCCCCTCTTCTTGCAGATTCATGGGGGAGCTTATACATGGACCTCACTTTTAGCCTACTCACTATGTATGGTAGGAAATGCATTTCTGTACTTGTTGATTACTCCATTGAGTATTTTTACTTTCCCACCATGTTTGAATAGTGCATTGCTCCTCAAAAGAGCAAAAGTATTTTTAGGTTTCATGGTCACTTTAGGGCCAATGTTTATGAAGATAGTTTCCCATCTATACCTGAATTTGGGCAAGTGTATTGTTAATTAGTAGTTAAAGTGCCGCAACAAACAGATCTATAAATGGAAAGATATTAAGCAGTGAAGTAAAGAGTTTGCTCCATGCATCCAACAGACAAGACAAGAACACGATTTTTGAATGAATTTTTATATTACAGGGCACCTGGGAGGAAACAAGAAGGTGTATCCAGATCTCCTCAATGGGATGGTTTCTTTGTAGTCCTCAGCACTTCAGATCTAAGCTTTCTCTCTCTTGTAGATGTAGAAAACCCAATGTAGAAGGTAGAGCTCAATGGGAGCAACAATGGCAGAAAATGAGACCGAGTGTATAGATCCAGAGTGATCTAGTATGCAACAAAAGGTGAAGAATGAAGGGAAAAACCCTCCTATTTATAACAAAATATTGGGTCATTCTAGATCTTGGTGCATGATTAAAATAATGTTAACCAAATCTAGATCCACCTCTATGGAATATTTTATTATTATTTGTTGGAGGGAAAGGGTGTTTGACTTGGGTCAAATCCCTTGATTAGTGAAAAATAAATAAATAAATGATTTATTTATCTTTTTAAGGAAGGGGTTGGGATATAATCAAATAAATAATGATTTAGTTGATTAATGGTGGTTGATTTGGTCATATTTAACAAGGAATATTATTTAAATAATTATTCCTAGAAAATAATAAGATAACTATGGGTTTATCTCATTAATTTCTTTGTTTTTGGGTTAAACATGACTGGGAATAATAATTAAATTATGGTTTAATTAATTATTCCTTTTGGGGTTTCCCAATTAACATAGTGAAAGCAGTTTTACTTGGGGTAAAACTGGTCTTACATGGTGTACTTGGGTCCATCTAATGATGAAAGGTTAGATGACCAAAAAATGGTGTAACAGATTGCCCCCCAGCGTGCGAGTGTCAGGAGCAAATCGTATGACCGAAGTACGTTGTAAGAAGACAATCACTAGACAAAAAAAGGGTATGTCAGAGAGAGAAATATGAGGTAGATAGTGTGCTGAAGGACTAGACCCTGAGGAGACGAGACTCGCAGGTGCAACAAGTCTCTGTTATGAGAGGGTACCTGTGCTGAAGGCGGCGGGGGAGGCATACCTATGCCCGCCGTGACAAAGTACAAAAGAATAGTGTGTCCATTGAACAAGGGACCGAACCATAGAGTACAGCTGGCATAATCAAGAGCCAGATAAAAATACAATGAATAGTCTCACATACATGCTGTGCCTGGGATAACAGCCAGGACTAGTACAATATCATCCGAGTACATGAGATAAATACAACCCAAATGCCCCCTGTAAATGGGGAAGGGCTCACAAAATCTGACTGATACATGCAAATCATAGAGGTGCTGCAAGTGGCTAAGGCCAACATCATCAAAATCTGGAGCGGCATCAAAGGCTGCAATGAAGAGGTCATCCGGGCATGTGGGGGGCTACCTGCAGGGCCACCCCCTCATGAGGGCCGAGACATCTCACACACGCCCGGGAATCATCACGAGCTGCTGCTGGGTCACTGGACTGTCCAGTATACGAATCTCGGTCATGCTGAAAGGAGCTGGAGAAGCAATCAAGTCAAAGGGAGGTAAGAAATCCCCCTGCCTGATCCGAGGCACCGAACAAAAGTGGAAGCTGGAACCAAGGTACACCGGCCTCTAGACCTTGCTTCTGGAATAAGTGTGTTGAGGTCGACAGAAGGAGGCCCGCCTTAGGTGAGGCAATGAGAGATCCTCAACTAAGGCACGAGAGAATAGCAATAGAGCGACGGACAGACTGACACTAATGATGATGGCGGAAATGGGAAGGGTGGAGTGGCGAATGGACGACTTCCCTTGTTAGAGCATAAAGGGCATGAATGACATGGCAGCGACTGACACAATATCGAAAGGGACAGGGGACAGTGGGGCTGAAGGTCATGAGATGCGACACAAGAGAGGAACCAAGCAAAAAGAATGGAGGGCTATAGTAGGGTGTCAAAAGGATGCAGGATAGACTCCATGAATGAAATGATGACTCAACTCGGATGCTCTAAGCAAGGGCGACTAGATAGTGCTGCCACACAATAAAGGCCCCAATGGGGGGTCATAGAAGCATGAGTACAAGGTGGGTACTCATGACGAAAATCAACACGAACATGGACAAGTAAGGGGGCGAAATGGTGCCCCAAGTACAAGTGTCGTAAGTGAGGAAATTCGATTTTAAGGAGCGGTGAAGTGATCCTTCGTGGAAAAATGTGTCCGGGTGAAGTATCAAATCACCAAAAACTAATGAAAACCCATTTGAGAGCTCGGTGAGATCTATCCAGCGGTGCTGACGGTTCGTCGAACGGGGCTACGGTGTGGTCGCAGCAGTCGAAAGAAGAAACATGGGTTCTCTTTTAATGAGGCTGTTTTCCCTCCAAAATCATTCATTTGCTATTGTTGCTGTGGTGAATGTGGAGAGGAGAGAAGGCCCTAAATCTTGCGGCGAACGTAGCGGACAAACCGACCGTTGGATTCGAGATCCGTCAGTTGGAGGTAAGAGGCCTAACCTTGCTCTTGCATTTTGATGGATTAGATTTGCAGTTTAGGGCCCAACACCCCAGAAACAGCCCCTCCCTCCTCTCTACGGCCGGGTCGCACATTTTGGGGCAAAAGGTGCGACCCAGGACGCAGGTTTTGGGGCAAAAGGTGCGACCTGGTCCAGAAATGGGCAGAAAGCTGCGACCTGGGAGGGGAGGGGAGCTTGATGCTGTTTGATGGCTGGGAGTTGGGTTTTTGTGTGTGGTTATGGGTTGCTCGGTCTGTACCCTGACAAAAAGAATGTGTTTTTGCAGGTATGGCAGAGTTACGAGTCAACTGGAGAGAGAGGGATCTGGGAACACTTCGGGCAGAGATCCAGGCGGATCAGGGCGTCCGTCGTGTATTGGCCAGATTTGGGGTTCTCAAGTTTGTAGAGAACCCGTTGATGAGAGCAGGGGAATCATTACTGGCCCGGATTATCAGTTACTGGGATCTAGATCAGGAGATCTTTGTAGTGCAGGGGCACAGGATCGAACTGACGGTCCAGGATGTGTATTTCCTGACCGGCCTCCCACCATTGGGGATAGTGGGAGACACGCAGCCAGTGTTGCCGCGGGGGCGGCATATCATGGAGTTTGTGGAACGCCATTGTCGACCGGGTTCCCAAGTCAAGGGGACTCGGATATCGATCGGGGATCTAGAGAGGCTAGAAACCCGTGCAGTGGCCGCAGCTGTGCTGCGAATCCTGGGCACCCAGGCGTTCCATCACATCACCGGTGGGCCGATGATGATAGTGGAGAGTGTGTTGAGTGGGACCTACTTTGGGTGGGCCCAAATGATGTTGGTGTCGCTAAAGCGACAGTTGTCGCTATGCAAGCGGCAGGTGAATCATGATTGCTCATATGGGACTTTGTTGTGCGCCTTCTTCTTTGAGAAGATCCCGACCTTGAGGCCTCGCGTGCAGCCTCCAGATGGGGGCCCGAGAGAGCCCAGGATGCGTCGTTGGGGACGACTACTCTGCAAAGGAGGAGGAGGGGCGGTCGGGCGAACATTTCGACCGGAGTTCTTTGCCCATGGGGATCAGATGCCGTTGTACATAGACGACTACCCTTATAGTGGGATGAGCTACTATGGGGATCCGGATTTGCCACTTCCGGCTGGTCGAGTTTGGGGGCCCGATGGTAAGTGACAAATTGCTATTCTTATATGGGCATGTTTAAAGTTTTTTGAATAGTAAATAATGATACTGATTCATGGACTTTTGGTATGCAGATATAGCACCGGTAAAACCGACCGGATATATGGGACGACCGGCAGCGTCTGGAGCTACGGGTCCGAGTGGATCGAGGGCAGCGCAAAATGATGGTGCAGCTGCCCTACTGGAGGACATCCGCCATAGATGTGAGTAGCTGTTGACCGGAGTATCAGAGCGCGGGTGGCAGGATTTAGACGACCAGTACATAGAGCCATGTGTTGGTCTCCCCTCGGAGTGGCGAGGTATCATGCGGCGCATGGCGATGGCCGGTCAAACTATGCGTGATCTACATGTTGCAGGGGCAGAGCCATTGGCCCGGGAGCCTCCAGATAGTGATTAGGGACATATGGTGCCCCCTTTGATGTATGTAGGGGCATGGGGTGCCTCCTATAGTGTAGGGAGGGGCATATGGTGCCCCCAGTTTTTGTTTTTGGTTTGTAACATGCTATGGGCATGTCGGATGTATATGTGTGGGGGGCGTATGGTGCCCCCAGTTTTTGGAACATGCTATGGGCATGTCGTATGTATCAGAGTAAATGGACTCATCAATATATGGTTTGCGACACATATTATGGATATGCATCGTCTTTTGATGGTTGATTTAATGTTATTGTCCTGTATGAATTATGTGTGATAAATGCCAATCTAGAACATGGTTTGCAATACTATCTACGTAGTGATTTTGGTCTCGGGGTACATGGTTGAAAGTGATGGTTTCAAACGCACGTATTAAGACTTTCACTCGTAAATAGCGTCGAAACAGCACAGGGTTATGCACACGATAAACACCATTTAGTTGCATGACAAGAAGCAAGGAATCCAAGCGAACGTGCAGGTGGCGAATGCGATGCAGCAAAGCATCAGCTAGTAGGCCACGCACTGCATCGTATTCGGCCTGATTGTTGGTGGAAGAACCAATGCATACCCCGTTAGACAGAACGAGGTCATGCAAGGGGGTGAAGATGGCCCACCCCGCCGAGGCAAGATTCCTGGAGTAGCGACTTGCACCATCGGCGTAACCGATAAAGGATGTGGACGGGGGGATGCGCAAGGTGGTGTGACAAGACAATACACGAGGGGATGAAAGGAAAGGACGGCAGCGTGAGGGGGCAGAAGTCATCAAGCGGAAATGGCGGGGGGAAGGGGCAGGATGAGCAAAACTCAAACAAGGTGATGTATGAGGGCTATCGGAAACATGGCGAGGACTCGGGCTGCGAAGGTCAACAGAGACACCAGTGGAGTGATCTCGAGTATCAAGGGACACAATGGGGGAGGCGGCAGACGGGCGAGGTTCCAAGTGTCGTGCAGAGGAGGATAGGTAAAGAATGGTGACTGTAGACTCCGTCATCTGGACATCAGGGGGGGGAATATGGATGGGATCAGTGGAATCCTCAGGCTGGGCTGCAGCATACTGCGCGAGAATGGGAGAGGCAGATTGATTTTGTTCAACCTCATACTCGCGGATTACCTCAAGGGAGTCACGGTAATGCGTCAGGTGAGGACAATGATGGGAGTAGTGGCCATGGACACCGCACAAAGCACAAGGCTTGTTGGTGCGGAGAGTCTTGGGGTTCTTGGAGACGGTCGAAGCAGGAGTGGGAGTTTCAGGGACCGTAGTGTCGGGGAACGCAACTTTTACCATGGGGCGAATACGGGGTAACTCGGGACAAGCATGAGTGGCATGACCGATGACATCACATAAGGCACAAGGCTTCGAGGGTGGGGGAGGAGCCGAGGTGGTTGTGGTGGTTTGGTCTTTGGTTGCCCCCCTGCGGGCTTTTCCTTTCTTTTCGGGAGCCGACTCAGCAGGAGAAGGGTCCTGTGGAGGTGCTGGGGGCACGTTGGCTATGGAGGAAGTGAGGGGGACCGGTTGAACCGGTGTCAAAGCCATGTAAGGTTTGGGGTGACCAGGGGGGGTGGCGGCTGGGGGGTCAAGGTACCAAACCGGAATACCCAAGGTCAAGTTAGGGAGAGAAAGGGTGGCCATGACGGGGACGGAATATACTCCGGGAGGGGGAGCCAAGAAGGGGATATGTCCAGCAGGGTAATGACCAGGAGGAACGGCTCCAAGATGGTTAAGGCTAGGAGGGACCGATCCTGGAGGATAAAGAGGTGCGGGGGTGCCAGCTATAGGGGGAGGGCCAGAAAGGGGAGGTCCGGCTGGCTGAGATGGATGGCTAGGAGCGGGTTGCGGAGGGCGGGAGGAGGGTGCGGGCTAGCTGAGGCAGGCCGTTTATGGGCAGCCTGAGATGATTGCATCATGCAAACATTCGACAAGCTGGGATCAGTAACGGGAGGGGGAGGAAGGTGAGGAAAAGTACCAAGCAAGGTGGAATCTTTGTAAACGCCGGGGGAGACACTGGTCAAGGAATCGACAGTTTGCTTGTTGGCTACAGAAGAGATGGTCGTCTCGGAGGAGGACTGAGACGATGACTCATGATACGATAGCTGGTCAATGGTGACTATCTTCCCGCTATGTGGAAAAGACATCTTACGGAAGACCGCGGATGGGACAGCAGACATGGCATAGGTGTAGCTTCGCCCCAATAGGATGTTGTAGTCTAGAGGGGCGTCAATGACTTCGACATCAACGCAAACAGTCTTACCGGCGAGGGTGATGGGACAGTTACGAAACAGGCCAATAGGCTGGGAGGCATGACCATCCCACGCTCGAAGGGTGATCGTGGAAGGGGCCAACTCATGGGATCCGAGTTGCTTCCAAACCGAAGCGGACATCACACAGGTGGATGCCCCCTCATCAATTATACACCGGGATACAGTGGCGTTCCGGATTTTGACTGGGATTTGGAAAGCAACGGAAGGAGGAAGAGGAGGGTGGTCCGATTGAGTCGCGTCGAAAACAATCATTTGGTCATCAGCAGGATCAACAGCGCCCACGGCAGATAGTAGAGCCTTCCTTTGAGAAGGGCACGACTGGAGGAGTTCCAGTGTAGAAATGGCAGCAGGGGATTGTGCCAAATCATCTACTATACTGTACGATTGAGCGGCTCGACCGGAAGCAGCATTTCGGCGTAATGGTCCTTTTGGAATCTTTGGATGAACCTCAACTTTGGGTTGAGGGATGTGTAAGGGGCCACTGGATGTCGAAAGAGGCTCTGTAGAACCTGAAGATGGAGGCTCGGGAGCAGACTGAGCAGGGGGCTTGGGGTACTGGCGAGACCGAGTTTGAAGGTGAAGGTCGATGGAAGGGGACGGATCGGAGTGCATCATGAGGATCTGGTAGTCAGAGGAACCAGAAATGGACGAGGGTGTGGCGGCATGGCTGTCAGGGGGGTGGGTAGCCACGAATCCCTGTTGAGGGAAAGGATCAGTGAACACAGCTGGCTGGGTAGTGGCCACATTGGGAGGAGCGTGAGGGGAGGTGTGCTGTCCGCGCAATGTGGCTTGAGACTCCCACATCTGTCGCATCTGGGGTAAGAGAGGGCAATCGTGAGTGTAGTGACCGTAAACACCGCAACACGAACAGGGCTTGTTTGTGCGAAGCGGCCTGTCCGGCCTGGGCGGAATGCCCCGAGGCTGGTTGCTAGTGTTAGGGTCCTGACCAGAATTGGGTCCTCGGTTACCAGGGGCAGATGGGTTCTGGTTGCCTCTCCGCCTTCTTTGGGAAGGGGGATTAAACGCACCCTGCTGCGCGAATACTTGCCCTGGAGGGGGTTGTAAGGGCTGTTACAGGTGGTGAGGAGGCAAGGGAGGCGGAAACGCATATGCTGGGGGAGCTGGCGCACCAGGCTGCGGATAAAAGTAAGGGTTGGGTTGGGCAGCATTGAGGTAAGCAGGAGGTTGGGCAAAAGGAGGAGGCATGCCGTATCCTGGATACATGTTGCCGGGAGGGGGCAGAGTGTTAGAGGTGCTGGCCCCTCCCTGAGGAGGGCCATGGCTCACAGGAGGGTGAGCAGAGGGGTGGGAAAGAGATCCAACAATACCGTCAGCGGAATGAGATGCCCCCGGGGCGTTAGCGCCACCGGGCCGGGGGATGTCAGGAAGAACAGTATAAACATAACCAGATTGAGCATAGATCAGGTCATACTTTAAAGCTATTTGGAGGGCGGCTTCTTCAGATTGAGGAAAGTGAGAGGCGACATCTTTGCCGATGGGAGACGGGAGGGTGCGAAGGAACCAGTCCATGTAAACCCGATCTTCAAAGGGGGGGGCTCGACATAAGCTCCGTCTTCGTCGCCATTCCTGAACATGGGCAGAAAGGCGTGTGGAAGAGGATTGCTTAAATGAATTCAAGAGCTCCGTACCAGTGTCGTATCGGAGAGGGAGCTGGAAGTACGACAAGAAGGCTTGGGCAAGAGTCTCGAACGTGGTATGGGAGGAAGTGGCCTGTTCGACATACCATTTAGAAGCTTCGCCGGTAAGCGTGCGTTGGAACAACCGAAGACGGATGGAGTCATCGGTAATGGATTTGGAGGAACACCACATGTGGAAAGACCGGACGTGATTGGTTGGGTCTTCGCCATTAAGGCCCTCGAACTTAGGGATATCGGAGGGTAACTTGGTCGGCATAGTGGGCCAGGTAGTATTATGGTGAATGGGGTCGTTAATCAACTGATGGAAATCGGGGATGCTGAGGCCTGCAATGTACGGCAGCACAGGGGTGGCCGGAGTAGTGGTTGTGACGGTTCCGTTAGAAGTAGGGCCGGTATTGGGGCCGCTAGCATTAGGCCCTGATCCAGACATGGTGAAGGTAAAAGGGGGAGAACCGGGAGGAGAAGGGGGACCTGAGGAATCAGGAGAGGAGTCGGAGTGCGGACTCGAAGGTGGACTGGCTCGACGACGACGGTGCGGAGCAGGTCGATCAACCGGGAACCGAGGATGAAGGCCAAGAAGTCTCCGGGAAAGGCGCCTTGGGGGCGCAATGATGACAGGAAGAAGGAAACCGACAAGGGCAGAAAGGGGCAAAATCAAGAAGGTCAAGTGCAGATAAGGTGCAGTGACGATTGATTTTAGAGTCTTTGCCAGGCGGTGTAAACCAGGCGCTTCTTCACTTAAGGTCAGTGTGTGGTGTGCGTTAATTTTAATTTTTAAACCCTTTCCGTTGTTGAGAGCAAAAAAGTGTGCAACGTAGCTGAATATAAACCTACAGAGAACAGAATAAAAATGCTGAAATAACAGAAAAATAACAGCTACATATGCATCTATCAAACCCAAGAAAGTGGGTCTCTCAAAACTATGCTGAAAAGAAAGGGAAAAACTATGGACACACACACAAACGAAGCTCAACAGATCTAGGGTCAAAGGGGACAGGGATCTGGAGGATAAAGCTGCAGATAAGGGGTGCAGATCACAGCCAAGAGACAGGGGCAAGGTGGCTGGAAAAAAGGGAAATCAGCAAAAAGCCGGGAGGGGCAAGGCAGAGGCCTTTAGGGAGGTCCAAACAAAACGACAAGAGGTGATTTGAAAGGAAAAGAGGCTGATTTCGATGGATCTGGAAGTGAGGTCACAGATCTGGAAAAAGAAAGGGCTGAAGCTCTGAAACCGACGGCTGAAACAGCTGAAACTCTTCCACAAAAAGTGGAGGGTACTAAAGCCCTAAGGGGCCGGGTTCCCACTTAGATGAGTAAAAACAGATCAGATTCGAGACAGAGGGGCCGGAAAACCTCGTGTTAAAGAGTCACAGCGAGAATCCCTAAAAATTACGTAAAAATGTCAAAAAAAGGTGTCGCAGTTCTCGACCGAAGGTCGTGAGGTCGCAGTGTCACAGGGTCGCGGGAAGGCGTCCGTGTGTCGCAGTGTTTTTGGGGCCAAAAGGGTGCGATTTCCTCTCTGCTCCTGGGCCGTTTTCTTGCCGCGCATTTTCCGAAAATTGCCGTCTGTGTGCGCCGGTATCAAGCACTGCGCAATAGGCCGGGCGCACGGGTTAGAAATTTTAGGTTTTTAGGGTTTTATGTGAGAAAAATGACACGAAAAGAGAAAAACTAAGCAGCTAAAAAAGAAGCCCTAGGGCCTGAAGTAGCTGGATATGCAGGAATAGGAAAAACGACAGCGGTCGTAATTTAAAACCCGTGTGGAGTCGCCATTTGTTAGTATGAATTCTTTGCCGAAGCGTACGAAAAAGAACCACTTTAGCTACGCATAACTAATAGCCCTAACAACAATAATGGCTGCAAAACATCTTCAGATCTGCAATTAGTAGTTAAAGTGCTGCAACAAACAGATCTATAAATGGAAAGATATTAAGCAATAAAGTAAAGAGTTTGCTCCATGCATCCAACAGACAAGACAAGAACACGATTTTTGAATGAATTTTTATATTACAGGGCACCTGGGAGGAAACAAGAAGGTGTATCCAGATCTCCTCAATGGGATGGGTTCTTTGTAGTCCTCAGCACTTCAGATCTAAGCTTTCTCTCTCTTGTAGATGTAGAAAACCAAATGTAGAAGGTAGAGCTCAATGGGAGCAAAATGGCAGAAATGAGACCAAGTGTATAGATCCAGAGTGATCTAATATGCAACAAAAGGTGAAGAATGATGGGGAAAACCCTCCTATTTATAACAAAATATTGGGTCCTCCTAGATCTTGGTGCATGATTAAAATAATGTTAATCACATCTAGATCCACCTCTATGGAATATTTTATTATTATTTGTTGGAGGGAAAGGGTGTTTGACTTGGGTCAAATCCTTTGATTAGTGAAAAATAAATAAATAAATGATTTATTTATCTTTTTAAGGAAGTGGTTGGGATATAATCAAATAAATAATGATTTAGTTGATTAATGGTGGTTGATTTGGTCATATTTAACAAGGAATATTATTTAAATAATTATTCCTAGAAAATAATAAGATAACTATGGGTTTATCTCATTAATTTCTTTGTTTTTGGGTTAAACATGACCGGGAATAATAATTAAATTATGGTTTAATTAATTATTCCTTTTGGGGTTTCCTAATTAACATAGTGAAAGCAGTTTTACTTGGGGTAAAACTGGTCTTACATGGTGTACTTGGGTCCATCTAATGATGAAGAGTTAGATGACCAAAAAATGGTGTAACATGCTTACTTCCCCATGTTGGGAGAACAAACATATACAAATTGTAACTTGTTGCAGGACCACTTTCCATATGACATTCTCAAGCAGCAGTTGGGAGAACTACGCTGTATCCACCAGAGGGACCATATGTATCATCCAAAATTGCACATAACATTCAGCCATTTTCTGATTTGGATGCCATGTGGTGATGACGTGCCATTCATCTTGAATGGAATGGTTTGGGTTGGCATGAATCATGATTTTGGAGGAAGATTCTTTGGAGGCTCAATCTTCTTCTTGCCATTGGAGGGAAATCATGTTGCAGCCCAAGATCAGCATACCTTCTACACTTATCATAAGTGGAGAAGAGGATAGCATGGGATAGGCCTTCTTGCCTATCATGTTCACTTATTCAACCCACCTTCACTTCAGGAGCACAAGGTGGAAGAGACTTTTCATGAGTTACCATGTTGGAGGGTGACTCACTTCATTTGGATGATTGCATGGATGAGGGAGGTACTCATTCACCATTATGATCATCACTCCTACTTTGTGGAGGCCATGAGACATATAGCATGTTTCCATTCACACTTTCCACCTTTGATTGATGCAGACACTTTGGTTTTGCACACTTGGGAGGAAGCATTGGATGACAATTTATTTGCAGATTATCTCGATGCAGTGATGGAGGCCACATGAGGAGGAGGGGAGATATTTTTCTCTCCTTATGCATTTTCTTGAGGACAAGAAAATATTTTGGATGGGAGGACTATAATGTTCACAAATTTTAGCTTCCAAGCTAAATGGAACATTAGAGTTAGCAACAGCTGTAGCTGGTAAATAAATGGGTATAAAAGCCCATAAGTCACCTAAGGAGGATAAAAGAACTCCAAGTGTGAAAGGAGACACTCTTTCTAGCTCAATAAGACACCTCCATGTGTGAACAAAGATAGAAGTTTCTTTGACCAAGTCAACAACGCAGTTTTAGTGGAGGAGGAATCCTAGGATGGATAACGAAATTTTGGAGGGAAATGTAACTTGGGTTATAAGAAACCTAAGTGAGTGGGGCCAAGGGAAAGAAAAATCACATCTTATATAAGGAAGAGGATGGCAACATAATTCATCATGTTGTAGATTATTATTATTCTTGGCTGCCATGAATTGTTGCTGCTTGCTGCTTAGCAAGTTGCAGTGTTGTTTAGCACTAGGTGTTCCAGGGCGGGAATCCCACCTATTTCCTTTGAGTAGCTCATTGGGAGAGTTTGTGTTCATCATTCCACATCAGGTTTTCAGGCCAAGCTTCGGCCATCTGTTAGCCATCAGTATTTTTTACATGTTAGTGATGACTATATCTACAGCTGAGTTTTCTAGAAACTGATTTCCTTATGTCAATATGTCATATAGAAAACCCTCCTAAAACTTTTTTCGCCTTTCTACTTTTCAGTCCACCCATGTCAAAATCAAAACCTCATTATCCCTATCCTATCTAGCTTCAGCCCTACTGGTCTGCCGATCAGCTTTAAAAGGCAAATCAAAATCTGTTTCAAAAGTCTCCCCTATGTTAGGAAGTGGCGCTTTAAGACATTTTACCCTTGGCGATCATCAAAAAGCCAAAAAGCCTCCATCTGTTACAGACCAACCATAACTGACCTCCCACTCTACAAATGAAATTGAAAAACAGCTCTAAGTCGCGCCACTTATATCCCTAGGTCTCAGCACTGCATAAACCCCAATCTCAAGCTGACTATTAGGTGTTTCACAGTGTTTTATAGATTCTGCAAAGAACAGGAAATATAACTTCATCTCAGGAGGAAATGCTTGAATCTATAGTTAGAGGAACAGCTGCTTCTAAATGTAGCATGAACCTGAGATGAAGCTGCAAAACAAAGATTTACTCATCAAGACCTTACAGTTCTTTCCACCATGAAAATCACAGAAAGACACCACTGTCACAGCAAACTGGCAAATTGTCATGGCCCAGAACCTCCTTCATTTACAAGCAGAGGGTTAGGGCACCTCCTTCATCCACAAGCAGAGGGCGCTGGCCAGTATTGACTTTGAAGATTGCAAAAGTCCAGGTTTGCCTTTTACTGAACAGTGAAACAATATCTCCAGGTTTTATGAATGTGAGTGATGATCATAACAGGGATAGAGTTTGAAATATGCTAGCTCAAAGGAAAAAAGAGTCTGGTCTGATAAAGGAGGTCATTTTAAGCTTTCAAATCATGTGAATTGTTGAACTTTAGAAAGGCAGGTCATTAGTAAAAATTCCAATCATAAGCAGCCTGCTGGTCCACAAGATCAAATTGAAGAGGTACTGACAAAACATGTCATTACACAGTCAGAAAGAAAGTTCTTTGTTTTTCAAAAGGCACTGACCTCCATAGTCATAGACACTACCTTTCAAGTAATTTTTCATGAGATGACCAAAGAAAATGATGACATCTCAGTTTCCCTCAGAACAGTACAGTGAGACAGTGATACTTTGGTTAGGGTTTTTCTGAAACACAGTGATGATTGCAAGCAGAGGTGCCAGTCTTGATGTTTTTTAAGTTGATTTCTTACCATCATAATCAAGCAAACCCTTGTCAGGCAACCTTATCACATAATCTTCAGATAAAGGGCCTCCTCCATTTATGAGCAGATGGCCAAGGCTTTAAGTGTTGTTGAAAACGGATTGGTAAAAAAGTGCAGTGGAAAGAAACAGTGAAAGAAAGCAAAGGTCTGTACACAGGGGAAGAGGCCACACAGTCACCTCACTGTCACATGCCAAGAAGTTTAAAGGGAACTCCTTTTGAGTAAACAAAGAAACATGGTGTGAAAGCATGCAACCAAAAGATGGCGCTTACAGCCCAAGGAGAAGCTCCTAAATCGCCTGGAAGCAGCAATTATCAAACAAATTGAAAGAGCACAGGCCATCTCCTGTTAAGTAACAAAACAGCCTTTAAATGCTTTTGACAAGTTTCGATGGTTTTTCCTTGTTAAAATATCACCTAAAATTGTCGAAGCAGTGGACAGGTTTGAGATTATAGATGGTTCTGTTACAAAGAGAGATCACTGCATTATTAAGAAGAACTGATAGCTGTGTATCAAAGAACCCTGTTTTCCTGCTTCACAAGCTTATCCTTTCATATTTATACCCAGTATGGGCATGGTGAATAGGCATACCAGTTATAAATAGACAAAGAGTGGTATTGATAGATTATCAGTGTTTTGGGAGTATGAAACAAATGCAGCTTTGAAACAAGTCAGAACTCAGGTATTCTCTTGACAGTTTTAAAAGAAGGGTTACTTTGCCTCATAAATATCACTAGCATCGTTAGAAATAGTGGCAGAGATGATGTAGAAATTATGGAATTATGTTTCAATGTGAGGAGTTCAGTGTTAAAAGTCACCAAAAGAACAAGACTGGAAATCACTTTTCAAACCCCTATGCATAAAATAGAGTTCTGGCTTTAAGCTATATTTGTTTGCATAAAGGGGTGGGTCCATGATTAAACGGTCTAAAAGCATCGAAAATCTTCAAAGGCATGCACAAATTTTGAACCCAGTTTGCGAATGCACCAAGGTTGTGGATAAAAAGGATCAAAAGGATTTTAAAACACCTTGCAAAAGCCAGCCAAACATTTTCATTTTGCATTTAAAAAAAGAAGTGACCGTTGAAGATTTGATTTGAACTAACATGTTAAGGGAGTAAGGTCGAAGGAGATCTTTTCATTTTCAAACTGCAGACAAAACTCCGTGCCTCCATAGCATCAAAAAAAGAAAAGATCGGGTCACAATTTCAGAGGTTTGCACCGTTAAACACAGCGCGACGCGCCTGGAAGTGAATTTACACGGGCGGCCAGTGTTGGCGCGACGCGCCTGTACACGGCGCCCGACCGCCCGACAGGCCGACCCGACAGGGCCACCTTTGGTAAACTGCGCGCCGTGCTGTCCTCAAAGAGTGCCGCGCCAATCTTGAAGACTTCCGATGCTACTCCAGCCCTCTCCAAAGATTTTTTCGTCAAAGTTGAAGGTGCTCATACATTTTCCCCTCGGTTTCAAAGATTTGCAAAAGTGACAGAAAGGTTTAAAAGGACTGTTTCGAGCTGCGTTTGAATGAAAAATTCACTATTAGAAGTGCCTGTGGGAAAGAAGCCTTGATTATTTTAAAAAGAGAGCGAACTCTTACAGCCTTTGCTTAAGCTTTTGGAGCTTTCCTAAAATCTGTACCTCTGTGTTAACTGTGAATTTGCCTATATGCTCACATCAAGATTTATGAGCATGTTTTTTGTTTAAAAAGTGACATGCATAGAGAACAGTGAAATTGCAGTGGGAGAAAGGGTTATTAGTCAAGCAGAAAATCATAGTCTGAAGCTCTGGAGGAAGGTTGCTCACATCTCTCACAAAGGGACAACATTCACTATACTTGACACTTGTTGCCTTTTGATTTTCCAGCTCGTATTGATGAATGGATATGCTTACAGAGTAAAGGTCTTTTTCTGCCAAAGCCTGAGTGTTACATTCATAAAGATCCATTGATTGTTTTAAAAGGAGAAAACTCACATAACCTCTGCCTAAAAACTTTGGAATCTTTCAAACCCTGTCAGTTTTGCTCCAGTCCTGTGTATTGACTATCTAAACATATTTATGGTGGATTGCAATAGATGCAAGATCAGTGGACTGTTGGCACACTTATACAAGGCAGGGTTGTTAATCATTGAAATTCTACCTTGAGACAGAGACACAAAGATGTGTTGTTAACTTCCAAAAGTTACCAAGCAGGGAAGCTTTGACATTGTATACATACTTCTTCATCCAGTCTGCCCTTCTTTTCACTGTATTATTTCTTGCAGAGAAATCTGTTGACAGAGATATTCTAAAGGTGGACAGGACTTTTTCTAAAGAGTAGAGGTTGTGTATTACAAAGAAACTTGTTTCAAACCTTCCAACTCACATTGTTTATCTGTCAAAGCAGTAAAGTGGCACAGTTTGACTCCAACAGGGCATTTTACATACAGTGAGACAGTTTGTCCTTTCCAAAGCATATTTAGGTCAAAATGCCTCCAAGACAAGACAGCAGATAAGGAACAGCAACAGTTACAAATTGAGGAACAGTAGCAGATAGCAGATAAGGAATAGCAGCAGACAACAGATAAGGAACATCAGCAGTTACAAATTGATGAACAGCAGCAGGTACAAATTGAGGAACAACAGCAGACAACAGATAAGGAACAACAGCAGTTACAAATTGAGGAACAGCAGCAGACAGCAGATAAGGAACAGCAGCAGATAGCAGATAAGGAACAACAGCAGTTACAAATTGAGGAACAGCAGCAGACAGCAGATAAGGAACAGTAGCAGACAGCAGATAAGGAACAGCAGCAGGTGCAAGATGAAGAACAACAGGTTAGGCAGGAAGTTGAGACACCTCTTGAGCCACAAATTGGACAAGACATTGATAAAGAATAGCAAGCTAAGGCTGCCACCTTAACAGTGACAAAGATTGTTCCTAGCAAGAGGAAATTGCCCAAAAAGACACCTTCTAGCATGCCAAGGAGGAAAAGCACCAGATTGGCTTTCAAAGGTAAAAGGGAAGCGCCTAGCACGGAAGGAAGGGAAAAGCATATCAGCCCTTGATATTTTGGCCTCAGCTTCGGAGCATGTTGCTATGGACCCTTGAGGGTCATGCATGCCAATTTTGGGCCTTTTTCGGCAACTTTTTGTTTTTTGGCATTTTTTGGGTTTTTGGCCGAAAACTCATAAATTCGCCATTTCAGTTTGATGAGTTGTCAAGGGAGGAGGATGATACCGATGGATGCCATAATTCCATGAGCAGGTCTCCAGCAATTTTCAGGGCATTTGAAGATCATTCGCTGCCTCGAATTGGCAAAAAATGCCCTCTTTTTACACATTCTGCGCGCCATATCAGCAGTCTGCTATTTTCTGGGTTTTTGCACACAGGTATAGTTTTGAATGACTTCTAGGCCTCAGATTGAGATGGTTTCAGTTGCGCCGGAAAGTAGACACAGAGAGCTTTCCAATGAGCCATCATGAGCCTCATTTCGACATCGGGAAGGCTGCCTATTGCATCCAGCAAGTCAGGGGACCTTTTTCAGGCATAAATATGAAGTATTTTTGTAATTTTTGAAACTCAAAAATCTGCTTTTCCCAAATGTGCGTTAAGCTATTTTTATACTTGGGAAATGATGTAAAGTCAATATAATTTCCGTTTTTAGCATTTTTTAGATATTTTATGGGATATTTTGTGCCTTGGGCTTTGCAAAGCCTCAAGGACAAGTTTAGATATTTTGACTTGGCCAATGGGATAGCTAGTTGCTCCATGAGGTTTTCCTCCCTCAACCCTATTTATTCCATGGGTTTCATTGTAAATCAGAGGCTGAACTTGAGAGAAGAATCAATATATTGGTCATATGAGCTTTGAAGAACATACTTGTGTTATGATTTTTGGATTGCCTCTTGGATGCTTTTGATGAATGATGAAGGTTTGGTGATGGATTCCATGACATGGTAGAATGGTATAGTGTTTCTTGCTATGTTTTTGTCTTCTAGTTTTCATTCATAATACATGCTTCTTGCTGCTATAGATCAGTAGAGATTGATTTTGAGATATGCCCATGGAGGCACCTCAAAATTCCTGAATCTTCATAGCTTGATGTTTTCTTCTTCCTTAGTTATGCTAAAGAATTCTTAACTGCTCTTTAGTAACTTAAGGATAATGTTTTCTAGTTTTATTTACAAGTTCTATGCATGTTGAGTAGGATGTATGGTGTGCCCTGCCTACCTATAAGCTGTCCATAGTTCTGTCCATAAAACTTTCTCTTTGACTGATTTGTTGATCATCTTGTTGAACCAAGGAGGCCTAGTCCCGATCTAGCCCTTTGCCTAAAAACTATGAAAGCTTGTTTGTCAAAGTGCCCAATGACTTAGAGACTATGTTTAGGCGTTCTGGCATAGTTTATGAGTTGTTAGTTTGTCTTATGTGTTTTCCCCAAAGTCTGATAGCCATTTCCCGAAGTTAGAGGGTCTTATACCTCTATGCATGGCTGGAATGTTTGATTTCTGTGTATTAATTAGCTCATAGTTACACTTAGCATGATTAATGGCTTGCTATAACATGTTTATGTCTGCTATCAACTAATTACACTTGAAATCCCTCGTCTTTCACAAGCTTGATGTCCATTTACTCCATTCTGCCCAAAGATCCCTTCTACCGTCAATCAAATCGGCCCTACAGCAACCTTCCATCATCATCTCATAGCTTCCTTGACCTATTTGATCCCATAGCCCAATTGATCTGACTTCTTGTTACCTGTTTTATGTCTTTGATCAGTTTATCCCTCACAAACTTAAAAAACTAAAAAACCAAAAAACTCACTTCATAACTAGCCTAATATTAGAACACCATAAGCAAACACACCGACATCTTTTACATTTATAGAGAGAGCCCTCTCTGAGTCCAGGAAGGCTAGGTCCTTGGGCTCCAAAGCTTGGTTTGATGTTACATCGTCATTTGGCTCACCAATCGGCCAAATCACGGGACCCTAACATAATGGCGATCACGGTGGGACCTTGAGTCAAAACATCCTAGGTATCCCTTAGGAACTCTCAAAATCTCAGTCAAACTTAGAAGAGTAGAATCTGGTTGTCTCACCATCCTAGCAAAATGATGACTTAGCTATAGGACACTCTTCCAAACCTCAGGACTACATAAAACTCAGAAAAACCCCAAAAAAACTCCCTTAGATTGGTTTTTGTCAGTATTGGTGGTGGACCATACACATATACCTTAAAACAACTAAAAATCCACCTGGCGACTCCACTAGCCTCCAGTAGGCCTTGCTACTTTGCTAAATTTTAGAATACCATCCATTTTAGCCACCTCATCGCCAACACTAACATAATGGCGATCACGGTGGGACATATTGAGTATATGACAGTCTAGCAAACTTTTATAGACTCCTTAGTCCTTCAACTTTTAACTTAAACCATCAGCCTTTAGAATCATTTAGTGTATATTCTCTGTTTCACCATCTTAGCAAAGTGATGAATCAGGTTTATAACACTCTTACATCCTAGGCTGCACATAAAACTCAGGAAAAACCACAAAAAACTCCCTTAGATTGGCTTTTGACATTACTGGTGGTGGACCATACAAGTATACCTCAAGACAATTGACATTCCACCTGGCGACTCCACTAACCTCTAGGAAGCCTTACTATTTTACCAAACTCTAGGCTACTATTCGGTAGACCTATCCCATCGCTCACTAACATAGCTGGATATGGTGGGACACTAAGTACATGATAGTTTAGCAAACTCTTATAAACTCTTTGGTCTTTTAGATCCTTAAACAAGCAAGCAGCCCATAGACCCATTTAGAGTAAACTATTTTGTTCTCATCACCCTAGCAAAGTGTTGAAACAAGTCTAGGATACTTTAAACCATAGGCTGCACATAAACTCAGAAAATCCAAAACATTCCCAGATTAGTTACCGGTGGTGGACCATAGCTAAATATTTTCAAAAAACAAACAAGTTCCACCTGGCGACTCCACTAGCCTCCAGTAGGCCTTTTTCCCCACTAGTCCTTATAAAGACTCCTAGGAATGCAGTAAGTAAACCCAATCATCCTGATGGAGGAAGACATGGCTCAACACCTGAGGACACAAAGGAGATATGCTCCGATGAGCAGAGAACATATCCCTGGTTTCCCACACAAAATGCCCACAGATGTAAATTGGTTCGAAGACCTACCTGTCTTTCGAAATGAAAATACTGACAACCCATTTTTTCACCTCATCAAATTTCATAAGCATGTATGGAACTTAAAGGTTGAATGGCATGAGGACTGCCTCATGAAAATGTTCATGGGTACATTAGAAGAAGAGGCAAGAGAATGGTATGAAAATCTAGAACCTCGCACTTTGTTTTCTTTAAAGGATTTCCACAAAGTATTTTGTAAACACTATATAGGGCATTGTCCATCTCTATCATTGGCTGAAAATTGTTGTGATCACTCTGAAAACCTTATACAACACCTTGTAAGCATTGAAGAAGAATACGGAAATTGGCATCCTGAGGATTTTTTAGAGGAGGTCCATAATTTTCTTACCCAAGCTAACAATCAAGATGACCAAGAAGAGTTGATCCTAGATGAAATCCATCAAGAAATAAGAGAGGATCCACAAGAACTCTGTGAAAAGGTTGAAACAGATAACAATCCATCTGCCCTTTCATATAAAATACAAGAGGACATTCAGCCACAAGATCAACTTCCACAAAATATGGAAAGAAATTGTTGCCCCATCCAAAGAAAACAGAAAATACCTTCTCCCTTAACTGAACAAGAAATAGATCAAATAATAAACATTCAGACAGCCTTTGAAACTTCATGTAACCAAAACTTTGCTGATTTTTCTCCTTTAAACCCTGCATATCATAAATCAGAAAAAATATTTGTAAATCAAGTTGAAGAAAAGCAATCTGATTGTCCAATATACATGCCTGGTGACATTACTTATGTTAATGATTCTCCAATGTTTGATCAATATGTTGATGATTATGACTTCCAAACAGAAACTAACTTTGCAGAAGATTCAGTTTTTGATTGTCGAGAGGAAGCTCAGTTTCATGAACTTGAGAAAAGTAAGCAGCCATTACAGGTCATCTATAACACTGATAAGGAGAGCCTTGAGAGTTTAGAAGTAAGTGAAGAGTCTCAGACTCTTTGCTCTACTTCATTTCAGCCCATCAGAGATAACATTCACATAATTGGAGATCAACAGTTTTTCAGTTTTGATGATGAGTTTGAGGAAGATGATAAATTTCTTGAGCATGTTGTAAATGAGAAGCCTTTTCCTGAAATGGTTGAGGAAGTCATTTTGGACACGGAATCTTCCTTAACTCTAGATTTGCAGTTACCCAGTTCCATTGAGTTAAAAACTGCAGATGATGAAGTAGAGGTTGAGAAACAAATGAGAGTTGTCACACTATCCTTTGAAGATGATTTGCTGTCAAAGTGTATCCCTCCTCATCTACCTGATGACCTTCACACATTTTTCAGCCCGCCCTATCAAAACACATCAGCTTGGATTGAAAACTACACTGCAATATATGATGAGTTTGATATTTCAAGTGATCATGAGCAAGGGGAAGAGTTTCTTTACCAGGAGAGTCCTAGATATAGCCAAGTGGAAGAAAGAGTAGTCCTGAATGAAGCCTATGTCTCAAATCCTCTAGATCAGGTATTATTCTGAGATCCATTTTTTGTTTTCCTTGAGAAGTCTAAAGGAGTAGTGGGTTCTATCATGAAAAAGTTGCTACCTAGAATGAGAAAAAACTTAAGCATTACTGTCCGGAAACAAACCAAATGGGAGTGACCTTTTCATTATTTCTGCATCATGAAAAAACTAAACCAGAATCCCCCATGTGATCATCTACTTGACTGGTTGCATTGGAAAGAAGAGTTCACCAAATATATGTTGTGTACAGATTAGATTAGGATAGAAAGACAACAATAGAAAATAAGCTTAGCCGTGAGAACCTTTTCATTTGTAGTTTGTTTGAAGAAGAAGTGAAAAAGCAGAAAATACAAAAAACAGTGAAAAGTAGAAAAAGAGGGCAGTTTCTACAAAGCAGTGGTAAGGCCCCATGTTCCAAAAAATAGTCCTTCGGAAAGCGCGCAAGTCTAAATGCCGCTACTAGTACTTCAATGTCTTGTTCTGCTATCTAGCCTAATCATAGCTGAGCATGTTTAAATTTATTTGCTGATAAGTTAGTGAGTGCAAAGATAGTCAACATTGTGTAAGATTGACTTATCACAGAGTTTAGATTAAGGAGAGATTCTGGTTCCACATGCCTAAAACAGAACCAAAGAGAGAAGTGAGGGATGAAAAATACATTGTACATCTTAACCCCGCTTGTCTAGTTTCCCTTTATTGCAGAATAACATTTGTGTGCAGCTTGTCTTTTATGCCGCAAATGCATGACAAATCAGACTGCCTAATCCTGATTTGATCATTTTTAAATTTCATGTTGTAGATTAGAGAATGAAATCCTGTCAAACTGCTTAATCTTGACAGTCGATCTAGTTTTAGGTAGAGAAATGAAGGAGTTCATCAGTTTAATCTGAACTCCCGGTAGATATAAGAGTAGAAATAGATAGGTTCATTTTTGCAAAAAAGAAAAATATACATTGTCAAAAGGCTGCTAGTTCAAATGCGCTAAAGAGAAGAAAAAATGTTAGGAGAGATAGTGGGGTAGGTAGAAGTATCATTGATGTTAACCATGCTGTCACTTTTCAGAAATAACATCAAGAAAAAGGTAATTTTTTTGCCAATGGATAAGGCACTGGTCTTCATAAGCCAAAGATCTGAATTCTGGACACCTCTTGACGAGGAGCTGCCCTCCCTAAATGGAGCCACTGTTAGCCATCAGTATTTTTTACATGTTAGTGATGACTATATCTACAGCTGAGTTTTCTAGAAACTGATTTCCTTATGTCAATATGTCATCTAGAAAACCCTCCTAAAACTTTTTTCGCCTTTCTACTTTTCAGTCCACCCATGTCAAAATCAAAACCTCATTATCCCTATCCTATCTAGCTTCAACCCTACTGGTCTGCCCATCAGCTTTAAAAGGCAAATCCAAATCTGTTTCAAAAGTCTCCCCTATGTTAGGAAGTGGCGCTTTAAGACATTTTACCCTTGGCGATCATCAAAAAGCCAAAAAGCCTCCATCTATTACAGACCAACCATAACTGACCTCCCACTCTGCAAATGAAATTGACAAACAGCTCTAAGTCGCGCCACTTATATCCCTAGGTCTCAGCACTGCATAAACCCCAATCTCAATCTGACTATTAGGTGTTTCACAGTGTTTTATGGATTCTGCAAAAAACAGGAAATATAACTTCATCTCAGGAGGAAATGCTTGAATCTACAGTTAGAGGAACAGCTGCTTCTAAATGTAGCATGAACCTGAGATGAAGCTGCAAAACAAAGAGTCGCTCATCAAGACCTTACAGTTCTTTCCAGCATGAAAATCACAGAAAGACACCACTGTCACAGCAAACTAGCAAATTGTCATGGCCCAGAACCTCCTTCATTTACAAGCAGAGGATTAGGGCGCCTCCTTCATCCACAAGAAGAGGGCGCTGGCCAGTATTGACTTTGAAGATTGCAAAAGTACAGGTTTTCCTTTTACTGAACAGTGAAACAATATCTCCAGGTTTTATGAATGTGAGTGATGATCATAACAGGGATAGAGTTTGAAATATGCTAGCTCAAAGGAAAAAAGAGTCTGGTCTGATAAAGGAGGTCATTTGAAGCTTTCAAATCATGTGAATTGTTGAACTTTAGAAAGGCAGGTCATTAGTAAAAATTCCAATCATAAGCAGCCTGCTGGTCCACAAGATCAAATTGAAGAGGCACTGACAAAACATGTCATTACACAGTCAGAAAGAAAGTTCTTTGTTTTTCAAAGGCACTGACCTCCATAGTCATAGACACTACCTTTCAAGTAATTTGTCATGAGATGACCAAAGCAGATGATGACATCTCAGTTTCCCTCAGAACAGTACAGTGAGACAGTGATACTTTGGTTAGGGTTTTTCTGAAACACAGTGATGATTGCAAGCAGAGGTGCCATTCTTGATGTTTTTTAAGTTGATTGCTTACCATCATAATCAAGAAAACCCTTGTCAGGAAGCCTTATCACACAATCTTCAGATAAAGGGCCTCCTCCATTTATGAGCAGATGGCCAAGGCTTTAAGTGTTGTTGAAAACTGATTGGTAAAAAAGTGCAGTGGAAAGAAACAGTGAAAGAAAGCAAAGGTCTGTACACAGGGGAAGAGGCCACACAGTCACCTCACTGTCACATGCCAAGAAGTTTAATGGGAACTCCTCTTAAGTAAACAGAGAAACATGGTGAAAGCATGCAACTGCAGAGGCGCTTACGTACCCATGGAGAAGCTCCTAAATCTGCCAAGGCTAAAGAATTATCAAACAAATTGAAAGAGCACAGCTACTCATTAAGTAACAAAATGTTCTTTAAATGCTTTTGACAAGTTTCGATGGTTTTTCCTTGTTAAAATATCACCTAAAATTGTCGAAGCAGTGGACAGGTTTGAGATTATAGATGGTTCTGTTACAAAGAGAGATCACTGCATTATTAAGAAGAACTGATAGATGTGTATCAAAGAACCCTGTTTTCCTGCTTCACAAGCTTATCCTTTCAGATTTATACCCAGTATGGGCATGGTGAATAGGCATACCAGTTATAAATAGACAAAGAGTGGTATTGATAGATTATCAGTGTTTTGGGAGTATGAAACAAATGCAGCTTTGAAACAAGTCAGAACTCAGGTATTCTCTTGACAGTTTTAAAAGAAGGGTTACTTCACCCCATAAATATCACCAGCATCGTTAGAAATAGTGGCAGAGATGATGTAGAAATTATGGAATTATGTTTCAATGTGAGGAGTTCGGTGTTAAAAGTCACCAAAAGAACAAGACTGGAAATCACTTTTCAAACCCCTATGCATAAAACAGAGTTCTGGCTTTAAGCTAAAAGCATCGAAAATCTTCAAAGGCATGCACAAATTTTGAACCCAGTTTGCGAATGCACCAAGGTTGTGGATAAAAAGGATCAAAAGGATTTTAAAACACCTTGCAAAAGCCAGCCAAACATTTTCATTTTGCATTTAAAAAAAGAAGTGACCATTGAAGATTTGATTTGAACTAACATGTTAAGGGAGTAAGGTCGAAGGAGATCTTTTCGTTTTCAAACTGCAGACAAAACTCCGTGCCTCCATAGCATCAAAACAAGAAAATATCGGGTCACAATTTCAGAGGTTTGCACTGTTAAACACAGCGCGACGCACCTGCCATTTCGTGCGACGCGCCTGGAAGTGAATTTACACGGGCGGCCAGTGTTGGCGCGACGCGCCTATACAAACGCGCGACGCGCCTGTACATGGCGCCCGACCGCCCGACAGGTCGACCCGACAGGGCCAGCTGTGGTAAACTGCGCGCCGTGCTATCCTCAAAGAGTGCCGCGCCAATCTTGAAGACTTCCGATGCTACTCCAGCCCTCTCCAAAGATTTTTTCATCAAAGTTGAAGGTGCTCATACATTTTCCCCTCGGTTTCAAAGATTTGCAAAAGTGACAGAAAGGTTTAAAAGGACTGTTTCGAGCTGCGTTTGAATGAAAAATTCACTATTAGAAGTGCCTGTGGGAAAGAAGCCTTGATTATTTTAAAAATAGAGCGAACTCTTACAGCCTTTGCTTAAGCTTTTGGAGCTTTCCTAAAATCTGTACCTCTGTGTTAACTGTGAATTTGCCTATATGCTCACATCAAGATTTATGAGCATGTTTTTTGTTTAAAAAGTGACATGCATAGAGAACAGTGAAATTGCAGTGGGAGAAAGGGTTATTAGTCAAGCAGAAAATCATAGTCTGAAGCTCCGGAGGAAGGTTGCTCACATCTCTCACAAAGGGACATCATTCACTATACTTGACACTTGTTGCCTTTTGATTTTCCAGCTCGTATTGATGAATGGATATGCTTACAGAGTAAAGGTCTTTTTCTGCCAAAGCCTGAGTGTTACATTCATAAAGATCCATTGATTGTTTTAAAAGGAGAAAACTCACATAACCTCTGCCTAAAAACTTTGGAATCTTTCAAACCCTGTCAGTTTTGCTCCAGTCCTGTGTATTGACTATCTAAACATATTTATGGTGGATTGCAATAGATGCAAGATCAGTGGACTGTTGGCACACTTATACAAGGCAGGGTTGTTAATCATTGAAATTCTACCTTGAGACAGAGACACAAAGATGTGTTGTTAACTTCCAAAAGTTACCAAGCAGGGAAGCTTTGACATTGTATACATCCTTCTTCATCCAGTCTGCCCTTCTTTTCACTGTATTATTTCTTACAGAGAAATCTGTTGACAGAGATATTCTAAAGGTGGACAGGACTTTTTCTAAAGAGCAGAGGTTGTGTATTACAAAGAAACTTGTTGCAAACCTTCCAACTCACATTGTTTATCTGTCAAAGTAGTAAAGTGGCACAGTTTGACTCCAACAGGGCATTTTACATACAGTGAGACAGTTTGTCCTTTCTAAAGCATATTCAGGTCAAAATGCCTCCAAGACAAGACAGCAGATAAGGAACAGCAGCAGTTACAAATTGAGGAATAGCAGCAGACAGCAGATAAGGAACAGCAGCAGACAACAGATAAGGAACAGCAGCAGTTACAAATTGATGAACAGCAGCAGGTACAAATTGAGGAACAACAGCAGATAGCAGATAAGGAACAGAAGTAGTTAAAAATTGAGGAACAGCAGCAAACAGCAGATAAGGAACAGCAGCAGATAGCAGATAAGGAACAGCAGTTGTTACAAATTGAGGAACAGCAGCAGACAGCAGATAAGGAACAGCAGCAGACAACAGATAAGGAACAGTAGCAGGTGCAAGATGAAGAACAACAGGTTAGGCAGGAAGTTGAGACACCTCTTGAGCCACAAATTGGACAAGACATTGATAAAGAACAGCAAGCTAAGGCTGCCACCTTAACAGTGACAAAGATTTTTCCTAGCAAGAGGAAATTGCCCAAAAAGACACCTTCTAGCATGCCAAGGAGGAAAAGCGCCAAATTGGCTTTCAAAGGTAAAAGGGAAGCGCCTAGTACGGAAGGAAGGGAAAAGCATATCAGCCCTTGATATTTTGGCCTCAGCTTCGGAGCATGTTGCTATGGACCCTTGAGGGTCATGCATGCCAATTTTGGGCCTTTTTCGGCAACTTTTTGTTTTTTGGCATTTTTTGGGTTTTTGGCCGAAAACTCATAAATTCGCCATTTCAGTTTGATGAGTTGTCAAGGGAGGAGGATGATACCGATGGATGCCATAATTCCATGAGCAGGTCTCCAGCGATTTTCAGGGCATTTGGAGATCATTCGCCCCCTCAAATTGGCGAAAAATGCCCTCTTTTTGCACATTCTGCCCGCCATATCAGCAGTCTGCTATTTCCTGGTTTTTTACACACAGGTACATTTTTGGATGAATTCCAGGCCTCATATTGAGATGGTTTCAGTTGCACCGGAAAGTAGACACAGAGAGATTTCCAATGAGCCATCATGAGCCTCATTTCGACATCGGGAAGGCTGCCTATTGCATCCAGCAAGTCAGGGGACCTTTTTCAGGCATAAATATGAAGTATTTTTGTAATTTTTGAAACTCAAAAATCTGCTTTTCCCAAATGTGCGTTAAGCTATTTTTATCCTTGGGAAATGATGTAAAGTCAATATAATTTCCGTTTTTAGCAGTTTTTTAGATATTTTATGGGATATTTTGTGCCTTGGGCTTTGCAAAGCCTCAAGGACAAGTTTAGATATTTTCACTTGGCCAATGGGATAGCTAGTTGCTCCATGAGGTTTTCCTCCCTCAAGCCTATTTATTCCATGGGTTTCATTGTAAATCAGAGGCTGAACTTGAGAGAAGAATCAATATATTGGTCATATGAGCTTTGAAGAACATACTTGTGTTATGATTTTTGGATTGCTTCTTGGATGCTTTGGATGAATGATGAAGGATTGGTGATGGATTCCATGACATGGTAGAATGGTATAGTGTTTCTTGCTTTGTTGTTGTCTTCTAGTTTTCATTCATAATACATGCTTCTTGCTGCTATAGATCAGTAGAGATTAGTTTTGAGATATGCCCATGGAGGCACCTCAAAATTCCTGAATCTTCATAGCTTGATGTTTTCTTCTTCCTTAGTTATGCTAAAGAATTCTTAACTGCTCTTTAGTAACTTAAGGATAATGTTTGCCAGTTTTATTTACAAGTTCTCTGCATGTTGAGTAGGATGTATGGTGTGCCCTGCCTACCTATAAGTTGTCCATAGTTCTGTCCATAAAAATTTCTCTTTGACTGATTTGTTGATCATCTTGTTGAACCAAGGAGGCCTAGTCTCGATCTAGCCCTTTGCCTAAAAACTATGAAAGCTTGTTTTTCAAAGTGCCCAATGACTTAGAGACTATGTTTAGGCGTTCCGGCATAGTTTATGAGTTTTTAGTTTGTCTTATGTGTTTTCCCCAAAGTCTGATAGCCATTTCCCGAAGCTAGAGGGTCTTATACCTCTATGCATGGCTGGAATGTTTGATTTCTGTGTATTAATTAGCTCATAGTTACATTTAGCATGATTAATGGCTTGCTATAACATGTTTATGTCTACTATCAACTAGTTACACTTGAAATCCCTCATCTTTTCACAAACTTGATGTCCATTTACTCCATTCTGCCCAAAGATCCCTTCTGCCATGAATCAAATCGGCCCTACAGCAACCTTACATCATCATCTCATAGCTTCCTTGACCTGTTTGACCCCATAGCCCAATTGATTTGACTTCTTGTTACCTGTTTTATGTCTTTGATCAGTTTATCCCTCACAAACTTAAAAAACTAGAAAACCAAAAAACTCACTTCATAACTAGCCTAATATCAGAACACCATAAGCAAACACACCGACATCTTTTACATTTATAGAGAGAGCCCTCTCTGAGTCCAGGAAGGCTAGGTCCTTGGGCTCCAAAGCTTGGTTTGATGTTACATCATCATTTGGCTCACCAATCGGCCAAATCACGGGACCCTAACACCATCTACATCATCATATCTTTGCCGGAGATTGTGCAGTGTTGCTTGGTGCAACAGTGGAAGGGATTGAAATCTCGGCTTCTGAGCTAGTTTCTCATTCGAGGAAGGTTTCCTTCACTTGAGAGATATGTTTGGAGAGATCCAAAGAATATTTAAGATCTGTGGTATTATACCACACATTTATCATACCCTCCCAGCGTTGTTTTTGCTAGGGAGTGCGTTATTTTAGAGGCAGTGTTCATTGCATGGTTTGGTGGCTCCATTGCAGTGTTTCCTTGTGATTGAGAGGTTCATATTTTCAGGGGAGGAAGCCCTTGAGGGTTCTACATTAGATCAGAAATATTCAAACCTATCTCACTCATGTACTTTAGTGTTGTAGTGATTATTCAGTCATTTCCTGAATATCACATTTTATATATAGAGTGTTTGACAAGAAACCCTTGCCGGGTTATCTTGTATTTTGTATAGGAGATTAGATCTTTGTACTCTAGAATTATTTATCAATATATGAGTAGATATATAATTCTCCTATCATTTATGTGTAAACCCACTCTTATACTACGTAGTCCCTTGAGCAGCTGCTCCAGCATTTTGCAGTCTTGGGGTTTTTCACCATTTTCAGCTACACTAGTGTGGGAGGTATGTTTAGCCTTCCTAGTTTGATTTGTTTCAGTTTTATTCTTGGATTTAGTATGTATATTGATTAATCTATCGGATCCGGGAGTCCACTTCACTGTTTTATTGCATATTTTGCTAGAAATGCGTTTTTGATGCATGTTTTATGAGCAATCCTGAAAAAGGAATATTACACTGCATCCCTTCGTTATGGTCCCCTGTCCTTATGTTGTATTGGATTGGCAAGGGTGTGCCAACATCCTCTTCACAGTTGATGAACCGCCAGATAATAGAGGTAATAATATTACTATTTTATTTATATTTATTCTAACATGTTCCTTAACATGTTTTTATTAAATTGTGTAATGAAATTGTTTAATTATTATTGTGTACTTGTATATATTTTGTAGACATTGGCTCTTTAGATGGCGAGGAGATGGCGCACCACCACATGATCCAAGAGTGGATCCTGATGACGATGAGGGCATGCCAAATGCCGAGGATCATCAGGAGGCTGGTGCAGAGAGACATGCTCCTGGTGGTGCGTTGATACCGCCTTTTTCGAGGTGCGGTTGACTAGATACTAGATATAGGATGGAATTGGGCGACCAAATAATTGCATTGATTGTTGAGGCAGGCATCAGGTCTGCTCATGAAAGAGACATATAGGGCAATGATATAATATTATAGATGTGTAGAGGCATGCCACATGACATGTAAAAAATGATTTGGCATGTCATAGGAGCTACGACGGTTGTTACGCGACTGAGGAGGACTATTGCACGTTATAGGCATGGTTGAGCCGCAGCACGTGATGGACAATCCGCAAGCAGCGACTCATCATCTCATGATCGTTCACCTCGCGCCGCACTAGATGAGAATGAGCCTCCACTAGCATCTAGCAGAAGTCATCATGGATATGAGGCTGGACCATTGGCCACATCCAATCAGCAGCCTGCAGCATCCATCAGTACTCATGATCATGAGTAGGTTGGACCATCGACCGTCGAGGTTGCACCATTAACTGAGCAGGCCTCCACTATTACTGATATTGATGTTGTACTACCACCAGCTGATCCATGACATTTATATTACAGTTGTATATTTTTAACATTATATATATATGGTCCATGTATTTTATATTCATGTTGCAGTTATACTTAATTTACATGTTGGTGATCATCATGATGTGTATATTGTTAGGTCATGTTATATATTTTCATTTAATGTGCAACAAATTGTATATATATGTGTATCTGATAACATGAGTTATTTTACATGAGATGTATATTTGATGTTTGTGTTCTGATGATGTTAAGATATAATGTTAATTGTGTTTTGTTAGACGATCATGATCACGATGATGTTAGCGATTTTGAATGTGTTTTTTAGTCGAATATGATGTTTCTACGATAGTTATCATGATCGTGATGTTTATTAATTAATTTAATATTAAATGACCATGATATCTATTAAATATTATGTCATGATTGTAATTGAAATTTAAATTTTAATTGTATGTAAAATTGTAATTGTATTTGTAATTGTAATTTTAACTATAATTGTATGTAAAATATTTAATGTAAAATTTTAATTGTAATTGTAATATTTAATTTTTTGTGAAATGATTGTAATTGTAATTTTAATTGTAATTATATATATGACAAATTGTAAAATTGTAATTTTAATTCTCATTGTATGTAAAATTCTAAAATTGTAATTGTATTTGTAATTGTAATTTTAATTGTAATTGTATGTAAAATATTTGTAAAATTGTAATTGTGATTGTAAATGTAATTCTAATTCTAATTCTAATTGTATGTAAATATTTGCAAAATTTTAATTGTATTACAGTGAAATGATTGTAATTGTAAAATTCTAATTGTAAATGTCATTGTATGTAAAATTAAAATTCTAATTCTAATTCTAATCGTAATTACATGTGAAATTGTAAAATTGTAACTGTAATTGTAATTGTAATTGTAACTCTAATTGTAATTTTAATTGTAATTGTATGTAAAATATTTGTAAAATTTTAATTGTATTAATGTGAAAATTTTAATTATATTAATGCGAAATGATTTTATTAAAATATTTAAATTTGTAAATAATTGTAAAATTATAAATCTAGAATAATATGAATTTTTGTAACATAATAAAGTTTATAAAATAATGCAAATAAATTCATGTACTTTAGAATTATCATTATCTTATTATGATCTTACATACCAAAAAAAATAACTTTATACAGTCTGGTGCGCTTATAATCATAACATGCACTGGTACGTCTTAGTACTACGACGCATCGGTGCTTCACAACTATCCCGCACTGGTGAGTCATAAAATACCGTGCCAAAACATAAACCTTGATCTTAAGAAACCACAATGGTGCACCTATAAAACCCTGCGCACCGAAATAGGGTTATTCTGTAAAGTGCAGTATTGGAGTAGCGGAGGGTTCGAATCGCGGGCAAGAATTTTTCTAAGGAGACGAGGGTTTGAAAAGACGAAAGTTCGAATTTTGGCTGAGAAGTTTATAGCAGAGAAAATGAGTGATTCAAACAAAAATACGGACAAAGACTCTTACAGGGATGCGGATGGCTATAGAGCTCGACAGAGTACAAAAGGACAAAAGGAGTATAGGTTGAGGCCAGTAGAGAGCATTCGGTTGATGTCGACGATAGGGTTAAGAGGTCCCATGATGGAGAAATGGAGAGCAGAGTTGATGGCAGAGAAATATCAATCGAGGCAGTCGATAAATCCAAGAGGCACCATGAAGGGAAGGATTATCACTCCCTTAAGGACAACAGAGAAAGATCAATTGATGTTGTTGATCGGGCTGGTAGGTCCCTTGAAGGGAAATATTCTCCAAAATGCATTTAAAATAAGCTGGGAGTATTGTCCGAGCTTCGGTTGGCTTACATAAACTTTTACCGGAAAAGCTGACATAGCATAAAATCACATCTTTGGCTTTCAATTGAACTTGAATGGCATCTCTAACTTGTCTGAGTTGTGGCCTTGTGGATGAAACTAGTAAAAAGTCTGCTTGTATTATAAATGGAAATCCAGTGACCATTTATGTGGGAAGAAAAGCATAGATACCTGCAGCTACCATATTTCCACTTGCAAATCGGTTTCCCGTTAGAAAAGCTATTGTAATAGTCCATTTTGCAATGTCTTTCCTCTGCTCAACCCTATACTCATTTTCTATGGGAAACCATTGCCTGCACATGTAATAACGGCATCATCTAGTCGAAAATCGGTCTTCCTCTGCTAACAAATGCAAAATGAAGGACTCGTTGCCATTTCTCCCAGAACATTCAAGGTCATTTTCTTGTAAAACAGAGATTGTATAAATTTTGTTAAGATCAAGATAGAAATCACAAAGGATAAAAGAGGAAATTGGATGCCAAGATGGAGTCGGAACTTACAAATAACAAGCAGATCATGAGGCACATTTACTTGTTGCAGGTTATGGAAAGGCTCAAGTTTCTTTTTCTGAAATAAGAAGAGGTGTATTTTTGAAAAGAAATGGCCCAAATATTTTCACAGTAAAATGTACATTTCCAACATGTCTAAAAACTAAAATATCTTCAACTTCAATAAATTGCTCAGAAAAAAATGGGCTAGTCATCTTCATCTCAAAATAATGGGGCAGATGAAAAATGTCCCTCATATCAATTCACACCATCTCAGGGATTACCCTTCTGCAGATTATATGTACTAATTCGTGGCAGGCCATCCGTCTATCTACAGATTATATTCTAAAACATATTGGTTGCAAATATTTAAGTGTCAATTATTACAAGTTTACATGCCACAATTGCCCACTTGGGCCCTGTAGTATTGCATCTTCACACGCCCCACATTGCATTGTCTCCACATAATCAGTGGGGACCTCCTACAATAAAAAAATGCATTGGAATAATAGTTATTTCCATCAAGAATTTATTCAATTCCAATTCTCAATTCTAATTCTAATTCTAATTCTCAAGAATAAACAAAATTCTAATTCTCAATTTATATGGTTGGAGTTCACTAAATTTTGGCGTACACACCTATAAAAAGTAATTTTGGTGCCTTACCTACAAATCAATGCTACTGTACATATAACTACACTGGTGCATTTTAGTTACTGCGCATCAGTGCTGGTGTTGCAAAAAGATGCACCAGTGTGTTGATATTAAGTGACGCATCAGTGATGAATAAACACAAATAAAAAAAGTGCAACTCTATTTTCCTTAAGTGAAAAAAAAGAGGCAAATTGAAAAATGGGCGGAAAAATATTTTTGAAAATCTAATTTCATAAAATAATTCTTTAAATGCTAAACACTTTTCATTATTTCACTATTTTTGCTAAAGTTTTCAGCCAGAGATTTGCAAGAGACATACCTGGAGCAAGAGAGCACGAGGGCACTGTGAAGCAGCGAAATACATTCGAACAGAAGTATTCAGATAATCAAAAACCAAACCTTTGGTGATTCAAACCCTGTATCATAGAATTTCAAACCATCTCGTGATTAAATTTGATTATTTTTTTTTACTTTTTCTGCAGTTTTATCCATTTTTACCCTAAACCCTTCATTTTTTTTGTTTTTTCCCTTTCTTCTCCCTGTTTTTGTGATTTCAGAATTAGGGATTTTCATTTTAGATTGACATCCAACCCACGGAACGACTTGCATAGTCGGAACCCAATCCACTCGGCCCTTGCATGAATTTTTGTAAAAAATGTATTTTTTTTATCGGTGCGCCCTCTGTAAACTAGCGCACCACACAAGTACTGTGTAGTAAAAGAATTGATTTTTTTTTTAAAATCAGTGCGCCATATCTGAAATAGGGCACCGTTGCTCCATGTTACGATGATAGCACCGTACGGCCGATTAAACTATTTTTGCGGTGCGTTTATAATACCCCAACGCACCATACGGTCTATTATACTATTTTTTCAGTGCGTTTCTAATACCTCCACGCACCGACGTCGGTGTGTACAACATGAAAGGCACACTCGTTTCTTGAGATTTAGTTTTTTAACTGAAAAGTTGACAATTTATTTATAAATATATTAATGAATGATATGGTACAGGTTTCAGAATGATGAAGAAATGACTGACAAGAGATCAAGTAACAAAAATACTGATAACACATCCAGGAAAGAAAAAAAGGCAAGTTCTTTGTAAATTATTTATAAAAAATATTATTTTTGAACTATATGTAAGTTTAACTAATATGTATTGTTTACTGTGTATCATGCAGAGCCATAAAATGACGAAGCTCGATAATGTTATTTCTGATCTAGGACAAGAAGAGCGTAAAATCTTGATGGAAAAATTGCAAAAGGATGAATCAAGTGAGTGAAAAAATACTATCGATCCAACATGAGTTTATTTTTTTAATTATCATTAATAATATACTTAAAATTATTAGGTAACATGTGTCAAACAGTTTATTAATTCAAATCTTTTTAATGTTATACAGGGACCAAAAACTCAGAAAAGGAATGTTGTTCTAAGAGAAGAATAAAATATAACATGCAAATGAAAATGAATTGCTCCTTAGCTCATCTGGAGTGGTGCTAGAGGTTAACGAAAGGGGGGGAAACTTTTACAAAAGTTTGAGGGATCTAATGGAACGAATGTATAGACGTTCTTTCCACTTACAATACAAAAATCAATCCAATGATTCCAAGAACCAAATTTTATCTAAACTACAGGAAGCGTATCCAGAGAAATGGTGAATGAGACATCCCAGACTTTTAATAGCAAAAACGTACAACAACAAAAAAGAAAGAATGAAAAATTAATATTCCTTTAAGTGTTTGTCAAGAATTATTTAAAAATATCACTTTCGTTATATTTACTTTTCATATATCAATATAAAAATCAAATATTTTATTGTCATGTTACATTTTCAGGAAGATTATGAAAATTTCAAAATATGAACGAGTTGATATCATAAATATGCCAGTAGGAATGTCCAAAAAGGTGTACAAGGAGATGGTCAAAGAAATGGACAAAATTGCATTGCAGGAGGAGCCATCTCAACAACAACGTGCTTCAAATGTAATATGTAATCATTGAATTTTTCGATCACTAGGTACAATAAATAAACAATTTAGAATTAAATATTAATTTTCAATAATTTTCTTGCAGAAAAGAAAATAAAATGGAACCCATTCAGCACATAAACAGGATGACAAGGAAGAAAAGTGTTTATATCTAAGTTTGTGAGTAATTGTTACTTCCTTATAACAACTTAACTAGATTTCATTTTTTGTATTTTTTAAGTTGTTTTAAAAAAATAATCATTGAATGTCTTCAAATAGGTGCTAACATACAAAGAAGAACCATCAGACAAATTGATTGAAATTGGGTTAAATATGGTTTGTGAGTATATGTTGGAATATGATAAATTAATTGTGGAATTTGTAAGCATCTATTGATCTTGTTTTACTTAGCTCTGTCTATAATTAATAGAACAAAAAAATAGTTTATATTAAATATATGATTTGTTATGGGGTATAAAACTTGTAGAAAACAAAGTATGGAACTACGCTAACAAATGAAATTTTGAAAGATGGCATGGTACATGGTTTTGAAAAAATGTGTATACTTTATGAGTCAATTGTTGCTATGGTACGTCATTTCTTTTCGATTTACATTGATGTATATTATTTAATATTGAAATTTTCATTATTCTCAAAATTGTATATACTCATTATAGTTTATTTTTATGTTTGTAGATGGAAGGTGAAGAAGAAGAAAACAATCAACGTCGTGAACAAAACATTCATGAAAATAACCCAAGTCATGGAAGTAGCTCTGGCAGTGACAACAATTCAAGAAAAGAATGATGATCACTATGTTTAGATATCAAAGCAAGGCATTGTATTTTTTGAAATATGTCTGTGAAATCACACATTTTTTTTAATGTAATGGACATAGTGTCCCAATTGAAAGACAAACGGACACCAATAACAATGCCATTTTGTATGACTAAGGTTGTCTTATTCACACACACACACACACACACACATATATATGTTTTAATTTATTCTATTGTGTTCTCCATTTTTGTTATTGCATTCTCCATTGTCGTGCTCAAATGCAATAATAAAAATTTAATTCATATGAATATTTTTATAAGATATATATGTGTTGACTTTTGATGTATAATGAATTTTAAAAAATCACAATAATTATGATATGATATAAAAATTTAATCCAAACATCACATTCAAATGCATTAATAAAAATTTAATTAATATGAATATTGTTATAAGATGTTTCGACTTTTGATGAATAATGAATTTAAAACAATCACAATAATTGAACTGTCACAGGTCGATGTTTCTAAAAAATACAAAATGGAAACTAGTGTGTATCAATTACTGTACACTGGTGCGTTTGTATTTTGAATCATACCGGTGCATTTTTGCGACCTATGGGCATCGCAAAAATACCAAAACCGATTAAAAATATCGATGCGTTTGTGTGTTTTTGTGTTTATACGCACCGGTGTCGTTGTACGACCTATGGGCACTACACGAATACTGATACCAATTATAAATCTTAGTGTTTGTGAGATACTTCGCACCGGGGAATTTATGTGTCTATAAGCACTGGTGCATTTGTACGACCTATGGGCACCGCACGAATATTGATACCAATTATAAATCTCGGTGCATTTGTGTGATATCGCGCACCGGTGTGTTTCTATAAGTCTATGCACCGGTGCGGTGATGCGACCTATGGGCACCGCACAAATCCCAAGACCAATTAGAATGGCCCCATGCATTATATCACCAACACTAAGCCCGGTGTGATTTTATACCTTAATGGCCCGGTGCGTTCTTCTTCGATCGCCCCGAAGCACATTCTAAATGTATGCATTGGTGCGTTAACACCAGAGTAGCGCACCGATGAAAAAAAACATCTGTAATAACCTTCGGTCACCCATTTGTTTTTAGTTGTGTCGAATTTCCATTAAAAGATCCACCAAAACCTTCGTAACCATAAAGGATGTTGTAGAAAAAGTTTTAATGACAATTTTGGCCAATTTTATAACACTAAAAACCTCCTTTATAACCTCCGCTAGAGGGTCTTTTCCTAGTAGTGTTATCAGAATTTCCTTCTAGTGGGGTTAGGACAGGGTTTACAAAGTTGTCCCAAGTTAAATGATGCTTAGTCAATTCATGAATGACAGTCAGATTTATCAGACCATGATGGCTAATAACTGTATGTGGATTCTTAGCCCTCCTAACCTAACTAGATATGTCACGAAACAAAGAATTAAAGAAGAATGGAAAATTAACTGAAACTTTATGTTTGAGTATGGATAGAAGTTTGAGTTGTCGGGGTTTTACCACGTCTTGATGTCTGTTGCACGTAATATACTTCTGAACAGTTATTACCAATTCTTGCCAAGTTTACTTCAAGGATGCAGGGTGAATCCCTTTTCCTTTGCATACCAATTTCTTGTTTGGGTCCTAGAACACTGCAACTGCTTCATGTAAAAGAATGTGCTTATCAATCCACCTTGTTCCTGCTACTGGAAGTCCAGAAACCTCAACTATTACAACTTTGGATACTGTTATATCTCTACCCTTCACAATTGTGTGTCCATCCTGTAGGTTTTGTAGGAATTCTAGTGTTATCTCAGCGTGGAATCCCTGTAATTTGTCCAGATATGGGAGCCATCCAGTGCTCTGAAGGATAACACGAGCCTGTTCTGTGATATTGAGTACTGTAGGCTCATTATGGATAGATCTCCCCATGCATTACTGTTGCATTTCAGAGACCAAATTCACACTTTTGCATGCACTACTGAAAACTTTGTAAATTTGGAGCAACATAAATACTGCATGCAAATGCTTAAAAACTATATTTTTTTTTAAAGAGTATAAATGTAATTATATTTCTCTGTTATACCAGCAGGTTTCAATGGATTTTGATAATTAGTTCACATGATTTCTTCATAATGTACACCTTTCCCCCTCCAATGAGAGAAGGGCTTCCATGCCCTTAGAGCGTAGAAAAAGAGGAAATATGTTGAGGATCATTAATGCAGAGAAATAATAATCAGAGCGACATACATTGCGGCATAAATCAATCAAATCATCTCAAATCACAAGGAAGGTGGGGAAATGATCAAAAAGGAAAAAATGGAGAAATAATTATTATGATGAAAATATTTTTTTCTTTGATGGAAAGTTGTGACAGAAACATGATAGGTAAGGAGTGGTAACAACTGTTGGTATCAAGTGATCAGGCATAATTAAGTTTAATTCATATGAAAGTGTCGTTTTACCATGCATATTGGTTAATATAAAGATAACGTTGTTCAAATGGTAAATTATCCCTTGGGAATGAGTCAATAGGAATAAGTGAATATAGAATTATTGGCTGTTATCATGAAACTCCAATGCCACAAGTAGAGCCACTGCTTCCAGCAGGCATCCAAAGCCTCGACAGGGTTGCTTTTTAACCCAAAAATGAGCCAGAATCCTCTGTTTAATACTTAGATAATTTGTTTGTTCTTATAAGGAGACCACTGTGCTGGCATGGTAACCAGATAACCATAGCGCCATTCACTAGGATTTAACAAAGTAATCAATCCAACTCATGATAAGATCTCCTGTACTTCAGGCAGTTTTTTCTTGGCTAGAAGGTCATTGCCCTGGTGTGGTGGCCATTATGGGAATGTTACTTGTTATCTCCTTATGATCATGGTAGTTTGGCTCATGATGAGACCCCCTATCCTCTATAAAAATATTTTCATATTTTTTCTTATTTATAATTTTTTTTATCATAAATAGAGGGAGTCTCATTAACTCCTTAAGAGTAAGGGATGGTGTGAGGAGTGAAAAGAAAGGCCAATAAAAGTTATACCCTTATTCCTAAGTAATCATGCCCCTAGAGGATCATCCATTGATAGTGTAGAAAGATAAACCAACATGGTATTAAGATAATGAATCCTTTATAATATGTCTGAAGAGGAGATATCCAACAAGACATTATATAGATAAACCATATCAATGTCCGAAAAAAAGATACCCATCTAACAAAACACTGGGACCAGTTGGTGGAGAAATATCCCTATATTTTTCTTGACCAATCCTAACTCAATAGTAGACCGTAGGTTCTAGGATATCCACGAAAAACTATGTCAATGCACTGATGAACCCGAGAGTCTGACGAGAGACGTATCAGGACGTTATTCAATTCGCCTATGGCAGAGACTTGGGTCCTATCAAGTTGAATGATTTTTGCGTCGGTTTTCTTGAGGTGGATGTTCAATTTCTTGCATATGGACAGGGGCATGAAATTGGTAGACATGTTGGAATCAACGAGGCAATTATGGGTGTTGACATTGAAGATCTCAAAAGAGAACAGGAATGGGGGTGTGGATCCTCGTGAGTTTGCATTGATGGCATTGATAATGGACCAGAGGTTGACTGAGGCTTGGGAGGGGGTGGAGCTCACATCCTTGACAATTGAGGTGGACTTGTTCATCGAGGATGGGACGATGAATTCTTTGAGAATCAAATCAAGCTGGTTGGATATCCGAGTAAGCTCGTAAAGGGATATGTTGGCTTGCGTCTTCTTCATGTATTCGATGATGTTGTACCCAGATTCTAGGTGCGAGAGTGTCTTGATCGGGGTGTTGGGTGAACCTGATGATGATCTAGCCTTGGGGGTGCCTCGGGAAGAGGCGCAGCTAGATTTTTTAGTAATTGGGGTTGCAGTCTAGTTTTCCCTATTTGGTGGCAAGATTTTCCTTAGGAAGGCTTTCCTCTTTTCCTCTAAAGAGTGATCGGCAACCGGGCCTTTACTCCTTAGGCTATAATTTCGGGGGGGTTTTTGGATTGGGGATCATCGGCTAGGTTTATTTTTGTCAGAGGAGGAGGTCCTTCTCCACTAATTACTTCAAAGATGAGGACTTTTGATCCCAGCTCTTCATTCGGGGGAGCAACTTCTTCGTCGCTTGAGTTGGTTTCCTCTTCTAATTCTCCTACCATGTGATCTTCTAGGAGCTGATTTACTACACGGGTCATACTATTAATCCATTGAGGGAAGGTTCTTTTAGATTGGGAAGCTTGATGAAAAAAGCAGAAATTATATTTTCCAATCTCCTCTACGTTGAAGTTCGTATTAGGGTTCGGCGGAGGAAGATTAGGTGCGAGGTTGTTTTTTCTAAAGATTTTTATTTTTATTTTTGCTACCCAAGGCGGAGTCATTGTTCTTCCTCTTCAAATCAGAGACCTTATTCGTTAACAAATTTAGGGATTTCTTGATGTTCTCAAAATCAAAATGGTCTTTGTCCTTGTCTCCAGATTTATGGGTTGAGGGTTGTGTTCTCTTCCTGGCCAATTTTTTGTCATCCCGACTATCATGGTCTATGGCCCCTATGGAAAGCATATCTTTCTCAACGACGAGGGTAGTGGTGTAATTTTCTGCTAAGGTGGTTCTAACCTCACGTTTCACGAACACAACGATGTCCTGAGGTAGGGCCCTTGTGTAGTAATCTATGGTGATGGAATCATCAAGGGCCATGTTTGAGGGAAATTTGTTCAAGATGGTTGCAAAGCGTTGGTTGAAATATTTAACCTTCTCCTTCTTCTAGCACTTCAAAGTTCTCAACTCTGTGAGGAGCATAGAAGGAGCCTTGTCCTCTAAAAATTTTTGGAGGAAGGTGCGATGGAATTTCTCCCACGTGGAAATGGAAGCGACAGGTAAGGACCAATACCAAGTAGCAGCTTTGTTTTCTAAGGTGTGTGGGAAGAGTCGGCATGCTATGTCGTCGAATTTCACCCTCATCATTTGTAAGGCCAGGTATAAATTACTAATGTGGTCTTTAGCCAGCATCCCCTTCTTAGGATCAAACTTAGGGAGATGCTTCTCCAGGTGTCGATGAATGTCGTGAAGAAGACCGCAGAGATCTAGAGGATACTACGCCATCCAGGCTAGGGGTTTGTAATATTCCCAATTAGCTCAAGCTAATGGGAATATACAATTTTGTTTCATTTTCCTGTTGCATGAGTAAATTTGTAAAGGAGGACAATAAAAACTCCTAAAACAGTGAATAAATCAATGCCACATGTGAACAAAGCTAAATCTAGGCTATGTAAATAAAACACCCTTATTTGTGAAAGGGATTGAATCAATTGACTGGGTCAACCATGACTAAATCAATAGCATTTTCTAGAAGAAGTGATCCTCATTGATGTACAACGCAGTCTTAGTTGGAGGTGGCACATGTGAAAGAAGCTAAATCATTGATATGGTTTAAGGTTTTGCAAGATCTCCATCTTATAAAAGGAAGAGGAGGATAGCATGTGAGGGTTGTTGATGATTATTATTTTCTGAAGATTTTTTCTGTTTATACATTTCTTATTCTCTTGGCTATTTAGCAAAGAATAGTATTGTTTAGCACTGGGTGTTCCTGATTAGGAATCCCACCTCCTTCCTTGAGTAGCTCTTGGAGGAGTCTTGCATTTCTTATCCACTATCAAGCATTTGGCCAAACTCTTCTTCCAACTACAACATATATCATGCTGAGGTTTTGGTTGTCTTTGTAAGCTAGAGAAAGTGGAGGCTAGATCTACTCATATCTAGGCCATTATAGCGCCTCTTTTCAGTGAAAAAGTCTTCTATCCCCCTAACAAGAGAGTGTTGGATGATTGGAGCACTGATTTTAGATCTTGGCTTGAGGCCACATATGTTCTAGATCCTACAGCACAGTTTTCATTCCATTACTGCATCATTTTCAAGTGTACAATTGCAGGGTGTTTTCGCACACTTTTGGAGGAGAGATCTCTAGTGTTGGGGTTCTGCCCTTCACTGTGGTGATCCATGATTTCAGATCTGATCCATGTCATATTCAGAGATGATATGAATACTATTGTATTTGCTTCATAATTTCTAAATCATTTTGTAGATCTGCTGCATAAGATCTCAGATCTACTCCATGTACTTCACTTTTTGCTGAAAACCCCAAGGGGCATTTGAAGAGGAGCCTATCTAGTGTACAGATATGATATAGATCTAACTTTTTGTACGCATATCTTCTCTAGATCTGAAGTGTAATCTATTGTTGTTTCAGCCAAAAAAAATAACATTGTCAAGCTTGTTCAGTCAAATACATGGTTGCAACACCTCATTTTTTAGGGTTTATTCATCTAAAGTATTATATTTTTTGTTCTATAACTCATGGGATTCAATATAACTCTGATTTTCTGATTTAAATGTTATTTTTGAGCCTCCATATTGGCCTCATGCATTTATTTTCTGAACTGCATTATTTCTGAGCAATATTTTTTAATATTGCTGCTATTCCCATTTTGGGGATATTACAGTGGTATCAGAGCAATCATCTTGGCACAGCCTGTAAGAAGCCAAGATGTATTTAGAAGAGGAAGAGACTCTTACTTACAGAGAGAAGAGGTATCTTAAGAGAAGACATAAGAAATTTTACAGAGACAACGGTAAAGCCCCTGAATTTGGAAGTGATGTAGAAGAAAAGGATTTTCCTAAGATACTTTTGAGAGCCATGCAATATCTTGATAGAGAGATCAAAGAGATGAGAATGGACAAAATCAAAGAGTCTCCTAATATATTCCATCTTGGAGAAAGCTCTGGCATGTCTCATCACTGGAATGATCAACTAGTGCACCAACCATAGATTTCCCAATGCTCTACCATTCCTACCTTTTTGGGTATGAGAAATGAAGGGTTTCAAGAGAAAGCATCCGTTGAAGACTATTTTGAAGAACATGAGTCTCAAAATTAGAGATTCAAATATCACTTGATTTTTCAAGAGTTATGTCACCTGAAGGACAAGGAAAGTTCAATGCGCTCTCACCATAGAGACGTTGGATTCACTCATAATCTGCGTCGACCTTGCCACAGCAAGACAACATACCCAATTTATGGGTGTCCCAGTGTTATAAAGACGACAGGTAGAAAAGAAAAAGTCTAATTGCGGTTGAACAAGAATTCCCGAGAGATGGAAGCTATCTAAGATTATGTATTTGCACTTTGAAAGTGATACACATGGTGGTTCCATGGCTTGTCTACATTGGGTCAAGCCAATGTGACTGCATATTCTAAGTTCACTAGAAGGGTGGTGGAGAGATTTTACAGAAGAGATCCAAAGGCACCTTTCATGAGCCTTACAAAGTTGAAGTAATCAGGTAATATAGAGTCTTATATTTCTAAATTTTTGAGATTATCTGTTATGGTTCCTAACTTATCTGCAGCAAGAAGGGTTTACATGTTCATAGATGGTCTAGATGAACCTCTTCATGGGTTGGTAAAATCTACAAAGCCAAATACCTTGCATGATGCCATTGAGAGGGCTAGAAACCTTCAAGATGCCTTGCCAAAAGCAAAGGAAAAATTTCAACACAAGCCCTCTTTCCCTTCTAAAGGAAAGGAAGAGAAAGTGACTCCTTCAAAGGAGAGCTCATACAATAAGCCTCTTGATAATGAAGTCCAAAGAGATCTAAGGAGGAAGAAGCTATGCTTCACTTTCCAAGAAGCATGGGCACCAGGGAATAGATGTGCTACTGGAAAAGCACATTACATAGAGGTCTTCTCAAATATTGAGGAGGAAGAAGAAAATGATCCAAGAAGGGGTCACATCGCTGACACTGATGGAAGAGATCCAACACCATCAGGAGATGGTAATGGAGCCTTTTCTCCTATTGGAGGGACTCTTGCATCTTTGAGGGGAGTACCTAAGTACTTGAACTTAAGAGTTCAAGGTTCAGTCTTAAATCAGAGGGTTTCTGTATTGATTGATAGTGGGGTAACTCACAATTTCATTGATGCTCATCTTGTGCAAAGGAGGGAAATACCCATTGATACTTTTGAGGGATTATCTGTTTTGGTCCCAGGAGATAGAACAATGCAATGCATGCATTATGTTCCATCACTTTTAGTCACCATGGGTACCTACACTTTGGTTAATCACTTATTTGTAGTTGACATACCGGACACCAATGTGATTTTGGGTGTTCAATGGTTGATTACATTGGGGAAAGTAACCACTGATTGGGAGTATTCAAATGGAATGGGTGGAAAAGAAGAGTGGTGAACCTCAAATGATCAAAGGAATGCATACTTACCCCTCACAAAACACTTCCACACAAAAAAAAGAGATGGAATTGCGCAGTGGAAGCAAGGACCTTACAGTCCCATCCATTATGTTCATGAGATTTCTGCATGGGACACTATTATCTAGTGGCACACCACCTGGGAGGCCACTTGATTCAAAATTTTCGGGGAAGACGTCACAACATGCTGCTCCAAGCTTAGAACCAGGAGGTATTGGAGCACTTGAAGACAAAGCTACAACACTGGGAGAATTGGGTAAGCTCAAGAAGGAGGGAGATCTTCTTCCCCTATCATCATCGCCCACTCTCATTTCTGGATCTATGTTGTGGAAGGATGAGAATGGAAGGAATGGCCTTCCAACACACATATTTTGCATAGGAGATGTCAAGGAGGAGATCAAAAACATACATTCCTATTGATACACCATCAACGTTGTCATTTTTTAGAAGTTTAGATCTATATTGGAAATCCCAACTGTTGGTGGATTATTCCAAAGATCTACACACTTGTATGATACTTGATGACCTGCTGTATGGAGAGGGCTATCTCGTCCATGAGGGAGTAATCTATCATCAGGGTAGGATCTTATTGTCTAGAGCTTCTAATCTCAAGAATAATTTACTACAAAGAGCATACAAAGAGTTATGTTTCAGCCATATGTACTCCATGAAGATCTACAACATCATCATGAGAAGATTTGATTGGGAAGGCTTGAAAGAAGAACTACATCATAATTTTCAAGAATGCATGAACTATGTGGATTTGTGGCAGCCATATGACTGTATACAAGAGTTATTTCAGCCATCTCTTCCTTCTTTTGAAAGAGGAGAAAGATCCATGCACAACTCCATGTGTATGAGAGGAAATGTTGGTGAAGAATCTGATCATGTAAAGCAAGTTTTATTTTCTGATGTTACATATTATTTCACCATGTTTATGTAGGTCATGAATCCAAGGAGGATTGATGTAACATGTAAATCTCATGGCAAACATTGGCCCACTAAAATTTCTGAATTTGGCCACTCCCTTGATGTGCAAAGGGAGATTTTCTTTCATGATGGGTGCTTCCCAAAGGCACCAAAAATATCTCACACTTTCAGCCATGGTGAGATGACATGTGTAGCAAGTAAGTGGTGGGGAAACCACTTACCATACCTTGATCTGATGTAGGCAGGAGATGCACTACACTGGTATCATATGTGGGACTATGACCCACCTCCTCATGCTCAAATTTCTGTTTGTGTATATGTAATTTTTCTTCCATACATTGATAATATACTTGTACTTTTTATGGGATTGTATGGAGGGGGAATGGGAAGCTTGTATGTACCACATGGGATGGAGACTCTCTATGTACCTTATGCTACATGTTTCAGGGAGAGTACTGGTTCAGCCATTTTTTTTTCATTTGAGTTCTTAACTCCTTGTGGGATGAATTATGTACATCTCATAATGACTTTGGAGGAACAATTCATGGAGGGTTGGATTGGTGAACACTTAGCTTATGAAGAAATCTTAACTCATGATGGTGCCACCAATGGAGGAGGAGAAGTTTTGTAGCACTAACCTTATCAGTTGCTTGAGGAAAAGCAACATTTCGGAGGGGAGGACTGTAATATTCCCAATTAGCCCAAGCTAATGGGAATATACAATTTTGTTTCATTTTCCTGTTGCATGAATAAATGTGTAAAGAAGGACAATAAAATTTCCTAAAATAGTGAATAAATTAATGCCACATGTGAACAAAGCTAAATCTGGGCTATGTAAATAAAATACCCTTATGTGTTAAAGGGATTTAATCAATTGACTGGGTCAACCATGACCAAATCAATAGATTTGTCTAGAAGAAGTGATCCTCATTGATGCGTAGTGCAGCCTTAGTTGGAGGTGGCACATGTGAAAGAAGCTAAATCATTGAGATGGTTTAGGGTTTTGTAAGAACTTTATCTTATAAAAGGAAGAGGAGGATAACATGAGAGGGTTGTTGATGATTATCATTTTCTGAAGATTTTGTTTGTTTAGACATTTCTTATTCTCTTGGTTGTTTAGCATAGAATAGTGATATTTAGCACTGGGTGTTCTTGATCAGGAATCCCACCTCCTTCCTTGATTACAAGGAAAATTTTAGGGGCGAATTTTAGCCCAAAGGTGAATTTTAAAGAGTTTTAAATTTTGGTAGGCGAATTTTTTATATAAAACCCATTTTCTATAGTTTTATATAGTTAGCCCTATAATTATTTTAAAAATAATTAATTATTAAGTGTTATCCCAACAAAATAAATGCGCTTAAAGCTTAAACCATGGAATTCTCCTCCTGATTTTCTGGTTTGGAGTTGATTTCAATGGCATTCGCCTAGATTTATTGGGTCGTGGGAGGGATTGGAATGATTCGCCCCATTTTTACTGGTTCAGGCTTGGAAGTTGGAGGTGAAACAAATATTTAATGGCATTCTCTTGAATTTACTAGGTTTGGGGAGGGATTGGAGTGATTCACCCCCATTTCAACTGGTTGGGGCTTGGAAGGGGCTTGGAAGTTGATTGTTGGAGGTGCACGGTGTAGGATGCATTGACTAGGGAAAAAACTTACAAGATCTGGTTCAGATGACGCTGAACAATGCAGGATTTCTTGATTCAAACATGATTATTATTCTAAATGACAATAAGCAGGTTTCCTTGCCTACTGCTACTATAGATGGCCTGGCCACTCCTATGGGTGCTCTTAGCAGTGCTCTTTCCAGGCTTCAAGGCAGCAAAAAATTCCGAAAATTGTGAGAAGTAGCCAAGGTTGACGCCTATTCCACCCCTAAGCTCATAGATCTATACTCGTGGATTTCTTGGTTGCTTTCTTTATGTGTGTACAAAGAAGTCTAAATTGCTGATTTTTTTTCAGGTTCTTACAGATCAAATTTGGGGTGCAACCCACGATATAGTTACAAAAGTGGATGAATATGCTAGAGGAATGTTTAGTGCACCTGGTTTTTCCCTCTTTGAAGAACTCAGACTCTATGACATTGGCCCTGTTGATGGACATAACATTCAAGATTTGGTAGCTATTCTTGAGAATGTGAAAAGCATGCCTGCTCCAGAGCCTATCCTCATCCATGTTGTCATAGAGAAGGGGAAGCGTTATCCACCTACAGAGAAATCAGTTGATAAACTACATGGTATGGTTATCTGCACCTAATTTGATCCCTCATATGGCATCTCTCCTATTTAAAATTGCATATACCTTATGCAATTTCCCTAATTTTTTTTGACCTATCTACTGTCTCAGGACATTTTCAGACTATAGAATAAAAATCTACGATTTCTCTTTCAATTTTTATGGTATTTTATGAAATTCACTGAATTGATCATCAATCTATCTCTACTTTTCTCATTCATATTACTCTACTTGTCTCTCTATGTCTGTCTGAAATTGAAACCCTTTATGGTCTAGGTGTGGTGAAATTCGATCCAGCTACTGGCAAGCAATTCAAGCATAAAATCTCAACACTCGGCTACACTCAATATTTTGTGGAGAGCTTGATCGCATAAGAGGAGAGAGATGAGAAAATTATGGCCATCCATGCTGCTATGGGTGGGGGAACATGGCTAAATTACTTCCAGAAGAGGTTCCCCGAACGCTGTTTCGATGTGGCCATCACGGACCAGCATGTCGTGACCTTTGCAGTAGGGCTTGCCACAAAAGGATTGAAACCCTTTTATGCAATCTATTCGTCCTTCTCACAATGAGGATATGATCAGGTAATGGATTCACTACACTACCCTGGAAATGAAATAAACTGAACTGAACAAATCCTTTAATGGAAATTTTTGAACTATATACATTCATCAGAGTCGAGACTATAATCTTATTTGAAATTTTATATTCATTCATGGCTTTGTACCACTAGTTGCAATTATAACAGTTAATAGTAGCTGGAATATTTAGGTTTGGTTACAATAGTATCCAAAGTTAAGAACATATCTGAAAGTAGGTGCCCAGACGCGAAAATCCAACTGTAGATTAGCGTCGATATTCACTACCATCACAATATTAATTAGATTATTATAGAATGAAATTGAGAAAACTGGTATTGCTAAGACTTGTTAGATTGTATGGGGCATTTTTAGGTGGTTCATGATGTTGATTTGCATAAACTCCTTGTGAGATTTTCCCTTGATAGAGCAAGGCTAGTGTGGGCTTGATATGTAACCTATGTTAATAGGTTAATTAAAGTAAACATTTTACTTCAAAGTTCAGTGTTTTACAATAATTTGCAAAGCTCTAGCATTAGGACCTCACCTACCTGAGCGAAGAGCTAGTTACTTTCTGGGCTCTCTGATTATGAAAATGGCTATGGATTCTTGTTACATTCTCAGTCAAGACGAATATTTATAGGAAGTATATAGATTCTGTGTGATATCGGAGCCAAAGTGGAGATGCTTTTCAACCTTATCTAGGGAGGGAAAACCCTATCTCCATGATGCATTGTTCTCTATATTCATGTTTATTGATTAGTAATGGAGCATCATGATTTCACTCTTTATATGTATAGAATTTAAATGGAGACAATGAACTAAAAGGAAAATTGCAATATTTTATGTGTACTCTTACAAGGACTTGAAATGAGAACTGTGATTCAAATTTTCTCATTAATGGTTTATAAACTGAGGCTAGTTGCTTGTAAGTTTGTCTTTTGGCATGGCACATTGTAGCAGAGATTTATTGTTTATATATGACTTATATTTCCAAATGAAAAAGGATGCTTAGCTCAACATGTTTTCTTGTTGGTCAAACTAAAGTAAATATTTTACTTCAAAGTTCAGTGTTTTACAATAATTTAGTAGAGCTTCAGCATCAGGACCTCACCTACCTAAGCAAAGAGCTAGTTACTTTTTGGGCTCTCTGATTATGAAAATGGCTATGGATTCTTGTTTACATTCTCGGGCAAGATGAATATTTATAGGAAGGATATAGATTCTGTGTGATATCAGAGCCAAAGTGGAGATGCTTGTCAACCTTATCAAGGGAGGGAAACCCCTATCTCCATGATGCACTATTCTCTATATACATGTTTATTGATTAGTAATGGAACATTAGATGGTTGAAAGTTAAACAAAGGATTTCACTCCTTGTATGTATAGAATGTAAATGGAGACAAAGAACTAAAAGGAAAATTGCATTCTTTTATGTGTACTCTTACAAGGACTTGAAATAATATTGTCAGTGATGTCAAAAATATCCTATTCAAGAAGGGAGTTAGTATTATTGGGGTTGAAGGGATGGGTGGAAGCGGCAAAACTACCATTTCATTAGCCCCTTGCAACGATCCCAAAGTCAAAGGTAAGAACAAATCCCTTGTTTTAATCGTCAAACCAAGCTTCCATTTTATTGCTTCCCTTTTTGTTTTTTCAGTGCTTATTCTCATTGTGATTATCAGAGTTCTTCCAAAACAATATAGTTTTCATAACTGTTGCACGGTCTCCAAATGTAATGGGCATTTTGGAGATTATGTGGGATAAAATAATCGGAGGTCAAAGGCCTATTTTTCATAGCGTTGAGGATGTGTAGAACAAACTGCAGAAGAAAATCAGTTTAAAAGGAAATCCACATATGTTGGTGATTTTGGATTATGTTTGGTCAAAATAATATGTGGAACAGTTGTTGTTTGAAGTAGAGGGTTGCAAAACGGTTATCACAACCAGGCAGGATCTCACTATTCCACATAAAGATAGCAGTCACGTGTATAACATGCCCATGTTCCAGAAGGCTGATGCCCTGTCTCATTTCTATTTCTGGGCCTTTGGACAGCCTTTGATTCCAACAAGAAATGATGAAGTTGTTGTTAAACAGGTATGAATATGACATACTATTAAAAATCTCGTACCCTAACTGCTTGTTTCTCTATCCTGCTCGAATGCTTTGCATCCTATTATACAGTGTTCAAACTCATATTGATTTTATGTACATTTGACAGATAAATGGTTTTATAGGTATAAAATCATAGAGTTAACAACTCCATAGAATTTTTTAATGATATATATTTCTAGAGAATATTAACATGTTTAACTGCTAAAATATTTGTCGGTTGAAGCAGTCTGTATGGGTTTACCACTTTCCCTCAAGGTGATTGGAAGCTCTTTGCGCAATGAACCACAACCAGTTTTGGAAAAGGCTAAGAAGAAACTTTCAAGAGCATAATCTATATCGAAACATCACAGAGAGGATCTGCTCCATTTCTTGGAAACAAGTATTGATGTCCTTGAGGATGAAACAAAGGACTACTTTATAGACTTGGCGGCATTTCCCAAGGGTATAAATACCTGTGTAGATTCATTGCTAGATATTTGGGTATATTCCCTTGGAATTGACAGGAAAGATGTTTTTTTGGTCTTGTTAGAACTTGCAAGTCGAAATATCCTAAATCTCACAAGAAATTCAAGGTGAGGAACTTGCTTAGATTTGTTGCCTTCAATAAATTTGTTGATTGTTTTGTTCTTCTCATTATTCATATTTGTATCTCAACTTAATTTTAAAGTATTTTATGAGCACCAACTTTGCAAAAAAGTTGAGGAAAAAAAAAATCAGAAATCAAGAATGGAAGATAAATCAATGTGTTAGCTAGAAAAGATAAAGGTGTTTTTCAGATCACTACCTTTGGTTAATACAATTTTTGATGTATCAAGAGTCTATGCATCTCATTTGATTGTGCTAGTGAGCTTTTCTTTACTCAACATGATGTGATGCATGATTTAGCCTTGCGTTTGGCTAGCCAGGATAGTGCAGTTCATAAGAGGCTTTTCATGCCTGCTAAAGAGGATGGTAGTCCCACAAACTGGTTAGCACTAGAGCATACATCTCATGTTCAATTTGTTTCAATTCATACAGGTCATCCCTAAAACTTATTTTCTTTTCCCTGCTTAAGCATTGAATAATTATTTGTTCAATTTACTAATTTTTCAAATTTAATAAGGAAGCATTTTTATCAGCATAGCATCTCAGCTTTCTGACTTTTGCATTTCTAGGACATCACTATAGGTTCAATCGAAGAACAAGATTGGTCTCAAATAGATTTTTCTGAGGTGAAAGCTCTGGATTTTTTCTTTGATGCAAGTCAATACTGTCTTCCAACATTTTTACATACCATGCCAAAACTTTAGGTTCTTATCATGTACAATTACAATTCAATTTAGTACTAAAAGACCTGTCAGTATTTCGTCAGTTACCCAGCTTAAGTCTGTATTCCTTGAGAACTTGATACTACCTCCTCTTTACGAGTACTGTAGATCTTGGGAGAACTTGGAAAAATTCTCTGTATGCCTTTGTCAGGACTCGATAAATATGACTCTATTTGACAAGGGGCAAGTCCTAGAGTTTCCTAAGTTTGTAAAAATTATCTTCGATCACTGTAGCGATTTGGAGGAATTGCCAGCAAACATATGTAGTTTAATCTCCGTGGAAATGTTGTTTGTCACAGATTGTCATCCTATCCAAAATTTACTTGATGACTTGGGAAATTTAAGGTCACTTAGGTTGTTGAGATTGTCTGCAAGTCCAAGATTGTCAATGCTTCCTCCTTCCATTCGCAGACTTCAGCAACTAGAATTTCTTGATATTTCACTGTGCAGCTCTTTGAAGGACCTTCCCGTAGAATTTGATCAACTATCAAACATAAAGGTTTTGGACATGAGAGAGTGCTCTGGACTCACTTTAAGACTAGTGTTTTTGCACAAGAATTATGGTTAATATTCTCTATAATTTATGAATAATAAGAGGCCACTTGGGGCAAGATCTGTGATTTATATTGTAGAAAGTGAGATTGATTATTACACTCCAAAACTTTATTGTATAACTGAAAGTTACATGATATCTGTCTATATGTGAGAGAACTAGAAATTTCATATTTTGTAACTTGGTCAAGCAGTGGCTGTGAAATCGCTCACATATATATGTACAAAATTGGCATTGGAAAAAATGAGTGAAAATTTACGTCTTATATGTATTTTTTCTTCATGCAATTTTGTTTTTACAACTTTGTATAATTCCTTATTTTTCCATACTAATATATGTATTTTATGCCATCGTATGCAAGAAAAGCAAAACATCATCTGTTTTTTTTTCAATGTCTTCGGAACATAAGATAAAATGCCTTTTGTTTTGGGTCAACTGTGTGGATGTCAAAGACACTTAGATCTTTGATGCTCATCAAAGAATGGCTTAACATTCATGATAGAGGAGAGGTTCATATGAAAAAAATGCTCGAAGTGTGATTGATTATTAGTTATGTTTAAGAGAAATGTTCTACACTAGCATGATTTCTAAAATTCATTTATATTTTCCCCACACATGCAGCTTCATGAAACTACACAATCTTCATCTGGAGAAATCAATGTCAAATTTCAGATAATGAAAAACACTTTGGAGGCCATGTTGAGATCTATGTACTACATAAGAGACGAAATATCTAATGTTGTAAGTATATCCAATTATATACTGCAATAAATTTCATAAATTTAGAAGTTAGAATAGAATTATTCATATTTGTACAATGTAGTTTTTATTGGTCTTATTAACTAGTTGATTGAATTGTTAATTTGAATCTACTCCATAGTTTTCTGAGACTTGCCATAATAGGTTTTCTTCTACGTGAACTTTTTACAAGACTAATATGTAATGCAATTCCACGTGTTTGTTTCGGACTACTATATGGCTAAATTCCATGTTTGTTTTAGAACTTCACATGTAATGCAATTCCACGTGTTTGTTTTCAGGGTGCAACTTCAAGTGGGCAGGCATTGAGGAATGGCCAACAATAATGTATTTGAATATAGCAAAATAATTAAATGTATTTGGTTTGGATTTTGAGACATGAAAAGTGAGAATTCATTACTTTATGAATATTTCAGTGTGTGGGTGGGAAAAAAATTCAATATGAATGGTTAAAAGAGGGAAAGGGATAACAATGGCCAAGGGCACAAATTGGTAAAGTAGAAAACGCAAATTGTAATATCTAATCACATTGTTTTACTCTTCATACAAAATGGCCTAGAAATAAATAGTGATGATTTCTTCTTGCCAGAGTAGGCCTTTCTATTGTTATTATTACCCATGAAACACGAGCATGAAGGAGAGGCTGATTATTTATGGTACTTAGCCTGAATTGCATGCTCAATCTACTATAAAAATTCCATGATTAATTCTGGGATGTTTTGTGTAGTTTATAGTTGCCATGCCATCTCCTAGCTAATCTAAGATAGCTTATACATAAATCCACTTCACCATATATGTATGTATGGGTAAAAGGTTATGCATCTAACCATTAAATCTTTATTATGTATTAAAATGCATGAATATGGGCTATCTTGTATGTAGACTTGTACATTTATTAATCTTTTAGTATTAGGTCTCAGGGTTTCTAATTTCAATAATTATAACAGGCCACTTTCATAAGCTCATAGTTTGTATTAATGTTCTAGTATTAGGTCTCATGGTGTCTTATTTCAATAATTGTAAAAGGCCACTTTCATGTAATAATAGTTACTTAATTGTAACTCAATACTTGATCAATACAATTAACAACCTACATTGCAGAGCTCTTCCTCAATATTATTTGGATGCCTCTAAACATTGTTTTTCCTATTTTCATTTTCTACTTATTTGGGGTTTATTGTTATTTTATTTCTTCTTGTACTATTGTAGTTGCAATAGTAGTGCATATTTGTATGCATACAAATTGGTTTACGAGCTACAAGGCTGAGATTTTGGCAAAAAGTAATCAAACTTCCAATGTTGATAAATACAAAGAATCACGAAAAATAATCACTTGGTGTTTCTAAATGACATTTTTTCACATGACAGCTTGCGAGACTAAGGCAGCTCAAGAAAATTATAGAAATACAAAAGCACACTTTTAACTAGAAAAAGCACACTTTTAATTGTGCTATTCATTTAACTAGAAAAAATACACTTTTGAGGAAGTGAAGTAGGCATAACGAGCTCTATTTAGGAGACTTTAATGATTGTTGAAGGCTCTGTTCTATGCATGAGGTTGACACCTGTAGGGAATCTCCAGATTGATATTAAATGTGACACTGATTACACATCCTATTCATGGTTAAGACGAGCATAGCAGTTAGGATTTACGAAAGTTGTTTTGGGGATTGCAATTACTGTTATGAAAATGGAGAAGAGCGCTGCCATCTGCAGACCTGTTTTGATGGCAATAAAGGAGCTATTTATAGTGGATCAAGGGCATATTTATATCATGCTAAGTGGAAGTCACATCAAGCACTTAATACTTGTGTGAGAGTGCTCAAGTGGGAGTTACATAAAACAAGTCTTATGAGATTCCTGAGCAACATTAAACTAGAAGTTGCACCAACTATTCTAAGGGAGGTGAATTTTTTTGTAAGGTTATGTGTTATCCCAAGGATGGAACATGCATAGGTTATTACGTAACAAAGGTGCTCAATAAGAAGTTACAATCATTCATCACAGGATGTTGTTATGGCAGCATGTGGGGCTGACTCCAGGGAGTTACTCCTACTCTTCTAAGCTTGAGAATGGTGCTGATCCCAAATCTCAATGAACAATGTGCTTGTAAAGATTATAATAGGTTTGATCATTGGAAGGATCTTTATCATTTTCCTCCTTCTTCCTATATTTTCTCATAATTCTGTCTTTGGCATTCTGTTTTTATGTTTATTGTTGCATGAGACTGATCCCACACTGTAGGTGCATATGAATATTTTGGCTATGCTTATAGCTTACTTTGATATAGCAAACTGATTTAAAGCTTTGTTATAGTATAACTGTATAAGTTATATTGACTAGATTCTTCTCTACAATTATTTTCATCAATTGAAAGACTTGAACTCTTTTGGTGGTGGATCCATGTTCATGTGTGTGTGTGAAGGCTTAGTTTTCTCTATTTCTTTTCTTGTTTTCCCGTTGAAATCAAGTTGTCAACTTAGCTAGTTAGTTTCAATACATTACTCTAACTAGTTTTCTTATTTATTCAACTCCTTACCCCCTCACGAGGCACTAGATTTGATTGTACGGTATTTGTTCTAAGTTTTAAATTTATTCAACAGATCCTAGAAGTCAAAATCTGCTATTACAGAGCAAAAGGTCTCACTTCCTTGCATGTTTTTCATTGCAGTCTCAAATAGGACAGAAAAACCTCTTCTGAGCTTGAAATTTTTTTCCCAAGCATCTTGAATCTGAGCCCAAGCATCCCCTCTACCCCTTCCTCAAGTGGGCATGAATCAAGAATAAGCAAGAGAAATAAGGATTAAGCACCAACATACTTTCGAAACATTACATTTGAGGCCTCACAATTTTGGGTGATAACAAAACCTTAATCTAACTCGTAATAGTTTTGTGTTATTTTCTATTTTAGAAAAATATTCTTTCTTGTAATGTTTCCCTAGGTTAGATTTATGGTGCTTAATTTTGACTTAATGATCCCTCAGTGGTCATTAATGTCATTTATTAATGGGTTATTAATTAGTCCCCATTGGTTGTTAGGGTTACATAATCTAACTCTAAAAGCTATAATTGAGGTTGTAATTCACTGAAGAATATACTTATAATTAGCCCAAATGAGTGAAATTTTAATTATTTACCAAAACAATAAGTTATTCTAGAATTCAACCTTTGGTAAAGGGGGTTTCTATGTATTATCTTATTAAACCCCTTTACAACATAAACCAAGAAAGTATAAAATAGAAAATGTCATGCTGCACAATGTATTTAAGGTGTTTGCAAAATAAATGTTCTAATATGGCGTAGAGTGATCTCACAGTTCAACAACAACTTGAAAGAGAGGAGAGGCTAGCCTTTTATAATTTACTTTGTAACAACTAGATAATATCTAGTTCAATCTCTCTCTCAAATAATATTTTACTTGTCATCCACATGTTGGAGACTAAGTAAATTATAACAAAATATATTTTTAATACAATGATTTTCCCACTAAGGGAGTTTAACTTGGCCCAAATAACCCTTGGAATTCCAATGCTTCACCTTCATTGACCCCAGACCACCCTCTTAGACCCTATCTCTCTATAATCGCCCCCTTTGAATCCCAGTAAACTTTACATGAACATGAGGTATTTACTCCCATTCCTCCTTACCCTAGAAGGAAACCAAATTATTCTAGTCTCCATTAATATTTAAGTATAGATCAAATCTCTTACTATATCTAGGTAGCTATAGTAATGGGCAGAATATTGGCATCATGTAAAAGGAAATTGTTAATATAAGATGTCAAGTCTGATCTGTTAAACCATGAGTAATCTCCTTCGGCAGAAGACTAGCATCATGAAAAAGGAAACTGTTAATATAAGATGTTAAGTCTGATCTATTAAACTGTGAGTAATATCCTTGTGACAGTATGTTGTAATTTTATGTTTGAAAAGTATTTTGAGATAGCCATAAAGCTGGAACATGATGGAGATTGTATTTTTTTTTCAGTCCTTCTAATCAAACATTAAGAAACACAACATTCATAGGTTAAGGCCTTAAAACTGTCCTATAAAGTGAAGCACGTGTGATTCAAATCTTTACATCGTTTAATTTGTTACTTCATACATTTTAATTTTTACATCCTATAGATATCCTCTTGGATGATTTTTTTCATCTTTTATTTGGTTGGTAAGAGATGGTCAGGTGCATATATGGAATATTTGAAAGGATGAATTTGGTCCATCATAATACTAATTGAATCAAGGAGATCAAGCCGAAGGAGTAGCTGTTGCAATGGACTCTGACGAGAAAAATGCCAAGTATGGATACCGATCATACCCCTTTGTTGTATCTACAGATTTTTGAGCATAGTGTAAAATATGGACAAGACAAAACATTGTCTCAAGTAGCAAGGGGTGAGCTACAAACTCTATAAGGATGATGGGTTGAGGAATTGGCTATTTGCATTGAACAATGTGACAAAGGAGGATGATTTATACTCTCTTTGTAGAAGACTAATCAGACTCTAATAAACTAGATACCCAAACCTTGGAACCATTTAGAACTCTGGGTTGGGCCAAGAGTGTGCATGAGTGACATCTTAGTATATATGTCTTGAAAAATATTTGAGAAACACTACCTCTCAAGAAGTTCCAAGGGCCCATAGCCCTTTTTGGGTTAGGGCTGAAGTGCATGTTGCAAAATAAAGTGAGGTCTTGTGAATAGTACACTTAGATAAGTATATGAGTTTGTTATCTCGATCTCCTCTCCTTTGAGAAAGAAATGGTGATCAGGGAGAATTTTCTTCAACACATTGAAGATAATGACTTTGGTTTTTACCTAGGTTGACAGTCAACTGATGAAGATCACAGAAACGGGCCAGGGCATCGAGTTGTCTTTGCAATTTGTCTGGGGATGAGACTCGAAGGGCCACATCATCTGCAAACATCAAAATATAAATTAAGACATGGTGTAGAAGGAAACCATTTCCATATTGTATGTGCTCATGCAAGGACTCCAACTTGTCAATATAGATCCAAATAGTGTAGGGGACAAGGGGAAACCTTGTTTTACCCCAATGATACTTAGGATAAAATCTGATAGCCCATGTGTTGGTGCATAGATGACCAAGGATTGACTCATATAAAATGCATAATGGTTGAAAAAAGGGTTTCTGAGATGCCAATATCTATGAGTATGTGGAATAAAACCTCTATCGGGACAGAGTCAAAAGCCTTTTTGAAAGTCTACGAAACAACAGTAAAATTTCCAGGAACAATGTTGGGCTTCCTCAATTGTGGCCTAGAGTGTAAAGATGTGATTAATATTCTGGTGCTCAAGTTGGAATCCAACATTTCCTCTAGTTGTATGTTGCATCTTCTAAATCTCCCTAAATAGTTGTAGGTGGAGGGATGTAGCATAGAGCTTCAAGAAGAAAGTCACAACAAATAGGTTGAATGGACTGCAAGGTACATCAGAAACAATACGTAGTGGGAGCATGAGTGCAACTCCCATAATGGAATATCTAACTTCTGAGGTCCAAGACCTAGAGGGTAAAATTCTTCATCTAAGATATAAAATGTTACAAATTTGAGAGTCCAAGAGAAGAAAGGGTCCCTCTCAAGAACTTGAGAATCAAGAGAAATATCTTGATTGAAGGTTGCCTACAGAAAGTGATCAATGTTTGGTGGAGGTATCACCTACTAATTAGGGAGAATAAGGATAAATTTTTTGCCTATAAAACTGTATTTCCAATAGGTAAATCTCTCCTACCATCTAAAGCTCAAGTGAAGAATCCCCTAATAGAGGACTGGATAAATTGGAATATCTGATGTTTTGGAAGATCTAATCTTGTGCATATAGTTTTCTCTTTGTAGATACCTCGATTAGTGGGAAGGAGGTTTCCTTATGTGATTGTAAAAAGGTCCTGGAAAAAGACACTATTGCAAGGGTCTCATGGGTGGAGGTCAGGGGTCTTCTCAAGATCTCATGAATCTGCATACTGAGGTTGCACTGCTCTCTACGTGTAAATTATTACTTCTATGTGTGAGGACTACAAAGGAGGGAGGTGATTATCTTGTTGTAGGTTGATGGGATTTATTTTAAGGCTCCTCCATTTGAGTCTGTTGTGGGTGGCAAAGTCAACAAGTCGAATTGTGCCCCGACTGGATGAATTTGTAACATCAAAGCTTGTTCATTCAGCATAGCAGAAAATCTATTTTTTCGAGTGATATTGTTGTTCAAGTCATATAAGGAAGCCTCTTTACACTATCACTGAAAACAAGAAAAAAATCATGTGAAAATCCCTTGAATTTGAAGAGGAATCATAGAAAAATATATATGCAAAAATCATTTTGAAAATATTTGAATGCAAAATGTTTATCAACAGTTTGCAAATATCAACACTTTATAAATATCATTTTTTTTCAAATATTAACAGTGTATACATCCCAAATTTTTTTATAGGTATACAACCTTAAGAAAACAACTAGTATTCTAGTTTGGTTACTAAATATAAAACTTTATGAAAGACATGACAATTGTTGGCTTATCTCAACCCAATGTTTGAAGGAAGAGTCTTGATTTCCAAGATCCATGTCTTCTATCATTTGGTGAAATATGTATTTCTTGAATTCTAGAATTTTCTTGAACTGGATTTGTTGATATCCTATGATTTGAAGCAGTAGAATGAGATAATTTTATGAGATTAAGGACCATATTTCTCAACATATTTCGTTCTTACTCCACGGAATAGATTTTATTTTTTTATTGGATTTTTGTTCTCAATTATGGCATTTTTAGAAGTGCACTAGTGGTATTTTTCATATAATTTTGTAGTTACATAGAAGAGGGAAGTCTCTTGCATTGAATGGATTATGTCTTCAAATAAATTCTTGGACTTCCTAGGCTTCTCTAATCCATGGATATTATAGGTAGAAAGAAACAAAATTGTCAGCCAATAGTTCTTAAGGGGTTCAAACTTCCATTCATGACCGTGAATTCAAGATATAGCAAAAAACACACTACATTGCATACCACAAAACATTACAAGAGAGCCTAAGATCTACAGATTTTTGGAGCCAAATAAACTTGAAGCACCGAATCCAGATAAAACCTAAAGACCATATCCCCAGAATAAAGTTCTTGGAACACCAACAGACAATAATTCACTGAAATTATAAACAAGAAGAACATTAAGACTGAAGCCAATAACTATGAGTATGCCAATATCTCTAAGTATGTGGAATACAAGATCTATGGGGAAAAATTCAAAATATTTTTTGAAACTCTATGAAACAACAGTAAAATTTCTAGGAGCAATGTTTGGCTTCCTCAATTGTGGTCTAGAGTGTAAAGATGTGATTAATAGTCTAGAGCTCAGGTTGGAATCCAACCTTTCCTCGAGTTCTATGTTGCCTCTTCCCAAGCTCCCTAGAGAGTTGCAAGTGGAGGGATGAAATATAGAGCTTCAAAAATAAAATCACCACAAATAGGTCTAATGGACTGAAAGGTACATCATAAACAATATTTAGTGGGAGCATGAGTGCAACTCCTATAAAAGGCATATCTAAATTCCGAGGTCAAATACCTAAAGGGTCAAATTCTTCATCTAAGATATAAAATTTTACAAAACTGAGAGTCCTAGAGAAAAAAGGGTCCCTCTCAAGAACTTGAGAATCAGGAGAAATATCTTGATTGAAGGTAACCTGAAGAAAGCGATCAATGTTTGGAGGAGCTATCACCTACTAATTAGGGAGGACTAGGAGAAACTGTTGGCGTCTAAAACTGTATTACTAGTGGGTTAATATCTCCTACCATCTAAAGCTAAAGTGAATAATCCCCTGATGGAGAACTATAGATAAATTGGAAGATCTGATATTGTGCATATAGGCTTCTCTTTGTGGAGACCTGGATCAGTGGGAAGGAGGGTGTCTTATGTGATTGTAAAAAGGGCCTAGACAGAGACACTGTTGCAAGGGTCTCATGGGTGGAGGTAAGGGGTCTCCTCGAGATCTAATGAATCTACATACTGAGGTGCCACTGCTCTCTGCCTGTAATTTATTGCTTCTGTGTGTGAGCTCTACAAAGGAGGGAGGTGATCATCCTATTGTGTGGGTTGATGGTAGTTATTCGAAGGCTACTCCATTTGAGTCTGTTGTGGGTGGAAAATCCAACAAGTTGAATTATGCCCTGATTGGATAAATTTAAAGCATAAAAGCTTCTTTATTCAACATAACAGAAAATATATTGTTTCAAGTGATACTATTGTTGAAGTCATATAAGGAAGCCTTTGTTTCCTGCATATTAGATAAAACCTTTGTACAGTGAAAAAATTTGTAGTGATATCTTTTGCTAATATTTGAAGTGTTTTCTTACATTTCTAACATTGAAATCTAAAATGAATATAACCTATAAAATTCTAATATAACTTCATACATTGTGGTGCTCTCTCTAAATAAGGTTCTGAGAAATCCCTAAGCTCAGAAAAATTTCCTTCACTGAAAACTATCAAGTCTCTGCTTTTGAAATAATTTGAACAAAAATAGTTTTCCTTCCCATAAAACATATCGGTCCCCATTTTTTTTACCATATTATTCATCTCATGGATCTATTTGTAGAGAAGCAGGGAGTTCTAATAATGCTGTAGAATCTAGATTTGCACGACAGTATTTTTGCTAGAGTTCTATCTTCATGGATTTTGTGTAATGGGTCTGTTTAAATTTGAATATTATGTTGCCTTCATGATCATTAATCAAACTCATCACTACTAATACACATGGAATCATCACCAGGAGCTACATAAATATCATTTGGCTCAAAGTCTGAGGACTCCTCAAACTCCTCTCCAACCTCAATATCAGTGCTAGTAGTAACATTAGAAACAACACTACACTTAGCAGAACTAAAAGAACGTGTTTTCCAAACTGCACAAGAACTACTTCCCTCACGAGTCACCATGTGCCATGCTTGGTCTGGGTGGTTCACTTCATTCAACTCCTGGTTCACCTACCATATCTTCATTGGAACCAACACCCCGAACTCCACTAGACAAACGATTCACCATTTTGTACTAGTGATTCGCTATTTGTACTAGTGATTCGCCATGATTTTACAAGATAATATAATATTGTGAGAGATTTGCCAAAATATATATATATATATTATATTATTAATAAAATCTCCTTCCATTTTTCCTATGTATCATGGGGATTCACCCATTTATTATACATATAAATTTAGGGGGGCTCTTAAAATTTTCCCTGCTTGAGTAGCTCTTGGAGGAGTCTTGCATTTCTTGTCCACAATCAGGCATTTGGCCAAGCTCTTCTTCCAACTACAACATAGATCCTGTTGAGGGTTTGGTTGTCTTTGTAAGCTGCAACAAGTGGAGGCTAGATCTACTCAAATCTAGGCCATTCTAGTTCCTTTTTTTAGTGGGAAAGTCTTCTATCCCCCTGGCAAGAGAGTGTTGGATGATTGGAGCATTGATTTCAGACATTGGCTTGAAGCCACATATGTTCTAGAGCCTAAAACACAGTTTTCATTCCAGTACCGCATTATTTGCAAGTGTACATTTGTTGGGTGTTTTGGCACACTTTTGGAGGAGAGATCTCTAATGTTGGGGTTTTTCCCTTCACTGTGGTGATCCATGGATTTCAGATCTGATCCATGTCATATTCAGATCTGATCTGAATACTGTTGTATTTTCTTTATAATTTCTGAATCATTCTACAGATCTGCAACATAAGATCTCAGATCTACTCCATGTACTTCACTTTTTTCTGAAAACCCCAAGGGGCATTTGAAGAGGAGCCTATGTATTGTACAGATCTGATATAGATCTAAATTTTTGTACACAGATCTGCTCTAAATCTGAAGTGTAATCTACTGTTGTTTCAGCCAATAAAAATAATGTTGTCAAGATTTTTCAATCAAATATATGGTTGCAGCACCTCATTTTTTAGGGTTTATTCATGTAAAGTCTTCTATTTTCTGTTCTATAACTCATGGGATTCAATATAACTCTTATAAATTGATGTAAATTTTATTTTTGAGCCTCCATATTGGCCTCCTGCTTTTATTTGGATGAACTGCATTATTTCTGAGTAGTATTGTTTAATATTGTTGTTATTCCCATTTTGGGGATATTACAGGGTTGAACCCGCCTGGCCCTACGATGGGGCAGGATGAAAACATGCCCAATTTCATTCTTAGACTCATTTTCGGTGCCAGACCCAGAAGCTTTTCCTTCATGTTTAGAGTGCATTTCTTGGGTTCGGTTACCTCTAATATCTTTGATGTTTTTGTAATTCCTCAAGTTCCTGAAACCACCAAAGTTTCCATTGAAAAGGAAGGGAAGTTTATTTCAATTTAGGCAGTGGTGATGAGTATGGTCCGTGTTTTGACCATGCCCCCAGCCTTTGTTTCCTAGGACTCTTACAACCCCTCCCCCAGGTGGGTCATTCGCTTGGGTGTTGTCATTCAAAGGTTGATCGGGTTGCGGGCCAGTGTTTGGTTGGGGTTTGGTAACCTCAGGGCCACATCTGTCGACCCCTCGGGGGCTGTCAAAAGGTTTGGCTGAGAGTCATTCGACCATAATATTCAAGCATTAGAACTATGAGCTGAGGCATGGAGTTGACTAGGACACCCTGGCAAGTATGATGTGGCCCTGGAGTTCACGGATTGGCCAAGGAACTAGTGGCGGGGATGTTTTGCATACCTCTAATGAGATCACGGGCGAGTGGGTGCAAGTCCCTCAGTTGGTCCGATGTGACCTCATAGAAAGGTGGGTCCTCCTTGGGGTTATTCTCGGGAGGTGGAGGACCAGTGTTTTAAAATACGATTTCTCCCTATGGAGTTTTCACAGGGTATTACTTGCGTGGTGGGAGCCTACCATCTAGGCCCTCCTTCTAGCGCCAAAATCTGTTGACAGGGAAAAATTTCTTACCAGCAGTAAATGGATCTCCCCAGTATAAAGTCCCAACTAGACTCTAGACCGTTTGTGATAGGGATCCCATCCGGGATGTAAGTCTAGCTACCGTTGAATATGTTTTTCTCGGATGGAGGTGTATTTCGAGAAAAAGAGGATGCACGACTATTTGAATGATATGAAACAAATGGTCGACGGGCTCTCCTGAAAATGAAACATTATAAATATCAAAGTGAGATTCAAAGCATGCATCCAAAGTAAGTATTGTTAGCAACACATCATTAGGGTCATGCTCCTAAAGAGGCTTGTTTGACCAGAAGAGAAATAGTTCACTATGGTTGAAACACTCTTCAATTCCTTAAGCGTGTTTCCAAAAGATTAAGGCAACATCAATAACTAAGTTATTAACATATCCCTGTGCTAAACATCCACATATCATTAATACATCCAAAAATCTTAAACGTATAAATGATGCATGAACAAAAATGCAGATAAATCAGTTATAAAAAATAGCAGATATATAAAGACAAAATATTCATAATGTTAACACACATGAGTTCCCATCAGATCCAATAGTGGAGTCAAAACATTGCTTTTTATTCATTCCCAGAATCATGCATTCAATGTTGTACAATTATCTGTCCTCTCTATGGAGTCCAAAAAAGGCCCTTTACATTATCTCCCGAGGGAATAATTATAGAACCAAAAGTGACCTTTGGGCTACCTTGTCCTTTCAGCTTCCCGACTATTGGCATGGTCTATGACCTGGAAGGATTTGCAACTTGCGACCCACCTGTGGTTGCGACCTGCGACTGGATAATGTTTACGACCTACAACCTGCCTGTGTCTGCAACCTATAAAATTACCCTTTTCAAGGGAGAAACTATGTGATGGAAAGGTTTGGGACCTCCATCTGTTGTTGTTCTCTGAGATAAGTCTGTTAGGCCCGATAGTCAGCGGCTACTGGGGTGATATGAGGTGTGTCTTCTCCTAGACTATGAAAACACTCAAGGGTGTCTGGAACTAAAGTGCACCTCTTCACGGTGATCGGATTGGATATGGAGGCCAACTTAGTGTAGATCCGAACTGGTATGATGATGAACTGGTCGATGTTCTCCTTGGAAGCTGGGAGGTCCCTGGAAGCAGCTTCTTTCCTGATGGGTCCCAAAAATGTTTGGATGTCCTGGGTTACCTCTTCCCTCATCTTCCGTGTGGCTAATTTCCTTAAGGATAGAATGTGGTGTACCTCTACCATCGAATATATGACACTGATCAGTTGTTCATAGGCAGACATCACCTCCTCCACATATTTTACAAGTTTGTCCCCGGACTGCATCTTCATCCGTATCTGCACCTTGTTGTTCTGACTGCAGATCCAATCCTTCTTTGGCAGGGTGTCAGGAGCCTGTGGGTATCTTTCTAATCATTTAATTATGCTATCCAAAGCTATGGAGGCTTCCTTTAAGAGTGAAGCTCTTTAACTAGTTTCTGCTTGGGCCCCTAACAAAGGAGCGATTGTCTGTCTTATGGTAAAAATATCCTTGTACACCTACTTCATGGCATTCTATAAAGTATTCAACTCTATCGAATGGCGGTCTATATCCTGCTTCCCTGCGTGATCATGATTTGGAGCCTTTTATTCTCAGCTTCCAAGGCTTTATTTTCTGTCTCTGCTTGAGTAGCCCTTTTCTCGGATGCCTAGAGTCTACCCTACAAAAATAAGATATCTCTATTCATTCTACTAACATTTTCTTCTATGGAAGCTACAAAGGCAGTTCCGACCGATGCTATCATCATGGGGTTAGTCCTAGTGTCCAGGACTATGTCCTTTTCGGTAGTCACTGCGAGGGGTTCGGTTGGATTCCGTGCAAGGCATTTTCTCCTTTCCTAACTTATTTTATGAGTGTACTGTTCATAAGATGGCCTTGTTATATCTATTACATCATCCTCATGCTCCTCTATGATGTTGATTTCTGAGAGTGAGAGGTGTCCCCTTGTCATGGGAGTTTCCAGGAGTACCTCAATATGTGGCAGGTCTTCTTGTCCCCCAGTCTTCAAGGCCTGTGACTTGCTTCCCTCTACTTCTTTTGATGCACCCTCCTGTAACTTCTGAGTTTCTTCTTCCTTTCTCCTCTTTTTGTATTCTTCTTTATCCTACTCCTCCTTCAACCTATGCTTAGCCTCCCTCTTATGTCATTCTTCTTCTTCCTTCTTCTTGTGGACCTCTTGCTTCTTCTTCTATTCCTCTCTATGCTGCTTCTTCTGCTATTCTTCAGCCTGCTTCTTTTGTTTTTCTTCTTCTTATTACTGTGCCAAAGTATCTTGATATTTTTTGAGCTCTTCCTCTCCTAGCTTATTCTTGGCCTCTCGTTCTCCTTTGGCCTCTTTCTCTTTTCTTCCCAGTTGATCCTTAGGAGGATTACTGCTTGTAGTATTCTTTGGCCTTTTGGATTTGGAAGATGACGCTCCTCCTACGGGGTCCTTCCTTTTCAAAACATAAACCCTTTCTTATAGAGTTTGGTCATCCTGACTCCCTTGATCTCCATTTAGGTCGGTTGATCCTTTAGGAGTGGCTTATCTATCTGCATTGTACCAGTTTATAACCCATTCTTCAACGAGGCTTTCTATGTGTTGGTAGTTCTAGTTAAACTTGGCCCGCTTGTAGTGTGTGGGGATGATCCTTTCAAGATCATAAGATCTATGGGTGAAGGTTACGAAGTGAAAACCTTTGATGTATTCTACCTTCGCTTCCACTTCTTTGGAGTATTTGATAGTGTAGGCACCGATAGTAAGTGGGATGGTAGGCCAAGGTTTCTTCTTGCCTTTTTTGAGGGTATTGGAGAACCCATTCGTCATTTGATAGCACACCTCTTGTAGTAGCAGTTTGTTAGTGACAAACTTGGGTAGTGCGTGAGGTGCCTTGAATGATCCGAAGACCCTGACAAAATTATTCTCTGGAATGGGGAACCAGTTGGCTACCTTGGTTACTGCCTCCATGGCTCGACTGGACATGCAGGGGGGATCTTTATCGAAAATATGTCGGTAGAGCACAAGGATGAACCATTCTGAGATGGACTCCATATCCTGCTTGTATTTCGTAGCCTATAACAAATTTAACTCTTTGTGGATGGGACCAGTGTGCTTCGCATCCCAGTTGTGTGGCCATTCCTAAAAATTGCACCGCGCACACACTACATCTAAGAGGTAGGAGGCCATGTAGAATTCTGATGCACACCCCTCTTCTGGTACATGGGCTACTGATATGTTTCGCTTAAGAGCCAATATTACTAGGTATGCCCAGTTGAAGTGAGTGTCATAGGAGGTGACATACATGAGTGGGACCCATGTTCCACTAAAATTAGTGGCGTCCTTCCTACCATACAATATACACAACATTTCTGCCACGAACTTGTAAACCTTCCTAAGGCCATCTATTTTTTATTCCTGATCCTTCTTCCCTTTAAAATTCCCAGGTTCCTCCCACCAACCCTTCAAGGTGTCTTGTACTGGTACTTCATGTGTGGCGACCCATTTGACGTTGAAAGATTCCTCCCTAGCGGGGAGTGCATAGTATACCTCTGCGTCCTTTCCATTCATATTGGAAAAATTCTTCCCTTCATGATCACAGATGACCCAGAACTTGGAATCGACCTTCTGTAGGATCCATTTGACTACTTCTACGCACGGGAAGATTGGTGGGTGGGTGACAAAATAGTGAAGCTTGCACCTTTTGACTTGAATGTACACCTGCGGGTCCATGAGATCCTCTGGGAATTCTTGCTTTGTGAATTCTTGGTAAACTTGATACCATGTCATCTTGTCACCTTTCCCAAAGACATAGGAAGTGTCGCCATAGATATGGGGTGGTAGAGGAGGCATGTATCCTCCTGATAGCTCTATCTCTGAGCTTTTATCTCTCCTTTGAACTACTGGAGGCCCCATGTCATTTGAGACTGAAGAGATGGAGACACACTCGATCTTGGCTTCGATATCCCCTAACATGCTCAGAAAATAGTCCCATGATAAGACAAACGACATGAAAGAAAAAAAAAGGACTGACTAAACCTACTTAGGATTTGGATACTCATTTTAGGTTGTTGCGACCTCTACTGGTTGCTATAGTTGTGACCTGGCGACCTAGTAACAAGGTTGCATGGTCGCAAGGTCGCGCCTGCATGAACGGTTTCAACTTTACAACTCTGTGACTTAGCAACCGACGACCAGGTCGCAAGGTCTCCAAGTTGTCAGGTCAAAAAGTCGCAATCACGTGGTCATTCAATACTTTGCGACCTCAAAATTTCGTGACTCAGCAACCATGTTGCGAGGTCACTAGGTCGCGAAGTCGCAAGGTCAAAATAGGGTATTATGAGGAAAATTGGGTGATCGCGACCCACCGGGAAGATGTTGAAAGTGGGGGAAAACTCCAAGGCAGGGGGTGAACCAGAGTTGGAAAGCACATAAGAAGGCCAGAGAGGGATTCCTATGACTTCTTGAGGAAAAGGGAAAGGTTCAAAGGGGTGGAGGCATGAAGAGATTAGAAAAGGGAAGGTGAAACCCTAGCTAGAGTGATAGTGAGGACTGGGGTTGCAAACGAATGGTGTCAAGGGAAATTAATAGCTCAGGGCTGGGGCAGGTACGAAAATAATAAATGAAAAAGGAAACAGCAGAAGGTTTAGGTAGATTACCTGAGAAAAATTGTGCTCTGATTGGCTCGTCAGTCGTCTCGTTTTCTCCATTGTGTAGGTCAAATGCGACCTCCGCAACCCTTTTATTTATAAAGAGGTTGCACATGTGGTCATTAATGGAGGTCGCAAAATCACAAATCGGGCCTAGTCGGGCAAGGATTCAAACTTGTGACCTTATGACCTAGCAACCTAGAGGTTGCAAGGTTGCAAGGTCACGTAGTCACAAATGTGGAGTTCAGATCAAGATTGCAACCTTGCAACCTAGCGACCTTGATGTCGCTGGCTCGCAAGGTTTCATGGTCACAAATTTCTAAAATTTGCAAGGGGAGCAACTTTGTGACTTTGCAACCAACTTGGAAAAGTTGGATTTATCAATTAGTTCCGAAGACACCTGCTGGAAGTGGAATTTCTCAAGGTTCATGGCTGAGGGTGAGACAGGCATGTCTTTATCAAAGCGGTCAGGGGCTCTGAAACTTCAAATGGGTGCCAAATTTCGGAGAGTATTGTAGCAGTTACAAAAGTATGTATGACCATCCCATGCATGAAGAGTGATGGTGGATGGGGACAGGTCAGGTGAACCAAGTATTTTTTAAACACTAGCATCCATCACAGAGGTGAAGGTGCCTTCGTTGATGATACACCACTGAACAGTGGTGTTTCTTATTGAGACTAGTATTTTAAAAGAAATAGATGAAGGGAGTGGGGGATGTTCAATTTGGTCAACTTCAAAGAAAATCATATGATCATCTGAAGGATCCATGGCACCCAAAACAGAGAGTAGAGATTTCCATTTGATGGGAACGATTGGAGAACTTCTAGCATTGACATGGAAGCAGGATTTTGCACCAAGTCATCTATTATGCGATAGGTATGGGAGGCTTTAGATAAAGTAGAATTTCGACGTAATGGCCATTTGTGGATCTTAGTAATAACCTCTTCCTTAGGCTGAGGTATCTGCAAGGTACCATTTGATGATGGAATAGGCTCAGTGGAAACCTGGGGTTAGGACTCAAGTCCAAAGGTTGAATTTCTCTGTGTTGACCTCATCAGAATTCATCATGAGAATATGATAATTATGGGGACCAGATTTTTGAGATTGAGGGGATTCCTAACCTTGTGTATTTTCGATAACTATATATCCTTAGTGAGGAAATAGGTTGGTAAGCACAACCAGTTGATATGAAGTAGGATCTGATGGAAACAGAGCCATAGGTTTTTGTCATGTAGGGGCAGTTGCTTGAGCTTCCCATACTTGACACATCTGTGGTAAAATGGGACAATCATGAGTATAATTTCCATATATGCCGCAACATGCACAAGGCTTATTCGTATGAAGGGCCTTGTTATTCTTGGTTTATCTACCCTATTTTTTGGTTGTGGTATCACACTGATCTCCCTAGGGTGTATTAGGTGGAGGAACCTGGTTACCCTCTTTACCTTGGGATTTTTGGTTCTGGTTACCTTCCCCACATTCTTATTTTTTGTGTTTGTAGGATTGGTCATGCTCTGTTGAGCATATACTTTACGTTGAGGAGGAGGTGGCTATTATGGCAGAGGTTGAGGAGGCATGGGAGGCTAAGGTGTTGGCGTTAGAGGGGCACTAGGTGGTGCATAAGGAACATATAGAGGAGGAGAAACATTTGGATAAATAGGTCGAGAAACAACTAGTTGTGGCATATGTTGATGCGATTTGGGATAGATATATGACATGATTTCACCTAGATAAGGGTTTCCTAGTGGAAGGGGTTAATTGTAAGAGGTATTGGTACCACCCTGGGGTTGACCATAGCTCGTCGAAGGTGGAGCATATTGTAATATCCCTAAAATTTAGCTTTTAGCTAAATGGAATATTATATATTATTTTGTCACTAGGTAGGTGAATAAATGGGTAGGGAGGCCCATAAATCTCTTTAGCAGCAATAAAAACAATTCAAGTGTGAAAGGAGACCTTCTAAGAAGCTAAATAAAGCACCTTTGAGAATGAATAGGGGTTGGATCTTGTTGAATAGGTCAACTTTGACCAAATCAACAACGTTGTTATGGAGGAGTGGACATTAAATCAGGAATAATGCAGTTTTGGAGGGAAATTGATTGCATGGAGGTAGTGACCTAATTGAGTGGGGCCAAGGGTAAGAAAGCTCATAACCTATATAAGGAGAGGATGCAAACCATATTGGTTATGTTTTAGATTATTATTTTGTATATGGTCTGTTTAGAATTTTGGCATTCTTCAACTGTTTAGTTGAGTTTGCAATGCTATTTAGCACAGGGTGTTCCTGAGCAGGAATCCCACCTCCTTCCGTGAGAGGCCTCTTGGAGGAGCACTGCACTTCATTTCCACACTCAAGCTTAGGGCCAAGCTTCAGTCTTCAGCTATAGTGTAGTTTCTGCAGAATATTGCGTTGTGTTACAGGGTGCAGCAGTGGAGAATTAGATTGGGTGTCTTCAAAGCTAGTTTTACAGTGGAGGAAGGTTTCCATCCATTGGAAGGCTTGTAAAGAAGCCCCTTGAGATTTATTGACACATTTAGCAGTAGGCTAAGGATTATTTATCCCCTACAACACAGTTTCAGCCCTGATCTGTGTTATTCTAGGGAAGAGTTGCAGGGGTAATTGTAGTGGTTGTTTTGGGAGGTGATCTCTTCAGTGGAGGAGCCATTCTTTCATCCAGAGAATCTATTGGTGAATATATGTAGTTTTCTACATCAGCTTCAACCATATCTTCTCATTTCTATTGTTGCAGCATATCTTCATCCCTAGGGCTGCAGCTTACATTGCCACATTGTGTGCATTTTTCGGAAACCCTCTTGGGTTGTCTTGGAAAGTTGATTTAGTGCCAAGATCTGTATGTTTAGACTTTATTAGGGCCTATATCAGTATTTTTATATCATTGTATTATCTCCAGTTTTAGTTATGCTTAATATGACTGCGTTGTAGTTTCTCTCCGGCATTTTTTATTGTAACAACAACTCATATTTGGGAGTGATTTCCTATGGGAGGCTTGTTTCCTCATTGTATATGATTTACGCCTCACTATTTTGTATTTATTTGTTGCTCTAATACATAATCTTATGACTCCATATTGGTATCATGGTTTCATGTGTTAAATATTTTCTTCTTATTTCATTTTATGAGCGATATTTCTACTTTCCCCATTTGGGAATATTACAGTGGTATCAGAGCATAATCTTGGCTCAGCCTATGCATTCAGCCAATATGTCACCATAAGGAGAAGCTTCTCACAAGAAGAGGAGATGTACAAAAGAAACAAAGACAAGAATCCATTATTTGGAGGAAGAGAGGAAGTGAAGCTCTCAAAGCTTATTTTTCAAACTATGTAGAGCATCAATGAAGATATCAAGCAGATGAGAAGGGAGATGTGTAGGTAATCTCCAAGGGGGTTTTAATATGAAGCAAGCCCTAGATTTTTTCATGATAGGTGTGAGCATATAGCCACACATTATGATCCACATCGCAATCTTATGCCCAGATTTACTGCAAGAGAGATGGAGGAAGAAGATGCACCAAAGGATGAAACTTTGAGTGATTATCTTCAGGAGTATGAATCTCAATCTTGGAGATTCAAGGAGAACTTGGACTTCCAAGAATTTTTCCAACTCAAGGAGGAAAGAAGACCCAGCAATCACAATATAAGCAGAAGAGGTAGATTATTTTGGCCAAATTTTGATGGGTCCTCCACATGCACAACTAAGGATTGGATAGATTAGCTAGACTCATATTTGCAACCACATCAAGTTTTAGAAAAGGAAGCCCTTAGGATAGCAACGCTACATCTTGAAGGTAAGGCTCATACTTGGCAGTTTTATGAATCTTCTTCATTTAATCATGAAAATATAGCTACTTATGCAAGGTTCACTAAGAGATTAGTGAAGAGAATTGATGAAAAATAACCCAAAACATCTTTGATTGAGCTAGCAAAAAATAAACATTCAAAACCTTTGCATGAGTTGGAAATATCTATTGCACCAAATCCACTTCAGATTTCTATTAAAGGGGATAATAAATTGTATGATACCTTGACAAGGGAAATATCCCCATTATATGAAGAGATTTCTTCTCAAAATGAAGACATAGAGATTCCTCCTTCAAGGGAAGACCAAGATCTAGGGTCTCTCATTGTTGATGAGGTATTCTCAAATATTGATGAGGAGGAAGAGTAGAGAGGAAGTAACAATGTTGTCACTTCAAAAGAAGAACCATCACCACATGGAGATGGGCATGAAGCTATTGCTTCAAGTGGAGGATATTTTTCATCTTTGCAAAGGGTTCCCAAGGAGCATCATTTGACAATAATGATGGGCAGAAACACATTGATCCAAGGAGGAGAAGAAAAGGTGGATCAACATCAAAGGATGGAGAGCATGCACCCTTGTTTATTTCAAGGGGTTTATATAAAAAATAAGGAGACTGATTTATGCAGTGAAGGGAGGGACAAATCAGTCCACTCATCTCTAGAGTCTACTTCAGATTTTGATGCCTCTTTACATGGAGGCATTCCACCAGGGAGACCCCCTGATTGGAAGGTGAATAAAGAGTTCTCTCAACATGGTGCAACATTGACATATTTGGCTAGGGAAGGAGCCTTGGGAGAATCTAGCACAATGTAGAGAACCTTTGATGGGTTCAAAGGAGAGGTGAGAAATTTTCTGAATTGGACATTGCCATCTCCCACTCAACTATTTGCACTGAAAAATTATTCAAAAATCTATGATGTCATGAGCATGGTGTCAAATGGCCACTCCATAGCCTTGGGCCACCAAATGATACTTCCGCACATGAGGAAGATTTCTGAATATGACAAGAGGTTATTAACACTCTTGCATGAATTGGAAAAACTATGGAATTTTTGGAGGAGAGATACCTTTTTAGAGGAGGTTGAACTCCATGTACTTCAATCTTGTCCTAGGCAAGATCAGCTGCAAAGGAGGCAACAAAGGTGGGGTAACATTACTCCAACATGTGGCTTTGGCATTGAGCATGTCAAAGTGGAGATTTATGATGTGACAGATACTTCATTTCAGATTTATACAACACTATCATTGTTGGGAAACATGGATCCATATTGGGAGTCCCAAATATTGGTGGAATATTCCAAGAACCTCTTCACATGTAAGGTTCTTGATGGGAAAGTGATAGATGGGAGGTATATAGTAGTTTATGGAGTCATTTATTTCCATGATCAGATCTACTTGACTAGAGACTCAAAGCTCAAGGGTAAACTGCTACATGCAGCCTATGAGATCTTGCTTTCCAATCCCATTGGGTTCATTAGAACATACTATACTATTTTGGAGGGATTCATGTGGGAAGAATTCAAAGAGGAGATGCACTATCATATGAGGAAGTGCATGGATTGTTTGGAGGGTGAGGAGAAACAGAACTCTTGGGAAGAGTTATCATCACCACCTCCTTACTCATGGAGTGTGAGAGGGAGCTCATCCATGAGCTACCTCACTGATTTAAACCAAGTGTATGGTAAGGATTGTATTTATGAGCATCATGATATATTTACTATGTACTTGCATTTTCTTACCACTCATGTGCAGGGCATTGCTCCAAGAGGGGGCACTCTTTGTTATTGGCTTCATGGGCTACTTGGGGCCATGAGAAATGATGATGTTGACCATTCCATAAATGATTTTGGGGAGATGTTGTATTCTTCGTGGTGTGCTTCATTAACACCAAACACCATACACCTTTTCCAAGGATGCAAGAAGGATGGGGCAGCAAACAAGTGGTTGGGGAAACACTTTTTATGTCATATTCTATGGTAGTTAGGAGAAAAACTGCACTGGTTTCACATGAGGGACCATTGTCCTTCTCCTTTACTATACATGGTGTTAGTATGAATCTTGATTCAAGGTGTACGAAAAAAGACCACTTTAGCTGCGCACAAAAAACAGCCCTAACAATAGAAATGGCTACTAATATATTCAGATCTGTAGTTAGATGATCAAGACAAATGCTACAAAAATCTAGATATATGCATTAGAAGACATTTGAAAGTAGAAAAACAAGATTTACTCCATAGATCTAATAGGCAAGACAAGAATATATCCAATGAAATTTTTATTAATGGCACCTGGGAGGAAAATAAAAGAGGGTGTTCCCTGTTCTCCTCAATGGGACGGGTTCTTGTAAGTCCTCAGCACTTTAGATTTAGAATTCCTCTCTCTTGATGGTGTAGAAAACCCAGACAAAAATAGAAAAATATGGCTATGATAATGGATCAATAGCCAGACCAAGAGTTGAGATCTAGAGTGACCTTTAGGCAACAAAAAGTGACAAATGAATGGGAAAAACCTTCTATTTATAACAAAATATTGAGTTAGTATAGAGATTGGTGCATAATTAAAATATTATTAACCAAATCTAGATGCAACTTTTATGGAATATTTTATTATATTTGTTGGAGGGAAAAGGAATTTGACTTGAGTCAAATCTCCTTATTTGTAAATAATAAATAAATAAATGATTTATTTATCATTTTAAGGATGTGATTAAGTAATAATAAATAAATAAATGATTTATTTATCATTTTAAGGATATGAGCTGAGTAATAATCAAATAAATAATGATTTATTAATATTTAAGGGTGAATTAGTCATATTTAACAAAGAATATTATTTAAATAAGATTTAAACAATTATTCTTTAGAAAATAATAAGATAAATAATGATTTATATAATTAATTTCTTTGTTTTGGGTTAAATATAACCAGAAATATTAATTAAACTACTGTTTAACTAATTATTTCTTGGGGAAAATAAAACAAATATATCTTTATTTAATATTTCCTTATGGGGTTTCCTGTTTAGACCAAAAACAACTTAATAAAGGTGATTTACTAATTTATTGTCATAGTGAAAGCAATTTTACTTGGGGTAAAATTTGTCTTACATGATGTACTTGGTTTCATCTAATGATAATAGGTTAGATGACCAAAAAATGGTGTAACAGATTGCCCCCCAGCATGCGAGCATTAGGAGTAATCGTATGACTGAAGTACGTTGTAAGAACTCAATCATTAGAATCGAATGGGAAGTCAAAGAGAGAGAAGTATAAGGTAAACCAAAGTGCTGAAAGAACTAGACCCTGAGGAGGAAACTTGCAGGTGAGACAAGTCTTTTTGATGAGTGAGTACCTGCTATAGGCGGCGGGGAGGCATACCTATGCTCGCCAAGGCAATAGTACAAACAATAAGGCGCCCGGAAAACCACAAAATGCAATAATAAATCATATGCTGGCCTAACATGAGCCAGATAAATAACACGATAATGAATCCCACATACATATTGTGCCTGGGATAATAGCTAGGACTTGTAAAATCATAGCTAAGTACATGAGATAAAAATACAACCGAGATGCCCTTGAAAATAGGAAAGGGCTCTAAAAATCTAACTGATACATGCAAACAAAAAGGTGCTGCAAGCGGCTGAGGCCAAGATCATCAAATGTATGGAGCTGAATCAAAGGATATAATTAAGATGTCATCCGAGTGTGTGGGGGGCTACCTGTAGGGCCACCCCCTCATGAAGACTGAGACATCTCACACACACTCAGGAATCATCGATGTCAGCTGTTGCATCACTGAAACATAGAGTATACGGATCTCGATCATGCTAAAAGGAGATGGAGCTGAGAAGAAATCAAGTCAAATGGAAATAAGGAGTCCCTCTGCCTGATCTGAGGTACTAAACAAAAGTGGAAGCTAGAACCAAGGTACACCGCCCTCTAGACCTGTCTTCTAGAATGAATGAGATGATGTCGACAGAAAGAGGCCTGCCATAGGTGAGGCAATAAGGGATCCTCACCTAAGGCATGAGGGAAAATAGTGGAGTGACTGAAAGACTGACACCAATGATGATGATGAAATGGGGGGGAAATGAGTAGTGAACAGGCGACATCCCTTTTTAGAGCATAAACAACATGGATGACTTGGCAACAACTGACACAATGTCATGGGGGATAGGGGACAGTGGGACTGAAGGCCATAATGAGCGACATGAGAGAGAGACCAAGCAATGAATGATGGAGGACTATACCGAGGTGTGAACAGACTCAGGATAGACTCCATGAAAACAATGATGACTCAACTCGGATGCTCTAAACAAGGGTGACTCGATGGTGCTGCTGGACAGGAAAAGGGTTCAGTGGGGACCATAAAGGCATGAGTACAAGATGGTAACTCACGACAAAAGTCAACAGGAGTGTGGAAAAGTATGGAGGCAACATGGTGCCCCTAGTACGAGTGTTTCAAGTGAAGAAATTCAATTTTAAGGAAGGGTGAAGTGGTGCTTCATGGGAAAAATGTGTCCCAGTGAAGTATCAAATCACTAAAAACTAACAGATACCCATTTGAGGGCTTGGTGAGAGCTTTCCAATGGTGTGGACAGTTTGGTAAAAGGAGCTACGGTTGGATCACAGCAGGCAAAAGAAAAAACAGGGGTTTCTCTTTTAATAAGGCATTTTCCCTTCAAAATCATTCATTTGTAGGTGAAGCTGTGGTGAATGTAGAGAGGAGAGAAGGCCCTAAATCTTGCGGTGATCATAGCGGACAAACCGACCGTTGGAATCAAGATTCGTAAGTTGTAGGTAAGAGGCCTAACCCTAATCTTTCTTTTCAATGGATTAAAAGTTTAAATTAGGTCCCTAAGGCTTAGTAACAGCTCTCTACTCATCTTCATGGCTGGGTCACACTTTTTGGGGCAAAAAGTGCGACCTGGGTAGCAGGTTTTGGCCAGAAAAGTGTGACCTGTCCCAGGTTTAGGCCTGAAAAGTGTGACCTGTCTGAGAGGGGTGTTTTTGTGCTGTTTTTTGGCTGAGCACTAGGGTTTTTTGATGAGAAATAGTCTTTCCTATCTGTATACTAATAAATATGATGGTTTTGTGTAGGTATGGTATAATTACGGATCAACTAGAGAGAGAGAGACCTAGGCGCATTACGGTCAAAGATCCGGGAGGATCAGGGTGTCCGCAATGCTTTGGCCATGTTTGGGGTTCTGAAGTTTGTGGAGAACCCTTTGATGAGAGCTGGAGAGATCTTATTGGCCCAGATTGTCAGCTATTAGGATCCAGACCATGAGGTATTATTAGTGCAAGGGCACCAGATCGAGTTGACGGTCCAGGATATATATTTCCTGACTGGTCTTCCACCACTTGGGATGGTAGGGAATACTCAGCCAGTATTACCATGTGGGCGGAACATCATAGAGTTTGTAGAGTGCCATTGTCAGCCAGGTATCCAAGTCAAGGGAACTCGGATACCCATCGGGGATTTGGAGAGGTTAGAGACCCGTGCTGTGGCCCCAGCGTTGCTGCGTATCCTGGGAAACCAGGCACTCCATCACATCATGAGAGGTCAAATGATGCTTGTGGAGAGTGTTTTGAGTGGGACCTACTATGGGTGGGCCCAGATGATGCTGTCATCATTGAAACGACAGTTTTCGCTATGTAAGTGGCAAGTCAACCATGACTGTGCATATGGTACAGTTTTGTGCTCTTTCTTCTTTGAGAAGATCCCGACACTTTGATCTCACATACAACTCCCAGATGGAGGCCGGAGAGAACCTAGGATGCACCGGTGGGGGTGACTACTGTGCAAAGGAGGAGGTGGAGCAGTTGGACGGGTATTCCATCCTGATTTCTGTGTTCATTGGGATCAGATGCTGCTGTATATAGACAACTAACCCTATAGTGGGATGAGTTATTATGGGGACCCGGATCTACCACTGCCGCCTGGTCGTATATGGGGACCCAATGGTGAGTGACAAATTGCTAATATTTTATGTGCATGTAAAGATTCTAGAATACTATATGTGATACTGATTCTTTTACTTTTGGTATGCAGATACAGCACCGGTAAAATCGGTCAGGTACATGGGATGACCTGCAGTATCAGGGGCCGCAGGGTCTTGTGGATCAAGGCCACAACACAATGAGGATGCATCAGCCCTTCTAGAGGATATACTTCATAGATGTGAGAGTATTTTGACCAGTGTTTCGGAACGTGGTTGGTAGGACTTAGATGACCAGTACATAGAGCCATGTATTGGTTTACCCTCGGAATGGCGAGGGGTCATGCGGCGTATGGTGATGGCCGGACAAGGAATGCGTGATCTACGAGTGGCGGGGGTAGAGCCATTGGCTCATGATCCTCCAGATAGTGATTAATGTGTAGGGGCAGGTGGTGCCCCCAATTTTGAGGTTTTCTAACATGCTATGGGCATGCCATATGTATCAGAGTTACTGAACTCTACAACATTTTATACGACACATACTATGGATATGCATCATTTTGATATTTTTATGTTATTGTCTTGTATTAAATGTGTGTGTTAAATGCCAATCCAGAATATGGTTTTCAATGCTATCTACATTATGATTTTGTGCTCTAGGTACATGACTAAAAGTAATGATTTCAAATTCACGCATCAAAAGCTTCACTCGTAAATATCTTATGAAAAGGATAGGATTATGCACACGATATACACCATTCAATTGCATGACAAGAAGCAGGGAATCTAAATGAACATGAAGGTGGAGGATGCGATGTGAAAGGGCATCAGCTAATAAACCTCACACAATATCATATTTAGCCTGATTATTGGTAGCATTACCAATGCATACACCATTTGAAAGAACAAGCACCTGCAAAGGGGTAAAAATGGCCCAACCTGCCAAGGCTAAATTCTGGGAGTAGCGACTTACACCATCGGCAAAACCGATATAAGGTGTCGACAGGGGGTCCCTCTGAAAGGTGCCACAAGACAATAAATGGGAGGATAAAGAACAATGCTGGCAACCTAAGCGCATAGTAGAAATCGAACGCACTCTGCAGAAGGGAGTGATATGGGTAAGATGTCTACTTCCCACATGCCACCAGTGAGAGGAAGTGTGGGAGCTACTGGAGGCGTAGCTTGAGCTCAGGCTTCATAAGTCACTAAAGGTATGGATGATGGCATCCCATTTATGGGCGTGAAATATGAAGTCAGGGGTGGACGTAGCTTCCATGATGTCATCATCACAACAGGAGGTGGAAGGATAGGAGGAAGGGATACCATATGACATGGCGAGGCTACCTGACTCATCATCATGAGAAGAAATACTCACATGCGCATCATCACGGGGGATGACGTAAGAACAAGTAGATAAAGGATCTACTAATGTTGAGCCCAGGGTGTTTGCTGAAAGGAGGTCAAGTGAAACAACTGGAGAAGATTTAGAGGGAGCTTTTGTCGAGGGTCTCAAGGATGATGAAAGGTAGAGGATGGTGGCTACATGCTCTGTCATTTCAAAATCAAGGGGGAATGTCAATAGGAGCGGGTAAATCCTTAGTCTGGCCTATAGCATACTATGCAAGCACGAGAGAAGCAGATTGATTCTGTTCAATCTCGTACTCCCAGAATACCTCCAAAGAGGCACGATAATGTATAAGGTGGGGACAATGATGGGATTAATGGCCATGGAGACCACACAAAGCACAAGGGTGCTTGGTGTGAATATTCTTTGTGTTCTTGGTTGCGGTCGATGAAGAAGCAGAGGTTTCAGGGACCATAGACTCAAGGAACATGACATTAACCATGGGATTGATGCGGGGAAACTCAGGACAAGTATGGGTGGCATGACCGATGACATCACACAAAGTGCAGGGTTTTGTAGGCAGAGGAGGTGTAGGGTCAATCAGGGCAAATTTTTCCTTTGAGGCCTTTCTGCGAGCTCTGCTCTTCTTACTCGAAGCGGTTGCAACAGGAGGCAGATCCTGTTGAGGTGGATGAGGCACTGTGACAATGGGAGAAGTCAGGGGGATCGGTTGAACCGAGGTCAGAGTAAGATAAGGTTTAGGTTGACCTGGCAGGGTGGCGGTTGTAGGATCAAGGTACGAAACCAGGAGCCCAATGGTCAAGTTAGGAAGTGAGAGGGTGGCCATGATAGGTGTCGTATAGATTCCTGGTGGAGGGACAAGGAACGGTATTTGACCAGAGGGGTAATGGCAGGTGGGACGGCTCCTAAATGGTTAAGGCCTGGAGGAATCAACCCAGGAGGATAAATAGGCTCATGAGTACCAGCTGAAGGGCCAAGAGGAGGAGGTCCAAGAGGCTGCACCGAAGGGCTAGGAGACGGCTGTGGAGGGCAAGGGGGCTGCTGACTAGACGAGGTGGGCCTCTTGAGAGAAGCCCAAGATGACTGCATCATGCAAAAATTTGATGAGCTAGGATCAAATTTAGGAGGAGGAAGACCAGGGAATGTACCAAGCAAGGAGGAGTCCTAGTAAACACCAGGTGAGACATTGGTCAAAGGGTCAACGGTTTTCTTGTTGGCCACCGAAGAAATAGTGAACTCAGGGGAGGTCTGAGACTTCGGCTCGTAATACGTCAACTGGTCAGTGGTGACTATCTTTCCATTATGGGGGAAGGAAATCTTGTAGTGAACCATGGAAGGGATAGCAGACATCGCATAAGTGTAGCTACGACCCAATAAAATGTTGTAATCCAAGGGGGCATCTATGAATTTTACGTTAATGCAAACCATCTTTCCTGCAAGAGTGATAGGGCAATTGTGGAATAATCTAATGGGCTTGGAGGTGTGGCCATCCCATGCTCGGAGAGTGACATGGAAGGAGCCAACTCAGGAGATCTGAGTTGTTTCCAAACCGAAGTGGACATCACGCAGGTGGATGCCCCCTCATCAATAATGCACCGAGAAACGTTGGCGTTCCAGATCTTGACTGGGATTTGGAAAGTGACGGAAGTAGGGAGAGGAGGATGTTATGACTGTTCAAAATCAAAGACAATCAATCGATCATCGGAAGGGTCTATAGCACCCATGGCAGACATAAGAGCTTTTCATTGTGAAGGGCACGACTAGAGGAGTTCCAACATTGAAATGGCAGCGGGGGATTGTGCTAAATCATAAAATATGCTATATGAATGGGCGGCTTTGTCAGAAGTAGAATTTCGGCATAGTGGAACCTTAGGGATCTTGGTATGAACCTCCGCCCTAGGCTGAGGGATCTTCAAGGGGCCATTAGGTGTCGAAAGAGGCTTTGTAGAGACCGAAGGAGGCGACTCGAGGACAGACGATCGGGGGGCTTGTTTTACAGATGGGATCAATTCTGAAGATTGATGTCTACGGTTGAAGGTTGATCAGATTTCATCATGAAAATCTAGACATCGGGGTACCAGACAGAAGAGGTTGGGTAAAAATGTGGTATATAGGAGGTTGGGCAAAGAGAGGAGGCATGATGTACCATAAATACGTGCTACTAAGAGGGGAAGATGTGCAAGAGGTGTTGGCCCCCCTCTGAGGAAAAGCAGAGCCCATGGGAGGTTGAGAAATAACGACACATACATGGCACCAAGGAAAAAGAGACCGACAAGGGCAGGGAGGTGCAAGATCAACTGATTACAATGTTGGAACAAGGGCAGAGAGGTGCAGGATCAATTGATTTCAATGTTTTAAAGTCTTTGCTTGGCGGTGTTAACCAAGCCCTTTTTTTCTTAGGGTGTGTGTTTGAAAGTGTGTAAATTTTAATTTTTAAACCCAGACATTTGTAGAGAAAAAGAAAAAGTGTTGTTGTATAGCTGAAAATAAACCTGCAAATGACAGTATATAGGCCTGCAAAACAGAAAATAAACAGCTAATAATGCAATAATCTAAACCCAATACGGTGGGCCTCTCAAAAAATATTCTATAGGTGAGTAAAAAGCTAATTTAAGCACACTAAAAGAGGCTAATATATCTAGGGTCAAGAGGGACAGAGATCTAAAAGACAAAATCTGCTGGAAAGTGGTGCAGAAAACAACAACAAATCAAAGGAAAATTGTTGTCAACAGAGGTGGCGAAAGGCTATCTATAGGAGGGAAGCAGAGTGCACCCTAAAGGAAAACCAAAAAAAAGCTAGATGAAGTGATTTGGATGGATAACAAGCCGATCTAAAGTGGATCTGAAGATAAGGCATCAGATCTGAAAAAAGTTGAAGACTCTGAAATTTTAGATAACCTGCAACAACAAACACTCTTCAACAAAAAGTGGAGGGTACTGAAGTCCTAAGGGGCTAGGTTCCCACTTATTTGAGTGAAACAAACAAGTACAGGTCCAAAATGGGCGGAGATGGAGGTCAAACAACCCTGAACAGAGGCTCAGCAAAACCCAGAAAACTTTCAGAAAAATCCCTGCAAAAAGTTCAGGTCGCAGTTTTTGACCTGTTTTCAGTAGAGGTCGCACTTTTTGGGCTGTAAAGTGCGCCCTAGAGGTCCAGGTCACAGGTTTTGGGCAGAAAAGTGCAACTTTCACTTCCGACACTCTCAGCAGCAAGTTTCAGAAAAAAATTTCGTCTCAACTACGGCTAATGTCTGTCACCTATGCAATGGGTCCGAAAACACTCGGAAGTTAGAATTTTTATCATTTTAGGGTTTTATGGATTAAAAAAAACATCAAGAATAATCAAAACAAGGGGCTAAAGAGAAATCCTAGGGTTTGAAGTAGCTGGATATGCAAGGATCAAAAAAACGACAGCGATCGTAAAGGTAAACCCATGTGGAGTCGATAGTTGTTAGTATGAATCTTGATTCGAGGTGTACGAAAAAATACCACTTTAGCTACGCATAAAAAACAACCCTAACAATATAAATTACTGCTAATATCTTCATATCTGCAGTTAGATGATCAAGACAAATGCTGCAAAAATATAGATCTATGCATTAGAATACATTAAACAGTAAAAAAATAAGATTTACTCCATAGATCCAATAGACAAGACAAGAATATATCCCATAGAATTTTTATTAATGGCACCTGGGAGGAAAACACAAGAGGGTGCTCCCTGTTCTCCTCAATGGGATGGGTTCTTGTAAGTCCTCAACACTTCAGATTTAGAATTCCTATCTCTTGATGGTCTAGAAAACATAGACAAAAATGGAAAAATACGGCTATGATAATGGATCAATAGCCAGACCAAGAGTTGAGATCCAGAGTGATCTTTAGGCAACAAAAGGTGACAAATGAATGGGAAAACCCTTCTATTTATAACAAAATATTGAGTTAGTCTAGAGATTGGTGCATAATTAAAATATTACTAACCAAATCTAGATCCAACTTTTATGGAATATTTTATTATATTTTTTGGAGGGAAAAGGAATTTGACTTGAGTCGAATCCCCTTATTTGTAAATAATAAATAAATAAATGATTTATTTATCATTTTAAGGATGTGATTAAGTAATAATAAATAAACAAATGATTTATTTATCATTTTAAGGATATGGTTGAGTAATAATCAAATAAATAATGATTTATTTAATTATTTAAGGGTGAATTAGCCATATTTAACAAAGAATATTATTTAAATAAGATTTAAACAATTATTCTTTAGAAAATAATAAGATAAATAATGATTTATCTAATTAATTTATTTGTTTTGGGTTAAATATAACCAGAAATATGTTGTGTAACCAACTCCAAAAACAGAAGAAAAGAGATATCAATGCTTTAGAAATAAGCCACTTCGAGGGGGCAACCTCCAATACATTACATAAATGAAAAATTCTTGGATGATACAAATGAACAAAACCTCCTTCTATATATAGAAGTCGATGGGGACACAATATAATCCTAGTGGGGCCACAATGTAATCCTAGCCGACCTAACAATAATAATGTAAGGGCACAATAATAACAATATAGGGGTTACAAGGGTACAATAATAACAATAAGGGGGGCTACACTAACATAATAAGGGGCTATACTATTAATATAGGCTACACTAACATAATAAGGGGCTATACTATTAATACAGGGTGTTCCCGAGCGGGAACCCCACCTCTTTCCTTGAGAGGCCTCTTGGAGGAGCATTACACTTCATTTCCACACTCTGGCTTAGGGCCAAGCTTCAGTTTTTAGCTACAGCGCAGTTTCTGTAGAATATACTGCTATGTTGCAGGGTGCAGCAGTGGAGTATTAGATTGGGTGTCTTCAGAGCTATTTTTGTAGTGGAGGAAGGTTTCCATCCATTGGAAGGCCTGTAAAGAAGCCCCTTGATCTTTATTGACACATTTAGCAGTAGGCTAAGGATTATTTATCCCCAACAACACAGTTTTAGCCCTAATCTACATTATTCTAGGGAGGAGTTGCAGGGGTAGTTGCAGTGGTTTTTTTGGGACGTGATCTCTTTAGTGAAGGAGCCATTATTTCATCCGGAGAATCTATTGGGGAATATCTATAGTTTTCTACATCAACTTTAGCCATATCTTTTCATTTCTTTTGTTGCAACATATCTTCAGACCTAGGGTTGCAGCTTACATTGCCACATTTTGTGCATTTTCCGGAAACCCTCTTGGGTTGTCTTGGAAAGCTGATCTAGTGACCAGATCTATATGTTTAGACTCCATTAGGGCATGTATTAGTATTTTATATCATTGTATTATCTCCAGCTGTATTTATGCTTAATATGACTGCACTGTATTTTCTCTCTGGCATTTTGTATTGCACCAACATCTCATATTTAGGAGTGATTGCTTATGGGAGGCTTGTTTCCTCATTGTATATGATTTATGCCTCACTATTTTGTATTGATTTGCTACTCTAATACATAATGTTATGAATCCATATTGGTCTCATGGTTTCATGTGTTAAATATTTGTTGTTGCTTTTATTTTATGAGTTATATTGTTTCTTTCCCCATTTGGGAATATTACACATATGTTTGTGGATGAGAGTGAGAAATAGATCCAACGATACCATTGGTAGCATGAGACTCCCCCGGTGCATTATAAGCACCTGGATGACGAAAATTTGGGAGAATGGTATAAACATAACCTGATTGAGCATAGATCAATTCATGTTTTAAAGTTACTTTTAGTGCATCTTCCTCTGACTGAGGGAAGTATAATGCGACATATTTACCTATGGGGGCCAAAATTGATGTAAGGAGCCAAAATCGATGTAAGGAACCAATCCATATAAATACGGTCTTCAAATTCAGGTGCCTTACTCATTCTCCTCCTTCTATGCCATACTTGGACATGGTCATATAGGTGAGTGGCAAAATTTTAACAGAAAGAGGTCAAGAGTTCGGTATCAGTGTCATAATAGAGAGGTAACTGGAAATATGATAGAAAATATTTGGAAAGAATTACAAATTTGGAATGAGTGGCATTGGGTTGGTTGACATACCACTTATCAGCATCTCCAGTAAGTGTGCACTGGAATAAATGAAGATGGATGGAGTCTTTAGGGATGGATTTAAAGGAACACGACATGTGAAATGAGAAAACATGATTAGTGGGATATTCTCTAGGATTTCCTCTGAATTTGGGTATGTCGGAAGGAAGTTTGGTAGGAATAACTGGCCAATTTGGGTTATGGAGAAGCGTATCATTGATCAACTAGTTAAAATCAAGGAGATTGAAACCAACCATGAAGGGTAGAAATGGAGTAGGAGTGATCATACTGGCTGTTGGGAAAAATACTGAGAGGGGGGGGTGAATCAGTATTTTGTGCATACTGAAAACTTTTTACTTTTTCTTTTTATAAAACCCATACGCTACTTTACTGAACACAACTCGCATATACACATGGATAACCTTCATAAAACTCACGTATACACAGAGATCTTATTATGCATTTAGTTCTTTACTTAGATCTATGCATCATTCATTCATCAAATGTTTAGTTAGCAGTAAGGTTTAGTTAGCGTAAACATGTGCAGTAAGAACAGAATAAACCATCACACAAAGCAGCACACATGAACACCAGGATTTTAGGTGGAAACCCAAGTCGGGAGAATACCACCGCTGCCGTTGTCTCAGCCTTCAATATTTTATTATAGAGAAAACATCTTACAACAATGTACTAGCGCAGACTCATACCAGCACGCATGCACCCACCTGTAGAAGGCTACAACCTTCTCTCGTTTACTAGTCTCTCCCGGAAGGGAGCTACAACCCCCTACTCTCGTTTACCAGCCTCTCCTAGAAGGGAGCCACTACACCTTGCATTCATTTACTAGCTACCACTGGAAGGGAGCTAAAACCCCCTCACTAAAGTCTTCGACCTTCAGCACCTCTGCGGACCACGTTTCATCAATTTTCATACTGGATCCAATAGCTTCCATACAACACAACTTGCAGGCCACTTTTCATCATATTTTCAGACTGGACCCACTCCACACATTTAAGCTCATCATATGTCAAACTGAAACTTATAACCCCATCAATTCATTCATTGAATCATCAACAAATCAACCAATAACTTGATCTTCAATTAACATAATCAACAACATATTCATTATTCAAACAATCCAGTTCTGTATGAATACATCATTAACAGATAGCAGTAAAACATCAAAACAGATCAGATAGTTCATTCCACTTACTTCAGAAAACCCTAGATTCCATACGCGCTTTTACTTCACTGAACCTGCGTATGTACGCGCTTTTATGCACACCAACCTGCGTATACTTCTGTACATTCTTCAGAAAACCCTAACTTCCCATACGCGCTTTTCCTTAAGCAGACCCGTGTATACACGCGCTTTTAATGAAGAGAACCTGTGTATAGATCTGTAACTTTTCAGGACTGTGCAGCTCTTCAGATCAGATAAACAATTCAGATTTCATCCTTTAATTCAGAAAGTATTTCTCCTCATCTAAGATCTAAACATTCCATAAACAGATCTAGAAAATACATATACATTTCAGATCTAGAGATCCCTCTCCATCATTTTATTCATAGGTGCATTAGTAATTCAGATCAATCAATTCATTCCATGCATATATACTTGAGAGTGAAGTATTCATTCAATACCCAGACTTGCACACCCTTACAACATGATCTTCTTCTCCTTATATAGATTTAGCCTTTGTCAATACCATGAGCCAAAACCACACCACTTCTGATGGTATTCCTGGACGGGATCAAATAGATAATCCAGTGCTCAATACAATGGGTCAATACCATGGTAACACCCCTTGGTATTCTAAATTTGGAGCGCAAAAGGGCATACGCGACTTGGCACGTACTTTTCCACGTGCATACGCTACCTCTACTTAACAAACCCATGTATGCCTTGTGACATACCTTGTTCAACATTATTCTCGCACTTTCTGAGCTACTTCTAAACTGATCTGTAGATACATCAGATTTACATAATTAAAAACTCATCAAGTCAGTTTTCATCAAGGAAAACTTCATCAGGCAGGTTCCATCAAAGTCAACACATTGTATCACATTGCCAACAATCTCCCCTTAACTCATCAAGTAGGTTTTCATCAATGTTATCAAGTAGGTTTCCATATCGAGGACAAAACATTGCATCATATTGCCAACAATCTTGCTTCATCAAGTAGGTTTCCATCAAGGACAACACATCAAATCAGTTTCCATCAAGGACAACTTCATCAAGTAGGTTGCCATCAAGGACAACACATGCCAACAATCTCCCCCTTTGGACTTGATGGCAACCATGATGGTGTTTGATCACCACAACAGATAGATACATTGATTATAACCATTATGCAAACACCATGATACTCTCCCCCTATTCAAACACCATGTTACTCTCCCCCTTTGACATCAAGGGCAAAGGGCGGATCAAAGCCAAGACAATGTTTTTCTCCACATGTAGAAAGAAGAGCTCTGTAGATCTGATGTGCATTGAAGTTACCATGCTCCCCCTGAGTTCATGCTGAATCTTCAACATAATATTCAATGAAGTACATGACTCTATGACCTTTCCTATCACCAAGGACTCATACTTACATCAAGGATCCAACCAAGTGGATTTACATATATGACTCAAGTACCCAACCAAGTGGGTTTACACATTTTGACTCAACTACCCAACCAAGTGGGTTTACAAATTTGATCAAGTCCTTACATGACTGAATATTACAATTTTACATCATAGGTCTCAACATGACCTTTTCATCGAATTACAAATATGACTTTTTATGACCAATACCAAAAATACCTCAAGAGAGAGATCATATTTCAGAACCATCATAATGCCAACAATGCATTACTTTCCATATGACCAATGCTCCCCCTTAGCTTGTGCATCCTGAACACTTTCAACGGCAAATCATCAATGCATCTTCATCAAATATCAGAGAATGAAACAGAAATATGAGAGCTGAAACATCACCAGAGATACCCAACAGCACCATATCTGTGCTGAAGAATGCTGACCCAGAGAAAAATTGTCAGCAACCACCCATACGTGGTTTTATCTGTATAAACTCGCGTATATACGCGACTATCTTTCATGAAATCCGTGTATCCAATTTAATCTTTTGAATTTAAGTAGATCTGATCTTCTGTATGGCAGAGACTATTCCCAACTTCCGTCTGAGATATTCGAATGCTTCCCCGGAATATATGAGAGAAGATAGATAGGACAATGTAGCTATGTTTTCAAGTGTCATCCAACAGTTGTAGCATAAGCACATCAGTAACCAAGCATTCAGGCTCTTTGCAGCATCAACATATTCTTCAAGAGGAATTATCATACCAGAACAATCTTCTTCAATAGACAATATGTATTAAGCAATCATTCATGTGATCTGTTATCATCAAGATCTTCATGATTTATTTATTTCATAATCATGATGTAACATGTGTAGGAATTATGTCAATAGTCATCAACAACAAACTCTGGATGATCTATCCTTATCTCTGCATCATAAAACTTTCATCTCATCCATGTGTGACAGGGAAAAATCTCTCCCTCTTCGAGAGGAAATCCCATGAGAAATTCTCTTTATAGATCTTCAAATGACAAGTACCATGACCCAGACTTAGACCCTTGACCTATGGATGCTTCCAAGACCTTGTTACTTATTCTTTGTCGATATTTCATGCTGATCTTTCTTTCTTGCACCAGTCTGTATTGTCCTTTCTTTTATTAACTGCAGAGATTTACCTTCCTCTCTTTTCTTATCCAGCAGTGACCCTTAATTTTCACATTCACTTAAGACCTTCATATTGCAGACCTGATTCTGTCATAGACAGTAGGTGCATATTAGTGAGATTGCCTGAATATCTTATTCCAGACTTGACAACAACATACATACATTCATCCGCATCATGGTAATCCACACACATCATGGTGATCTATTGAACTTAACACTGTTCCATTTCAGAGAAAATGACACTTATATACTGCACCTTTAAACAGAGGAATCCGCAAACTTCAGCTTTAGAAATCCATTTTTATAACTTCAAGAAATCCACATTTTATATCTCCTTAAATCTGCATATATATCACTCCTGAAGTTATCCGCAATTTTCTTCAGGTTAGCCGCACTTCTGCTTCAGTCAATGGTGGCATTTCTGTTCTAGAGACTGCAACTCTTTATTATATTTCTGGTTATCAAGTATATATGCCTCCTTTTCAAACTTAATTCTCCATTAGATGCTGTCAAAGGTTCGCATTCCAGCTCACATATATCTGCACTGTATTACTAAGAAAATCTGCACTTAGCCACATATGTAGTCTGCATTGTATCTTTGAAATGGCCGCATTTCTATTTCTGAGATTCACCAAAAATCTTACTCAAATAAACCGCAGAGGTGTGTGTATATATATATATATATATATATATAGTGCACTTGTCAAGTCTTTTAGGCCGACCATACAGTCAGCTAGAAGGCTGACTTCTCAGCTGATAATTAGGTCGACGTGTAGCTGCATATAAGCTGACTTTTATCATCCATCTCTAGCGTTGAGTTGAGTCAGTTTCAAGCCATCCTTTTGCGAATTCTTTTGCAAGGCCTTGGAGCATCTCTTTTGACTAGATCCTTCATATATAAATGATACTTAGTTACATTTTTATCTAGAAGACAAAGCCTTAGATAAACATCAAGAAGAATTCTATTTAACTTATAATAAAATCTTGCTCATGAAACCCATGAAGCAAGTAAAAAATACATTTTATTACCTTTGTCTTCTTCTTTACATAAAATACATAATTACATAGTCAATATGAAGACTGACCTAGTTACACTTTTCAACACTCCCTCTTAACTAGGGAGCTATTCATACAGGTACATGGTCACTTTCAAACTAAAGAATATCATAAGAAGAATCAGATTGGCAATCGCATATATATAGCATCATATCAACCAACATTTTCCTAGTGTAAGGCCTTGACTAACAACCCCATCTCTCAACGAGACAATGGGCTACAATTTTGGCGAGACACATGACTTATAGACACCAAAGTCATTGTCTCTCCTAGGTACATACCCCACCTAGGTGTTCCCAGAGTATCACCTTCTTGGATTATTCTTCTCTTGGGTAGCCAGCCCTCAAAGAATTTCGGTCCTTGACTACTCTTATATTGAATTCCCAACCTCATTCTCAAAGAGTATTGAATGCCAAATGATTACCCAATCCTCTATTCTGTCTTCCAGGTGAAGACCAAAATGATGTGTCTATCCATTCTCTTCACATGGCATTCACTAAGACTTACGGCTGTTAGTCCTGGTATAGTGCATGACACATGTAATAGAGAATTACATACGTCACTCCCTCTTAACATAGAAAGGACATACTTCAAGTTTCTTCCAAGCAAGAAACTTACCACCAGGCTCCCTATCAACCAGGGTCCTGCAACAACAATCCAACTACTCATGAAGAATTCCTCCCCTCGATGTCATGGATTTCGATATTGAGGAATCTTCAACTTTTGGCTTCATAGGGCATAGATCATCCATCAATTTTAGTCACGAGTCATGCCCACTATCAGAAAGTGATTCATCAGTCTTTATCATCTGGTCCATCGTTATTTCATGATGCTTTCCTTCGAATCATCTCCAAGGATCATACATCATTTCTCATGATTAGCAACCCTACACAAATTCATCCCGATAAACATAGACATATGAACTTTTAAAACCAAAGTTACCTTAGTGATGACCTTTCACCATGACATGTTCCTGTCAGCATCAACATCCTTTATTCAGATTGACACATCTCTTAATGATATGTTTTGTCAAGGGTCTTCTTCTTTACCAGACTTCTGTTAGAGTCTACATATCTTCCCAGGATATCTCCTAGTCGGATCTTCTTGGCTTCCGGATGATAACTGCCTTTAGACATGGTTGCATTTCATGATCTCTTCCTTTCTGCACATTCTTCATTCCCAAGAACTTACAAATTTTCCAGTTCCTCGTTCATGTACAACCACCTCATATTCCATGAGGATATATATATGTTGATTTCATCTGTCAGTGCATCAAGAGATACTCCTTCTTAGATCATACTTCTAAATACAAAAGTCCATTACCTGCAACCATATGACATGAATTCACAGTATCCAGTGTCAACATATAAATATGTACATACCTCATACTTTTTTTTTTCTTGAGTCATCCTGTAGCAGGTTTTCTAGAATGAAGAGATTCATTCCCTTTACTTGCTCCATCAATATGTCATCTGAATTTTGTTTCCATGATGACCCTTGATCTTGATGACTACCTTCCATTATTAATGTTATTAGAGAGGATTTCCCGGAGCTGTTTCACCAAGAGCTCCTACCATGCTTCGATCATGATGCTACACTGCTTCCTATCTTACAACCAACATAAATCACTTAAAGGAGAATATGATCTCAATCATAGTGGATATCCCTTGCTTCTTCTTTCTTAGATTACTTTGCATCAGGTTCTTCCCTCATTTCAGAGACATGGGATTCTTCCCTATTTCTCTTGTCCTTTTCAGATTAAGGACAATTTATATTATAATGCCCAAGTTTATCACATCCAAAGCATCGTGCTTTGTCCATATTTCTTCTTCTACTCTGAGGATCAAACTTACTGAATCTTCCTTTCTTCCCGGACATGGCTGAAAAGGCTTGATTCCCTTCACTTGATTCTGTATTAGCTTTGGCTTTCAGTGTTATTTCCTCTATTTTACATGGAGACCCTAAATTGTGGAATGGTGCGGCTTCTTTCTTCCAGAATAAGCCTGAAGTGAAGTTTCCTTGTTCTTCTAGTAGAGCATTCAGCACCAATGTAGTCATCTCAGTGTCAGACATTACTTCTCCCAGTTCTTGTAGTTGATCTCAAAGAGATTGCTTCTCCTGTAGTACTCACATAGAATAGCTCCACCAATTTCTCATATATTCCTTTTGATGATTCTAGATTTGGTACATTAGAGATGAGAGATTCTTTTATGGATTCTGTAAAAATCCTTTGGGCTCCTATATCTCCTTTCATGTATTTGGCATGACTTCATTGTCCTTGTCTTCTATGTAGGAAAGTTTGAAACCCTAACCAGTTTGTTGCTTTCTTTGCAAAGAAGACATTTTTATAGATTCATATGAAGTCATAAAGATACTTACTTGAGTAGATGCTTTTCTTCTTCTATCAGCTTTCTTGTTGAAGATGATGGCAGGAACTCCCTCTTAAACTGATTTAAAAGTAGGTGATCTTGGATCCTCCTTGCTGTGTGGATTATTTGAAAGTCTTCTTGAGATGGTTTGAGGATTTCCTTGATTTGAATTTTCACCCAAACTTTTATTTTTTCTTCCTCGAGTGTCTCTTTGTCAAGCCATCCTTGTGTTCAGCACCTTAGCTCTGAAACCATGTTGAGAATTTGGAGGGCTAGAGATTAATTCAAAATCTCTTCTTGATAATTACTTGTGAGCTTACTTAAGTTATTTATGTCTTCTCTTCTTTAGCTTATTTAATATTTCAATAAGTCAATTATCAAAATACACGAGACACACAAATTAGGCTCCTAGAGCCAGGGAAAAACCTCTCCCTCTTGGTGAGGAAAACCCACGAGAAATTCTTCTTATAGATCTTCAATGACAAGTACCATGACCCAGACTTAGACCCTTGACCTATGGATGCTTCCAATACCTTGTTACTTCTTCTTTGTCGATCTTCCATGCTGATCTTTCTTTCTTGCACCAGTATGTACTGTCCTTTCTTTTATTAACTGTGAGAGGGAAGGTAAATCATCCTTCCTCCCTTTTCTTATCTAGCAGTGACCCTTAATTTTCACATCCACTTCAGACCTTCATACTGCAGACCTGATTCTTTCATAGGCAGTAGGTGCATATTAGTGAGATTTCCCGAATCTCTTATTCCAGACTTGATAGCAACATACATACATTCATCCGCATCATGGTAATCCACATACATCATGGTGATCTGCTGAACTTAACACTGTTCCATTTCAGAGAAAACGGCACTTATATACTGCACTTTTAAACAGAGGAATCCACAAACTTCAGCTTCAGAAATCTGTTTTTATAACTTCAGTAAATCCACATTTTATATCTCCTTAAATCTGCATATATATCACTCCTGAAGTTATCCGCAATTTTCTTCAGGTTATCTGCACTTCTGCTTCAGTCAATGGTGGCATTTCTGTTCTAGAGACCGCAACTCTTTATTATATTTCTGGTCATCAAGTATACACGCCTCCTTTTCAAACTTAAATCTCCATTAGATGCTGTCAAAGGTTCGCATTCCAGCTCAGATATATCCGCACTATATTACTAAGAAAATCCGCACTTAGTCACCTATGTAGTCCACACTGTATCTCTGAAAAGCCCACATTTCTATTTCTGAGATTCACCAAAAATCTTACTCAAATAAACCGCAGATGTGTGTATATATATAGTGCAATTTTCAAGTCTTTTAGGCCAACCATACAGTCAGCTAGAAGGCTGACTTCTCAACTGATTTTTAGGCCGACGTGTAGCTGCATATAAGCTGACTTTTATCATCCATCTCCAGCATTGAGTTGAGTCAGTTTCAAGCCATCCTTTTACAAATTCTTTTGCAAGGTCTTGGAGCATCTCTTTGACTAGATCCTTCATATATAAATGACACTTAACTACATTCTTATCTAGAAGACAAAGCCCTAGATAGACATCAAGAATAAGTCTATTTAACTTATAATAAAATCTTGCTAATGAAACCCATGGAGCAAGTACAAAATACATTTTATTACCTTTGTCTTCTTTACATAAAATACATAATTACATAGTCAATATGAAGACCGACCTTGTTACACTTTTCAACAATTTCCACTAGGGAGGACTCTAGTCATTGTGGCTGTTTGGCAGCATAGAAAGCATGAATAGTAACTATATTACTTTGGGACACTCAACTCTTTATAGGCTAGATTTTGTAGCAGAAAAACAATGCATTTGCTATGAAGATTAGACCTGTTGCACGATTGGGAGACATATAACAACAGAAATTTACTGAGACAACATTAAAATTCAAAATGCAGGAGACTATAGGGATATGATGATGTGGCTACAATTTGCAGATCAATTTGTGGGAAGATCCTATAGATTGTCTTGATCATCAAATCAATAGCTGAAAGGTATGCTTTTAGATCTATAAAACTAAATTCTTTTTCCATCTTGGAGAATGACTTGCCTGGAATAAGGTTTGTTTAAAATAAAAAAATCAAGAAAACATTCCAGATTGAGAGATCTAAGGACCCCTTAACTCATCCATCACACAAACCCTAGGATGAACTCTCTTACTATGCAAGTTATTTCAGGCAATATGACACAATCAATGACAGATTTTAAGGTGGAAAAAGAGTGCGTTATTAAGGTAGGTTTTCTAAAATATTTGTGTGGTTTATAGAGTTTGGAAGATAAGCTCATACTTTGAGGAAACTCCCCACCAAAAAATGGAGTTGTCTAACAACCCTTGATCTTTTTTGCACATATCTACAAGAGTTGTGTATCTCTCTCCTGACCTTCCTTACCAGCTAGCTGTAGATGATGTCCACTTAACTTGTGGTTGTAGACAAGCCATGGACTCCCTACCAAAAAATGCAGTTGTCTTAACAACTCTTGATCTACCTTGCACATATCTACATGAGTATCTTTTAGCAGTACTCCCACTTTGAGTTGTGTATCTATTACAAGTTTGATGGAGTTTGTTAGCCTTATTTAGAGTGCTCCACTATGAAGACAAGTAGTGTGTGAAGCCCTTTGGCATGGTCCACATGTGCATATTTTAGGAGTTCTAAGGAGATGAGAACCCCCTTTTTTGTGGTTTATCCTTACAAAAATCATTCCCAACTTCTGTGAATTATTATAGCATTCCTAATCTACTGAATTTAGATTCTCCATGTACAGGGGCATCACTAGAGATAACTACCAAAAGAAATGGTTTGAGTAGAAGTTCTTTTTCCATTGGAGATGTGGCAATCTCGCAGGTATATCTTTGTGTGCAAATGACCAGTTTGCTCCAGAATTTATATTGTTGGTTTCCTTTGCTCTCAGATTATATTATCCTTCAGTGTTCAGTTATTCTTATTTGGTACAAATGAGTTGGACTAGTGTAAGGGTTGAAGTTGCTCCAGTGGCTTTCAAAAACATTTGCACTTGATTCTTATCCAAAGACACGAGTCACACCATGTTGCAATTCAAGTGTTTTTGCTCCTTAACAATCCAGTCATTCTCTCAGAGCAGTATTGGTTCTATGATCCTTTGCCAAAGTGCTCCCAAGTATCATTTCATCTAACATGAAAACTGATGAATACCCTTAAGGAGAAGTAGGTGCTCCATCCTAAAGGTCTTGATACTTCTTTATGTTCCATACTCATGAATATAACAAAGAGAATATCTTGATAAATAGCTTCATTTCCAGGATGTCCTCTGCTGCCAAGAAAAGTGCCTAGAATGGACCCTTTCACGTCCAGGATGTCCTCTACTACTAAGAAAAGTGCCCAGAATGGACCCTTTTCTAATGTAGCAAACCTCTATGCTAACTGTCACACACTTCTGAGGGAAGATTTGGTCCTAAGAAGGTGTCTCCATTGTTCTTCATGGTACCCAAAACAAAGATCTCCAAGGTTACTTCATGATGACCAATGCGTCATGGTCTTCAACATTATCTCCACGACCTTCAAGGTGTCTTCAATTGGCATCCCAAGTTCTACACCTGCTCTAAGCCTCTTCAAAGGATTCTTCAAGAACTCTCCAAGAAAGTGTTCACAAGGTGCTTCAAGAGTGTCTTTACATGGTGCTCCAAATACTTCAATATTTGGTCAACAATCTGCTCTAATATGCCCACTGTCAAGATCTTCTTCACTTGTACACCCTTTCAAGTTCACTGTTCATTAATGCTCATTCATTATTCTTCATAGGACTGAAATCCAAGCATGTGGTCCCTTTTTTGATGTCGAAGCCTAAAGTGGACTTGAGCCTTCAAACCTTGATGTAAAGCTGGGTCAACGATATACAGTTGTATCACAAGTATATCTAACAGGTGAATTATCTCAAGTCTTCCATCAATTTACTGAGTCTGAGATTGTTGTTTATGCTAGGACATGAAGAGCCTTCACTATCACACTTAGCACAGTCACAGTAGTAAGTTTGAGCTTGTTAAGATCCAAAGAGATCTGAGTTGTGTTGTTTCTAAGGTGTATATCTCTGTTTCTAGCCTTTACAATGCTACAAAAGACTGTCCCTTTTCAAGTCCAAGGTCCTACAAATATGATATAACACACTGCCCACCAGTCTTGAGCTTATCCTTCACAAGTGACTAACACAGGTCTGAGCAGTGATCAAATTTGAAGGGTGGGTCTTAATTTCAATTAGAAGGGCATTTATTTATGTGGCCCTTCTATGATGAAAAGCTTAAAAAAAAAAACATTTCAAATGACCACAATACATTATTTTTACATTTCATTTTCAGAAAAACAAAATCATTAATATTTATGTTAATAAAATACTTTTACATATACAATAGTGAAGGAGGTTCCATCTTACCGTTTCCTAAGTACACCTTTGTGAACAAATTTAGAGTACATTTTATGAAGAATAAACATTGGGTTTGTTGGGGAAATAGAAAAATGCAGAAAAACGATAGTCTTTGCATTTCACATCACACAATACAATTGTAGGAGAGGTTTCTAGCTGTAGTAAGCTACTCCCATGTGCATGTAAAGTGAATAATACTTTAGAAGTGCAAGCGAATGAACTCTTCGAGCTATGGATTGGAGCCATATTCTTTCAAAGCATTAAAGCTAGTGCAATCTGGAAAATGAAGATAATATGCATGGACCATCTCTTGATGAACATCACAAGTGTGTGGAGATGAATCGATGGCTCTGTTTTAGAGAAACTACTATTAGATGCTAGCATCCAACGAAGGTTATTTTCTTAGTAAAAGGAATATAAGTCAGAGTTTGCTGGGGCACAAGCAGCGTATTATCTTGGTTCAAAGGAGGCAATGACATGGTTGGATATGAATGAATATTGTATCAAAATTGATTGGTTCATCCCCAGGATATGTTGAAACATATGAGAGAGGACAACAAATACAGAATATACAGAGAAATTTGAAAGACCATACTCCTTAGGGGCTTCTATGCCCACTTTGGAAACTAATAAAGATTTTTGCCAACAAGATCATTATTGGCAACTACCTAGCATTGATAGTTGTTATATTTTTTAGCGCTGCTACAGAATGCTTAGGTGTATAGGGTCTACAAGAAAAGAAATCGGGCGAGTAAGTCTGTCTCAGGCAGGTTGAAATGTTTGGATCATAGTAGAATCTATATTACAGAGATAAAACTGATTCATATTCCATGCTTTCAAACGTCAAGTGGCAGTTTGGATAGCAGTAAGGATGTTCCTATTGCTTATCCAAATAAAGGAAAGAAAGGCCCTTGGTACCATCTGAGTTTTCAAGGCTGAATTTTTTCACTGCACGTTGAACTGAAAACCAATATCAGTGCCATATGACATTCGTCCAAATCATCAAATATTGATTTCGACAAAATTGAAGTAGCACGCTAGGTGGAGATATTTTAGTGTTTTTTTAGCTGCAGTTTTCTAGAAAAGGAAGGCAGGGATCCTAAAAAAAGAGAGTAAGGCAGAGATCTAAAAAATAAGGCAGAGATCCTAAATAAAGAAAACTAAGGCAGAGATCCAAAAAAATTCAGAACAGAGCATACGGTAGTCAAACAGAAATGTAATTTACATTTAATTTCCGAGAGAAGTTTCATTACAAAACCAAAGATGCTGCTCCTTTTAACCACATCAGAAGATCCTTGTTTCAGCTCTCTATTTAAACACATGAAAAACACCCCTGTTGAGCTCTGTTTTCGCAAGAACTAAAAAAACAAAATAAACATCACTTTCTACATACACAATAAAATGAAATATGAAAGGAAATGGAACTCATAGGGCCGTGTACATGCCCAGCTAGACCAGTAAGAAAGTACACCAGTCAAAAATTGAATTGATTATGCATCGCTTCAGCTTTCAAAGAAAAACTATGAGAAGATTTTTTTTTGGTACACAAGGAATGGCAGAGTTAGGGAGAATGAATGCGGTGGTTGGAATTATTTCAAGGCTGAATTTTTGCACTGCGCATTGAACTGAAAAACCAATATCAGATCTATATGACCTTCGTCCAAATCATCAAATATTGATTTGGACAAAATTGAAGTAGCATTGTCTGGCATATGATATGGTGAATATCATTGCATGTGAAGAAGCTAAGAGAAGGGCCCCTTTGACTATGGGTGGCTTCAAACCTTATATTATGAGTTCACTTGCCAACTTCACTGCATGGCCACTTTGGAGTCTTATGAATCAGATTTACATGGCATGCTGAAAATTCACACCCATTGTTGAGCATCCATGAATCCAATATGAGTTTGAATGGTGTAGAGTCTAAATAAGAAGGACCACTTGGCTTTAGATGGGATATATCTATATATATAGAGAGAGAGAGGTGACACATCTGTAAATATAAGGCTGATGAGGCTGTGGCACTTGAAGGAGGCCTTCATAACCTCTGGAAAGATGAATATTGGTTTCAGATAAATATGAAACCAATAATATCCCTGCTGTCCCAAAAGAATAGTTATATGACAGCCTTGATGAAGATGAAGAGGAAGTGTTGGGATAAGAATATTCTCCTAATAATGATCCTATAGATCAAGGAGGATTTATAGGATGAAGATAAAACCATGATGATGTTGCTATATGGGAAGTCTCATGCCCAAAAATTGAAGAAGGAAGCATTGCTAGCCAAACAAAGGAGGCCATCGTTAAACGAAACTTGGACTTGGATGATGAGTGTAATATTTTTTAAAGCTGAATCCAAGATCATAAGTGGTGTCTTTTGAGGGCAATCCCATATATGATTATAGAATTTCTGCTGAAGAGTACCTCCCAGAGAAGGGAATAGATCAATTATTGGTCCCTAGTTCCAATAAAGCGGGTCATGAACAGCCTGTGGATGTTGTTGGCCCCTTATCTGTCAATGAGAAGATTAGTGGTTTATATTGCAATGCGCATGGACAAAAATACTAAATGGAAGTTTGATGAGACCCTAACCGCAGAAACCAGCATGTTAATTCAGCATCAATAAAGTGGAATTGGAACAAAATTCTAGATCTGAAAGGGCTGATAGAAATCCTGCATTGTGGACAGAGTTTTCCTAAAGTGGGTGTCAAGGAGACTGGGGCTTACTTCTTCCCTCAATCTAAAGCTTCAGTGGACCTAACATCATTTTCAAACTATTTGGCAGCATTATCAAGTTTTAATGGAGGAGCAGAAGAATGTGAGAGTGGTAAGGGGATCATGGATGACCCTATCAAAGTTTTATTGTGTATACCTAAATATAGTGGGAATGATGAGGACAGAGTACAACCAATCAAGGAGATAACTTCCTATCTGAGATTTTATAAGAACCCTTGTGATGATGGGTGTGAAGACTTCAATAGATGTAAGAGGAGCAAGATTTCCTCTAGCAATGTGAACCTCCGGGAAGACCAGTATGGTGGACAAAAAGGGAAATTCATGATTGTATGCCTGAGGATTGAATATATATATTGGGACAATTAATAACTATTCAGCATATGATATGTCTTATTTTGATGTTTGACCAAGTCCCTGCTTATGATACTGAGAGCCCAGACTTCTGGGAAAATCATATTTCAGCATTTAAATCCAACTTTGAAAAATATCATGTCCCAGCTTCAAGTTTGAGGGATTCCCTACAGGATAAATTCTATTTTTGTGGGGGACACTTGTCCCAACAGAGGCATGACTTTTTCCTGACCTGAATATTCATAACAGAGATAGCTATCTCAGTGAAGCTTGGTATCAGTCTAGATCTGACCATCTTACTAAAGGTCGAAAAGGTTCCTTTCAATTATTCTGCTGGTACAAAAAAACGAATTCAACAGTAACCTTCGTACTTGTGAAGATGAAAATGGCAAAGCTTTGTATGATAATTACAACCAGAGAGAGTATTGCCTTTGCATTATAATGATTAATCTACATGGCTTGTAGTATCTCATCATTTTCTAAGTATGATGATCTATATCTAATGGTGTTTACAAATTCAAGAAGACAAGCGTTCTCCTTTTACACTGTCCAAATAGAAGATGAAGATGACAGAGCTAGGGAACTCCCTTTACTAGAGATTTCAAGTGAATCTGCTATTGACATTCGTAATGAGATCTACAAGGGCCCCCTTCAGGAATACATAGAGGAATGTAGCATATTCAAATCACTAAACAATATGGAATTGTATATACACAGACAGGCCTGAAAGAGGGACGGATTCAAGGGTTTTGAGTACCTAGTTGTTTGTGCAGCCAATTGAAAATATTTTATCGTTGAGCCTTGAGTCCTGACACTCTGAGCAGTGAGACTGAGGAATGGCTCTTTCGAAATTCGCTACAGGTTGCAAACTTGCAAGTTGCAGTTCTTCTCTTCTCCAACGCGATGAAAAGAAAATCCTTAGCTCTGAGTCTGAACTTTGAAGCCCGAGACATAACTTGGAAGTTGGTAAGGAAAATTATCACGGTTGTTACCAGCTGGCTGGGAGTTGGTAGTGTCATTAATTTTCTTCAATATTGTTCCTTCAATGCTTCCGCGGACCGCTACCACAGTCCACTGGCCAGCAACACTAGAGTGACGACTCCCCAGTACCACAGTGCACCCGTGGGCCGTGACCCGTCCACCACTAGAAAAAAATGTGACGGGCGCTGACAAGATAGCACTTCTAAAAACATTTTATAGTATTATTCAATTTTCTTTTAAAACTTGCAAAAATTCAAAATTAAATTTTTTTTTACTAGTAAATTTGGCTTGTTACTTCTCTGACGTGCCAGAGACCCTTTGAAGGGCTCTGACGTGTTCAAATTTGATCACTGGGTCTGAGCTCTTGTAAGAAGCAGCTACAGGACTATGGTCTGAGCCTCCAAGCTGCAATTTCTGGTACTTTAACACACAGGTCAAGGTATCAAGACAGCTAATCAGAGCTTATTGTTCACAAGTTATCACAAGTCTGAGCCGAAGACACGAGCTAATCTGACACTTCACTGCCTTCAACACCAAGTTCGAGCTAGTTCACATAGTCTTGTGCCTTTTTAACAATTATCCTAGGCTTGTTACAGTTGAAAAGAAGTTATGTTGCTGCCTGCGGAGGTGTCCTACAGCAGCCTGCTTCAATTGACAAATAATCTTGTCCTTAACCCAAACCAAAAGATTCTTGTCCTCGTTGTGCTGTCCCTTGACCGAAATTTGGTGAGATAAATGACAGACGGTGCTTGCATTTATATGAATTCGACACTGGAATGAATTCTGCATTTTCCTCCTAGTCCTTGAGATAATACTAACTGGTATTCCATCTCCATTCTTGGTGTTTACTGGTGCTTTAAAATATTACATTGACATTCTAATCTACTGGGGATTTATAATTGTAATTCAGATCTTCTTGTGCTTCTTTATGTATTGTCCATCCATGCAGTGATTGTTTTTCTCCAATTGATAAATTGCTTCTTCCAACAGTTAAAAAAATAAATATGACTGTAAACTTGCCATTCAAGTATAATTGTTTATTTCCTTGGAAACTATGTAGGTGCTTGATAAGGATGGTGACTTTCTTTAAAAAGGTAACCTGGAAAGTGGTGCAAGTTGGTCAGTGGAATTGGGTCGTCAAACTATGGGGTGCCCTATCATAGTGGAGAACATGAGTCAGCCCCAAGAATCGCTTATAGAGGTCAGTGAAATTGTTAGATTAACAAGGTTTTTATATGCACTCAATAATTCAATTTTGTTATTTTGAGACATGGTTTAAAGTCGTCATGCTATCTTCTGTTGGTTTTCACCAATTTTGTAGATGCTATGTGAGAAGCGAGGGCTCTTCCTTGAAATGGATGACATCATTTGAGGCTTGGGGTTTATGATTTTAAAGGGAGTCATGGAAGCTCACAGTGACAAGATCTGGGATCGCTTTGTTGTTGAGGTAATGCCATAGTTGCAAAGACCTTTCATTCCATGTAAAGCTTCCTCTTTTGTTTGTGTTTGGTTGCTTGAATAGACCATAGACTTCAAGAATTGGCATTGTGATTTATAATGAGAACAGAGTATGCAATTTATTTGAAGGTTGCGTGTGTTTCTAGAGACCAAACAAATTGCATGGTTGATGCTTAATGGTTCTTGGGAATTTGATTGTGTAGGGTTGTAGACCATAATATATTCTAGCTATATTCTAGAACAGAACATCGTCACTATTTTCAATGATTAAAGTTAAAATCCCTTTTCGTTCCCAATAATATCTTTAAGTTTATGAGGATAGGTGGCTTCTGGTGCAAGCTGCACTGATTTCTCAATATTTTCAGGTTCCTCTACCAATGGATAAGTCTTGTCAATATCTCCATTCTCTGCTGCCATGCCCGTTTTGGCTATCTTCATAATGTGTCTACAATCATCAATTCACTTTCCCACACATTCAATATTAATTCATTAGATTGTTGTATAAGATGAGGCTTCTAATCTGTGTTGATCTGTGAAGTGCCCAATAAAATAAGAATGAGAAATGCTTTCCCTCATTTTACATTTAGAATTGATTATGAAACTAAAGACATTGCAGAACTAAAATTCATTTCCCAACAGAGTTCTACGATACACATTAGCTATTTACTAATAAAATTATGAAGACTTGTAATAGCTCACCTTTTGGAAAGGGAAAGGTCCTATTGAAGTAGACATATTTTTAGTCTCTGAGTTTTTCACTGCATCACATTCACTCAAATTAGCAATGACAGATTACGAAACTAAAGACATTGTACAGCTAAAATTCATGTTCCAATAGAGTTCTACTATGCTTGAGTGTTAGATATTTAGTGATCAAATAATTAAGACTTGTAATAGCTCACCTTGTGGAAAGGTAAAGGTTCTATTGAAGTCATAGTTTTAAAAACCGGAACCGGTGATCGGACCAGTGGACCTAATGAACCGGGTTTCTAATTGGAACCGGTCTAACCGGGAGCGGTCAGATGCCAATGAACCGGTTAAAAAAAAAATACATTAAATAATTATTTTTTAATAAAAAAAACTACTTTTAAGATTTGCAACCATGATTCCAAGCCAATAGAGACAAAATATGCAACAGGAGGGCAGTTAGCCAGTACTGGAGCTGATGTACCTGGTCTGATATTCGCTACTGGGTTTGGAGCTTCACTTTACTTTTTACGCAAGAAAAACATGAAACTAGGTGAGAACATGAGCCATGTATTATTTTGTTCACATTGCTCCAAAGAAGAAATTTGTCTTGGATGTTGAAACTTGAGATCTATGGAAAATCAAGAGGATAGGATTAGTTCCTATTTGAAATATCACAATAAATCTGCATTAAAAATAATAAATAAAAATAAAAATTGAAGGATTAGCACATTTGAGATTAGATGGGAAATGAACTGATTTGAACTTTATTACTGTCAGGTAGTCTGTCCAGCCTATGGGACTTGTAACAAGGGTTTCTAGAGTGAAACTTCATGAGTTCTTGCATTGGTGATTTCAGAAGGGAATCTAGTAGGACTGTTGTATAAATCAAAAGGTTAAAGGTTCTGTAGTTTGTCCTCTTTAGGGTGCTTGCTAGACCTGGAATTTGTTATGAGAAACACTGTATATCACTTTCTTAGATGGTTGTAGGTGAAGCATCTAAGAATGGGATGGTTGTCAGTATGGTCATTGTCTAATTTTCACAATCATAAGCCCCTTTTCTTGATTCATACATTGGCCATTTCTATCTACCAAATTTAAATTTAAGTCATGCAAATTTGTCCTATTCATCGGTTTTCAATATTCACTTTCAGTTCCACCCCTCAGCAGCCCTACCTATGTCAGCACATGTCTGTTTACAAAGGAATAAGAGATTAGGAAATAGGTATCTTGCCAAACACCGGGTCTGGTGTTTTTGCTAAGGATTCATATACAGAAGTATGAAGTCTTGACTTTGAAGTATTCTTGTACTTTGCTGCCTAACTTTATGTTTTTTGCTGATGCTAGGGATTTGCATTTTTTCTAGAAATTTCCTTTTAGGTTGCCATTGTCTACGTGCTTTAATGAATGCCATCCATTCAACCATTTGCAGTTCTGATTTTCCAGGTCCCAACTATTGTTTGTCAATTTCTGTTAATATTTCCTGCTAGGTTATTTGTTTAATAGCAGATAGTGTTAGATGATGTCAGAGATGATAGGAATCTCCACAGTTCGCCATGAGTTCCTAAGGTTCTCCACGAGTGTCTCATACTTTCTGCATTGTACCGTTTAATCCCAGTCAACTGCCTCATCTTCTGGGTCCTGATTGTGGTTTTCTTTTAGTTTTATTGATTGGATCTACAACCTTTGGGAGAGTTTTGGTACCTCAAATAAATTATTTAATAGTTAATACCTAGTTTGGTGGCTAGTCACATTGATGAGAAACTTCACTGAGGTATCCTTCTTCGGTGCTATCACAAATTCGCAAATTCCATTAGGAGAAAAACTCATGCATATTACAGGTCACTGTAATACAGATGTACACTGCAGAAGAAGTTGATTTAGATGAGGCTAGTTTCATGGAATGGGCACCTTGTGAAATTAAATTATATTGGTAGAAAAATGGATGTTCTAACTTCTATGTGACAATGGATAATGTCGGAGATGCTGTCGTCGACATGAAATGTACTAGTTATGTAGCTGAGAATGATGTCACAGTTAATGTCTTAGGTGATGCTCTTCAGTATAAGTGCCCTCCTGTATTGATGCCCTTCTTGGCATTGGTGTAGCCTGTAAATGAGACTTCCTGTACAGATGTTCTCTTGTTAAAATTATGATGGCTTTGACAAATATTAATTACTGCACTTATGACACCTTGTATGGTTGTTTTATCAGTTGCAATAATGATGTCTTGTACATTCACCATCTCATTCTCCTTAATAATAATGTCTTCAATTGACGTGGTCCTTTCAATTAGGGTGTCTTGAATGGATGCCCTTTTATCTATGATAATGATGCTTTCTAGGGAGCTTTTCTGAGCTACAATTTCTGCATGGAATTATTTAATGGGAAATAACATGGCTACAAATTCTGCATAGACTGTCAATTGGAGAAAACTCGTGTTCAAATTTCCTTGAACCCAGCAACCTGGCAATTTACTACCTATCAGATTACAGATCTGCTTAGGAGGAGGTAGCACCTAAATTATTCACTTCACAACATATTGTTTTAAATTATTCACTTCATAACAGAGACCAATCATAAGAATATTCTTATTTTGTGCAGGCCTGCAATCCATGACTGAGGAGGAATTGACAGCAAACAATAAACCACATTGCTCAGAGGCATTCAACAAAATTGGCAGATCTTTGGTGTTTTTTCTCAAATTCACCCGAACCTGCTCGTACGTTGCTGATTCTTCTTACCTCGTATTTTCAAAGCCATCTCCCAAAATATATATAGCCATTTAGAAGGTAATGACTCTTTGAGCCCTTTGAAAATACACCACACAATAATCTCTCGCCTAATTGTTTGAGCTACTTATCAACTCACCAATGTCCTGTCCAAACAAGTTTCCTTCAAGGATCAAACTAATTTCCTCTTTTCAAATAGAGTTTAGAAGCATTTGGTGTACGTACCTCGGAGTTGTTGCTTTTGACCATACATTTAAAGGTCTCAAATTGCTTGATTTATATGTATTTGCACCCATTTGAACTAAAAGCCATATTGTGCAAAGTTTTTTCAAGCTCAAAAGTATTATCCTCGCTCTATTAAGCCCGAACCCCAATAATTCTTGCAAGGGCCACTTTCACCAAGTAGAATATGTGCTTCATAAACATCATCAAACCTCAAACCTCAATTTCCCCTTCCAAGTTTTTCTCTATAACAATTTCGTGAGTCTTGCTTGCCGACACTGCCATAAACTTTATTTCACTTGAAAATTCACAACAATTGAATTTAAATTAGCCTCACATGGGTTGTATTTCATTTTTAGTATATTTCGCTTGATTATTTCTTTATACAATCTCCCACTTTTCTTATCCATGTTCTCGACGTTCCTTCGCACTTCGTGCACTAGTTATAAGAATATTTAAGATTCTCGGGATCTATTGATCCGAGATGGATATTGCAATATAACTGAAAGATTCATGAGATTACTTCATGTTTGATCAATTTTTTTTAATGATAAATTTTATCTGGCAGAAAATTTCAAAAATTTGAAGTCATATTAATCGTTATTAATGATGCAAATTCATACGCCGGTGCGATGTATATGATGGCAATTTCATTTTTTTTTAATAGCTTACTTTTAGTTTAATTATATCACTTAGCTCGATGCTTTCCATATATTTAACTAAACCTTTCTTGCTTAACAAGACTTTGTCATTTCCATGTTTTAGTGAAACCGTTTATGGTTCGATACTCTCATACAACCTTTATCAACTTACATGCACCCTCATTCGAAAAAAACAAGAGAATTTTGCTTGCCATGACTAAGTTTCTTTGTCATTGTTAACTTAAGAAAGTCTTTTAGCTAAGAAACTAGTTTCAAGGTTAAGGCATAACTCGTCATATAAATTGAACATAATTTATATCCAAAATTTTAACTTGTAAACTACTTAACTGGTTTTAGGCTTTCCATTTAAAATCTACTTCGCCTTGAACTTTGAACGAGTTGTTCCATAGACTTGAATATTAAGAGATTTTGGTGTAAGGATTAAAAATTAGCTCGTAAGGCCTCTCGATTATTCATTTGTTTTATCTAATATAACATTTACTATTAAATTAGAACCACTCGAGCAAATACGTCATAGATCAAGATCATACTTTGTAGAGGTCGTAGAATAAAAATAGGAGCAAGGACACCGAGTTCTTTTGGTTTTCCTGTTCTTATTCCTTTGGTGTATCTTTATAACAAAGGGATTTCTAGTTTAAAGTCTAATTCTTTAAAGGGTGCTAGCTCAATGGAAGAGCACTCGCTTTACAAGCAGGAGGTTGGTGGTTCGATTCCATCGTGCCCTGATATTCATATATAAGGAATGACGAAGAACATTTTTTGGTGACGGATGCTCTTTGACCATCACCAATGAGTTTATGGTGAGACTTTTCGACTTCTCACCAAAATATGAAATGGTGACTTCCGTCAACGAATGCCACCATATATATGTATCAATAGTGACGACCATTAAAGGTCCGTCACCATAAATCGTTGTTGTTTATATGAAATGGTGAGGGTCACTGTTTGTCATTATAGTCATTATTCGTGACGGACTTTGATGTCACCAATGCGTTTATGGTGATGGTCAATGAACGTTGCCATATATATGCACCAATAGTGACGGCCATGAAAGGTCCATCACAAAAAATCGTTGCCGTTCATATGAAATGGTGACAGTCACTATCCGTCATTGTAATTAATATTCGTGACGGACCTTGAATGTCACCACAACACATACTTTCGGCGACGCCACCTTTGGTGACGTTCAGTTTTTTGGTGATCGCGAGGCTATTGTCTCCGTCACCATTGCTCATAGCGAAATGGTGACTGGCCACTATCCGTCACTATAAATCATTATCGGTGACGCGACCTTGAATGTCACCACAACCCCTATATTTTCGGCGACGCCACCTTGGTGACGCTCAATTTTTTATGACAGAGGCTATCGTCCGTCACCATTGCTCATATGAAATGGTGACTGGCCACTATCCGTCACTATAAATTATTGGTGACTTCCGACCTTGAATGTCACCACAACACCTATACTTTGCCGACGCCCACTTTTGGTGACGTTTCAGCTGCAGACGAAGGCTCTTTTCGACCCTCACCAATGAGCTTATGGTGATCATTTTCGCCTCCTCACCAATGTGTTTTTTTCTGTAGTGCTTCTATTTACTTTCTTTGTATCCTTCCACCGCACTTTAGATCAATCAGCTTTTCAACAACCTCGCAATGCTTTGGCCATCCGCTTTCATAAATGGAGGAGTTCTTCACCGAGGAAAATTATCCGAAGATTATTTGAAAATGCCGCATGACAAGGATTTGCTTGGATTATGATGATAGGCAACAACTTAAAAAACATCGACACCGGTACCTTCTATTTGCAATCACCACTATGCTTCAGAACAACCCTAGTCAAAGTATCCTTGTCTCAATCGCATCGCTTTCCGAGGAAATCGAGATGTCATCATTTCGTCGGTCATCTCATGACAAATTATTTGAAAGATAGTCTCCTGACTATGGAGGTTAGTGCCTTTTGAAGAACCAAGCACTTTCTTTCTCCGCTTGTGTGATGACATGATCCGTCGCATCCCTTCAATTTGATCTTGTGGACAAGCAGTCGTTTATGATTGGAATTTTTACTAATGACATGCTTTTCTAAATTTTAACAATTGATATGATTTGAAAACTTCAAATGACCTCTCCTTATCGACCAAACTCGTTTTCCTTTGAACTTGCATACCGCAGACTTCTATTCGTTATGATCATCATTCACACTTAAAAAAACATGGAGTTTCTCGTTTCATTTTGTTCAAGAAAAGGCAAACTCCGGACTTCGCAACCTTTAAAGTCAATACCGGCCGCCGCCTCGCTTGTAGATGAAGGAGGCGCCCTAACCCTCTCGCTTGTAAAATGAAGGAGGTTCTCCGTCATGCAAATTTACCACTTTGTCAAATGCTGGTGTCCTTTCTTTACTATGATTTTCATGGCCGGGAAAAAGTCGTAAGGTCCGGATGAGTAGCTTTCTCTGCTTTGGAGACATATCTCGTGCTCAAGTTACATTTAGAAGCACCGTTCTTCTAACCGTAGATTCAAGCATTTCCTCCCGAGATGAAGTTATTTCCGCCTTTGTAGAAACCATAAAACACCGTGAAAAACCTAATAGTCAACTTGAAATTGGGGTTTATGCAAAGGCCGAGATCTAGGGGATGTGAGTGGCGCACTTAGAGCCGTTTGTCAATTTCATTTGCAAAAAAGTGGGAGGTCACCATGGTAGGTCTCGTTACGTATGGAGGCTTTTTGGCCTTTGATGATCACAAGGTAAAATGCCTTAAAGTGCCACTTCCTAACATAGGGGAGAATTTTGAAACAACATTTGGATTTGCTTTTTAAAGCCGATAGACTGGGGGTCAAGCCGGTAGAAAGGGATAATGAGGTTTTGATTTTGACATGGGTGTGCTGAAAAGTAGAAAGGCGAAAAAAGTTTTAGGAGGGTTTCTAGATGACATTTTGACATAAGGAAATTAGTTTCTAGAAAACCTGCCTGTAGATATAGTCATCACTAACATGTAAAAAACATCGATGGCTAACATAGTGTGCAACCCAAAAAAGGTCAAAATTCCAAACTCAAAACTGAAAACCATTTCTAGGTTTTTCTCGTATTTTTTTAGTATAATCCTTTGATTAAAATCTTGGATCTTTGTGAGCACTCCGCATTTCTACACATAGATCTTCCGCTCTAGCAAGAATGTTTATACTTTCCGCTCTAAGTTTCATTATTGTATTTCATCCATCCAGTTTGAGAGAATTCCTTTTGGAGCATCGTGTACCTACATTTTTGTTGCTACATAACGATATGGCTCACCGTTACTACTACATGTATGATGGTCCGATGGTATTCCGGAATTTTTCTAGTTTTATATGTTTTATTCTTATTTTACCGTAGTTGGAATTGTGCATATTTTCTATATTCCTATCTTTCCCATTTTCGGATATTACACCGGTAATGTGAGCATGATATTTGGATCAACTCGTAGCCATTTGCATGATATCGCAGGAATAAGGAGAAGAAGCAGAAAAATAAGAAGTCTTCAATGGCTTTAAGGATTGAGTTTTCCACACTTCTCTTCGATCTACAGGATCTCACCATGAAGATCAAATAAATGAGAAGGGGAAAGGCAAAAATGAAACCTCAAGAGGGTTTCAAAATGGAGAAGGTTTGAGCACTTCCTATCGCCAGATAAGAAACCTACAGGTATAAAATTCCACAATGCCCTACTATGCCCACTTTCTCTCGCAAAATTAAATGAATGGCATGGAGATGGAGTGATATTTATATCATGAGACTCGAGTGATTATCTTCCGCAGTATAAATCTCAATCTATGCATTCAAAGAGATTCTAACTTTCCGTAGTTTATCCAGATTAAAGAGAACCGAGACCTGAAGAATAAATAGAAGAAGAGGGCATATGGAGAATAGATTCCTCTCCGCCTACATTCGATGGGTCATACAAAAGCACGACAAGTACTGATGGAGAAGCTAGACACTTCTTCCAAATACAACCTAAATAGCGGAAAAGGAGGCTATTCAAATTGCAACATACACCTTTGAGGGTAGAAGCAAATGATTGGTGGTTTGCGTATTGAAACATGAAAGAGTGACTATGCATCCGTAGTTCACTCAAAGATTGGAAAAGAGGTTTCATAGAAGAAAACCTAGAGGAAATTTCCATTGAGACATTTTCCAACATTGATGAGGAAGTATATGAGGAGAAAAAAGAAGATGTCAGCATTGATACTCGGGAGAAGAGCAACTACCACCACCACCATCCGCAATAGAGATACTCGTATTAGTGGGAGGAGAACTTGGAATATTTGCAAGGTGGTCCCGAGCATTCGACATTGAGACTCACAATTATGATTCAGGAGGTGCATGAAGAAGAGGAAGTAGATACCGCCGTTGGTGCAATAGTAGAGGAGTAGCCATCACCATCACCAAAGAAGCTGAGAAGCAATTGCACCAAATATTGAAGAAACTCTGTAGTTTTGTAAAATGTTCCTAAGCATCAAATTGATCCAAGGTATGCAAAAATTTCCACCCCATATTTTTTCTCAGCACGTCATCTTGAGATTTATGGAGCCATGCCACTAGGGCAATTGCATGACCAAGTGCTAGAGCACATTATTGATTTATAGCGTAGACTATCACTATGCAGGGGACCCTTGACTAGTTCGGTGAGAAGATGTATAGCTATCCTGGGCTTGACATCAAGCCGAGTCAGCACACACAACACTTTGTGTTGGAGTGGAGTTTTTGAGGATGGGATTAGCATGGCCCCACGCAGTGTGGAAGCCGTAAAATATCTTGAGGACCACAAGTCACCGTCACATGAGTTGTCGTATTATATTTATGACAAAGAGATATTAGCCATTATGCATGCATTGGTCAAATTATGTTACCTTTTATCAAGTAAGCAGATTTTGGGTGAAGACCAACCACCATAGTCTCCAAAGATATTTGAGGAGAAGCAAGCTAAGAGGCATTGCTGATTAGTACAATGCAAGACTATGAGTTCGCATTTTGTATGGAGAGGACCATGTGGTAGTAGATGCACTATCATGGAGATCAAGAAGGTTTGCCACCGAGGAGTAGTGATGATTTGAGGGCCTAGTTATTATTCCGAGCATTCCGATGATCACTTCACTTATGAAGCATTGGATGGGCATATGGTAGATGGTAGACATCATGTAATGGATAAAATATTCCATTATCAAAGACAAAACCTTCTTTAATGAGCACCTCATAGCTCAAAGAGAAGTTTCTCGCATGCAAGATACTCAAACCTCATAGGTTCTACCAGGTGATGAGAGTGTTCTCATGGAGAGATCTCAAGGAGGATGCACTTAGACATATCATGGAGTGAAAATATTGTCATAAAATTATGGAGGATGGTATTGTCAACATTGATCCACCGTTAGGATATGCAAATTTCTTTGACATTTTCACACAAAAGAAATCTCTTCACCCACGCTGCATTCTCTTTTGGAATTTCTTCATGCTTCATAGTCTTCTCAAGGCCATATATAGGATGGGACAAATATTGCATGAGCAAACCTGTTTTGTTATGAGCTTCATCATGGATATCGAGCCGGTGTACGATATGACTCATCACCCACAATTGGATGGATGGATGGAGATGATGAGAAAGTGGTCGGAAAGTTACTTACAAATCTATGACATAAGGCAATAAGAAGCATGGTTGCGTTTGGCTTCTCTTTGGGTGACTATGGTTACCACCCAACATTTCGTATTGGTATGTCCCATGCCTTGCACAATACTAAGGTGATGCAACAACAGGAGGCATAGTTTCCTTGGTTACTCTGGGAGAGTATGGCCAATACATTTCATTTTATATGTCCATTGGAATATCATTGTTTCCTACCTTGTACAAAGAGGGTGATGAGATGCAACATATGGAGGAATGGCTGCATTGGTTACTTTGAGAGAGTTTGTCCATCTCATGACATAGAACATGTCAATGGGTATGTTATTGTTTGGGACTTTTCATGATACTAATATGATGTATTTAAATAGAATCTCCGGCTATGTTGATCTACCGTGACATTCTACATGTCAATCAAGATATCATTGCTTCATACTTTGCATTATGATGATTTCTCGTGTGGCAAGAAGAGTCATTTTTGCATTGGTTACTCTTGGGAGAATATGGATTGACATTCTCCCATACCTTTCATAATGAGGATGTGAGATGGCAATAGGAAGCCTTGTTGCGTTGGCTTATATTAGGACAAGATACACCATACTTGGTATGATGATGAGGTGTGGTGTGGCAAGAAGAGTAGCATCGTTGCGTGGTCGCTATCGAGAGAGAGAATGGTTTGACATTTCGCATGTCAATCCATATGTCTCTATTTCCTACTTTACACATTGTTGAGATGATACTTAGAGCAAGCAAGGCCACCAAGGCCAAGGATTAGAGCATGGAGAGAAACAACTCTACTCCATGTAGCATGGGTTGGAGAGATAGTTTATGAGTTAGGACTTTCCACTGGGGGAAGGAACCACACTTCACATATCTCATGCAGGGAAGAGGCTCTTGCATGTGATGGTTGCCACTTGGTGATCCAGGTGGATATTGGTGGTCACCCGCCTATTCCACTAGTCTACCACTGTTCATTTCGGGCTTTTCGCCGTGCCGCCTTACTATTTTTAAAGTGCTTTTCTCGGTCCTAAACTTCCTAGAGTCGTTTCTTTGAGGTCAGAACGATGTTTTTGGGAAAATGGAGAGCAACATGGGTCCATGGACCGATGTTTCTCATTCCAAATTTGTATTCCCTGAGCAGACTTTGCAGTATGGTAATGCGTCAAACGGAGATCGTATGCCAAAGTTACGCCTCGGGAAGTTGAAACACCAATTTACCCAAATCTGGGCCCATAGTTTTGGCGCTTCAATCTCCTGTGGTTAGGTTTGGCCGTTTAGGATTTCCCATTGTTTCTAAATAATAAATAGGCCCTCGAGCCCCACGTAACTCGCCCGCAGGCTCCGTAGCCGCCACATCTCTTCTCGCAGATAGCTACCAAAGGCCCTAGCTAGTTTTATTTCCATTCTCCGTCCGTAAGAAAATTCCCGCCTTAACATTAATGAAATGAAGTGTTATTTCCGCCGCATCTCTCGTATTTATGGTTATATGTTTATTCTACCGCGTTCCTACATAAATCCCATCGCTGGTATCAAAGTGGTCTCCGTTTTTTCTCGATCCTTCTTTCGCATGTCCCCAACGAGGTCGGGCATAAGGAGCTAGGGCTCGATCTCGGTGGAACCTTTGCAAGATCACCGCAAACCTCGACCGACGCCCATGGGGGACGAAAAGAAAGATGAGGGAGCAGGAGATCCTATCAAAATATTGCTCTAGGAGGCCCTCGAAAAATAAAGGAACGCGATGATGGATAACCTTGCTCGCATCCTTCAATCTGGCCACCACCTACGCGCATTCGCATCCGCAGCTACCCGGAGGCGTGACTCCTTTTAAGGTACAAGTAAATTTTGACATTACCATATTTGAGGGTCAACAGACGCGTATGTTGTAGATAGATGGTTGAATCTCGTTAGAAGGATATTTCTGCTCATGACTTTTTCGTAACGGGGAGAAGATTATTTTTGCACTCCTCAAAGCTAACCCCCATGTTAAGGACTCGGTGGGAAACCTACTCGTGAGAACAAGGACCGTACTTAACCCTCTCTCGGTTTCTTACCGCACCAACTTGGAATTCTTTTCGAGACGCCGTCAAGGAACAAAAGAGACTATCCCGTGGGGAGCTATGAGGACAAGTACATACAATGGACCATGCCGCGACAACAAAGGGATCAAGATGTGCATGAGCCGACGAACTGCTCCATACCCTCGCGCACAAAGTTGGGTATCAAAGATCCAGAGAAACATCCGGTGCTAAAGTATCACAATTTCAAGCCGTTACGTATACATTCAAGAGGAAATTGAGTTCTCGACATCTCCTCGCTTGGTACCGCATACCTAAGAGTGCCGCCAAGATTGGGAGCAAATTCGGCGTAAGAAGCGAGACTTTGATCTCGCGAATCAAAAAAGCAAGGGAAAAAAGGTGCTTCCAAAACCGTTAACAAAGGACAAGAGGCCAAGGCATGGTGGCTAAAGAAAACTCATCAAGCCACAAGAAAAGAATAGCACCGCAAAGCCAAAGAAGGACACGGGAAAGTGGTGTGAGTTCCATAAGAGCTCCACTCACAACACAAATGAGTGTCGGGGCCAAGCGCTCGCTAGTACGATGAGGGCTTCGAGTCGATGCATGCTCCGACTCCGAATCGTAACCCGAAAAGGTGAGTGAAAAAGGGAAATGCATTATTGATGCGGAGCCCAACGCCAATGTTGCCACTACCAAGATCCGAAAGGAGGAACTCGAAGATCTAGAGGAGGGACGAACGTCTCTTCCACTCCCGCATGGGTAAAGGGATCCCCAGATGCTCATTGTTGACAATGGGAGCCAAAAGAACCTCATTTGCGTACGCTCGTGAAGCGTTGGGCTTGCCGACCACAAACTCACCCACATCCATACACCATCGGTGGCTTCACCAAGGACGAGATCTCCGCGCGGTCGGCGTTGTCGCCTTCCCTATAGCATCAAGCCCTTCATGATGAGGGGTAGACATGTGACGTTGCTCCTATCGATGTTTATGATGTATCATTAGGACAACCATACTTGTGGGAAGCATCATGCCGTGTATGAGTCTCGACCTCGTGCCGTTATTGTTACTTTGGGAAAAAAGTTGTACAGATACTCGCAGGTACCACCTCCTCGCCGCTATCTCTTTGGTTACCGCAAACAATGCGTAAACTCATTTCCCAAACCAAAGAAATTCATTTTTCCCCGATGATCCACCCTGTGACAAGAAGAATACCGTGGCCACGACCTCTGCATGTGGCTCCTCTCCGCACACAACAACAACAAATGGATAAGGGTTGTGGAGGAGCACGGGGACATATTCACCTCACCCACAGGTTCCTTCCGCACCGTCAGCCGGGCACCCGATTGATTCCATCTCAAGTGCGCCGCTACCGAATGGACCGATCTATCGTCTTCCGTTCTAGAGAATGATGAAATCAAGAGGAAGATTCAGGAGTTGTTGCAAAAGGTCACATCGGGGACCAAGTTCGTCACTCGTGGGAGCCCGATCGTGTTGGTACGTAAGAAGGATGGGACGTGGGAGACTCGTCTCGACTATCGCGCCGAACAAGATCACCGTTCGGAATAGGTACCCAATCCCACGGATTGACGACCTCTCGGACCAACTCAAAGGTGCAAAATATTTCAAGAAGATCGACTCCGAAGTCCGGGTATCACCAGGTACCAATTGAACCCTCCGATGTGTGGAAGACCGCCTTCAAAGCCAAGGAAGGCCTTTTCGAATGGCCGGTCATGCCTTTCGGCCGACGAATGCTCCCGCCACCTTCATGAGGATGATGATGACATCTTGTGGCCATTCACCAACTCATTTGTAGTGGTGTACTTGGATGAAATTTCGATCTTCACCGTACTTGGGAAGAGCACCTTCACCACACATTCGATAAGTTCTCCAAACATCGCGGCAACACAAGTCGTGTGCCAATTTGGAGAAGTGCACTTTTGGCATGACCCGTGTTCAATATCCTGGATACATTATTGATGAAAGTGGGGGTGCATGTGGATCCAGCCCAAGATCCAAGTCATTCGGGATTGCTCAAACCCCAACCACTATAACAGAGCTTCGCAGCTCGGGTTCTACACTTTCACCGAGGTTCGTGTTGGGATTCTCTCATATCACTTGGCCCTCGAGTCAAGTCACCAAGGGAGGAGCGAGAGAAAAAAAAACGGTCGGAACCTCAACAAAGGCGTTCACATAATTGGAAAATCGCCTTTTTCTGCCCCAAAGGCTCACTTTACCGTACTTGCAACAACCATTTGAGATCAAGACAGATGCCTCCGACTATGCTATTGCTTCTCTCACTCAACAAAGGACATCCAAAGGGCATTTCACAAGGAGACATTGTTCCATTACGCTCGCAACTACCCCACATATGACAAAGAAATTTACTCCATTGTGCAAGCTTGGTTTACAATGGAAGCATTACATTTTGGGGAAGGAAGCGATCATCCACACGTACCACTGCCCCCTCGCAAGCTCATACCGACACAAGGAAAATTGCGTAACGACGCCATCGAAGTGGTCCACATATCCGCAATGTTTCATTTGAACATCAAGTACAAGAAGGGTAGCACCAATCATGTTGTAGACCGCCTCGGCTCGACCACCGATCGTGGCGCTCACCACCGTGCTCAACTCTTGTGGGCACGAGACTTCGATTGGCCGCTTCTTTATGAGTGTGACCCAAACACCCTAGCCAAACTTACAAGGCGCTTCGGGGGGTACGCAAGTTCCAAATTTTCACCTCCAAGATGCACTTTTATGTAACATGGGACACCTTTGTGTTCCTTCAAGCGAGCGTGCCAAGATGATATGGGAAGCACACTAAGGCCGAGTCGCCGGGCATTTCGTGGCCGGGTTATGCAAATAGTAGCAATCCTACAAAAGTATTTCTATTGGCCGAACTCGGAAGGATGTCGAGAAGCACATCGGGGATCCTCGCACCGCTCGTGCCATCGCTAAACCAACCATCAAGAAGCAAGGCCTATATACTCCCTCTTACCTACCCCTAGTCAACCTTGGGAATCCATCTCCATGGGATTACATGTCGGGCCTCGCTCTACTAAGCAGGGAAATGACCGTGTTTTTGTGGTCGTAGACAGATTCTCAAGATGGCCATTATGGCGGCCTCGCAAGAAGAAGATCACAACAAGCCACCGCTAAACTCTTCTTTGAACGAGTGTGGGTGCACTTTGGGGATCCCGCGCCTATCATATCGTATAGGATAGCAAGCCTCGAAGACATTTTGGTCCAAATTTCTCCGGTCGATGTTGGATACCAAGCTCACCAAGTCCACAACTTTTCCATCCCCTCGAGGTCGTGCCGAGTCTCAATTTCGCATCTTTTCCATACACTTTTCTATACCTTTTTCACTCACCCGAACCTCCCAAGTTGTCAATATCATTATATATCAATTTCAAAAGAGCATCTAACATGGTTTTTAACTATATTTTTGTGTCTCCATTGCTTGATTTAGATTTGTTCATTTAGTCATGGGAATCTTGCCACTTTCCGTACCGCAACTTTCCGTGCCCATTTTGTAAAACTCTATGTTACAGTAGTTCACAGGAAAAACGGCCACATGGGAAAGTCGAAAATGATGTGGACATGGTTCGTGTCCTATTGGTTCGATGTGCCCATCTAAAGAAGTTGCGGTCAAAAGGCGTCCAAATGGAAGTCAACTATAGAGTCTCACGGTGACAAGACTCGTTTCGTGTCACGTGAAGGTTCATATGGCCGTTTCGAGTTAAGTGAGGACAAGTCGACATTTGTACATGGTTCCATAGCCGAATTCAAGCATCCACTCCTCATAGATTTACTTTGCAACACCGCCATGATCCTAGATCCGTGGACGTAATGGTCTACGTGTTCTCCACCAAAGATAAACTTTAGGAATTAGTTATGCTTCTCTTGTTATAAATAACGCGTTTGCATACGCATATGAGTTAGTCGATGTTAGTCTCTCGTTAGTTTTATTAAGTCTCGCTTCGTAATATAATTACGCTCGCCTTTGTGTCGTAATACTACCATACTCTTTAATAACGTATTTTTTAATATAAGAAGATTCCGTTTTCCAACGTAATTCGTACTTGAATATCGTTGCCAAGGCCGGTGTAGAGGGCCCCTCAAGCCAAATTAAGGTTTTGTGCATTAGTGTATAGTTCTTATTTCATTTCTTTAAAGCTCGTCAGGCCATAATCCATTCACATGTTTATACATTGCATTTTTCATGATACATATACCATTTCGTTTATAAACTTTCCCCGCTTTCCATTTCACTTCTCGTCTTTCATGTTTTATGTTATTAATCACTGATCAATGTTCTTGTTTCGTGTTATGAGCAGACAAACTCGGGCATTTTCATAGCTTTTCGATCAATGACATGGAATTAACATTGTTCGCTAATTTTTTTCTCTTGCTTCGTTTAATTTCGTTACTTCTTTGTTTAATTCAAGCTTTTGCTTCATATTTGCTTCAGTAGTTAAATTTAGATATATTAAACTCGCTCATAACATCTTCGCTGTTTCGAAAGCGCGCTTGACTGATGGTGAAGGATTGTATTATGAAATGTGTAGTTTAGTATTAGTTTCTTTCTGCAAATTTAGATATATTAAATTACTCATAACATCTTCTGGCCACTTCCGAAAGCTAACAAATTTCAGACCGATGGTGAGGGATTGTATTATGAAATGTGTAGTTTGGTATTAGTTTCCTTTCTCTCGCAAATTTAGATATATTAAATTGTGCATGACATCTTCTCGTTGCCTCCGAAAGCGCGCTTGACCGATGGTGAGGGATTGAATTAAGAATGTATGGTTTGATATTAGTTTACTTTCCGCAAGTTAGATATCGCTAATTAAGATGTTTATGGTTACTTCCGAAAATCATAGCCGGACTAATGATGAGGGATCGTAAGACAAGTTGATGTAATCTGATTTAGATTTACTTTGATGCATTTTGGATTTCTATGATAATTTATTTTTTGTTTAGACAACAGCAAGAATAGTTTGGTTTCATGCTCACTAGTTCATTGTTTTGATTCATTAGACTAGCAAGATCTTTTCATTTCAAATAAAGACATTTTCATTTCCTTTCAAGTTTTTCATTGTAATTTTCAAATTCCTTTTTAAGTTTCAAGTTGGTAAATTATTATAGGATATCATTTCTCAAAAAAACATAACCATACTTGTTTTCATTTTAGAATTTCCATTTCATCTTAGAAAACCAAAACGACAAAAAAGTTAAGAAATAGATTATCTTGCACATATAGTGCGCCGCACTTCATCACCACGAATCCTGGATTGACAAATTAAATACAAACACTTAGGACACACTAAATTGACCAAACATTTTGGCGCCGTCACGGGGAAGTGTAACTAGGTACCAATTTCTTAAAAAAAAAAAAAACATAAAATCATAAAAGAAGGGAAAACTTGGATAACTTCTGGAAGTATGCTCTCCTCTTGCACCTAGTGTGATCCTGAGGATCAAAAGAGAGTTATTGGTTTAGTAATTTCTTAAGTATGCTCTCTTCTTTGCACCTACAGACCGAAGATCGTAAAGAGAATTATTAGCCCAAATTTTTTTTTTTTCTTTTTTTTAAATAAAAAAAAATAAAAAAAATGACATGCATATAGCAAGAGATTCTAGGAAGGTTTATAGCTAAAGCCAAGAGTTCGATTTTGACAACTCCATCTTCTTCAAGGTGACAGACCAGATTCACCACCATCTACCCCTAGCCTTAAGATTTTTGGAACTCAAGGAGTACCGAATTAGAGGATTCTCCCATACCACCTACTAAATCCCATTTAGAAAACAAAGAGACTCTCTCTCATCCTCCCTTGATGTATGAACTAGGAGGACTTTAAGGACTCTAAAGAAACTATCATGGCAAGAGGAAGTAATAGATGGAGGTAGAGGTAGAGGTAGAAGAGGAGGAAACAATGGAGACGACAATGGTGAAGGAAATAATGGTAGAAATAGGGAAGGAGACAACTTGTTTGGATTCCCTATAGCTTCGATGAGGAAACTCATACAACGATGAAAAATATCTCACCATCCGTCCTCCCTAAATTTTATGGATTGCGAAGTGAGGATCCCGAAACATTTCTATTTGAGTTTGAAGTCGTGTGCCGAACCTATGACTATATGGAAGACTCTCAAAAACTCAAACCGTTTCCTTCAACATCAAGGGATCCGTTTTGAAATGGTTCATGGGATTAGCCACTCAATCTATTAGGACTTGGAATGATATGAAAACAAACATTTTTGGATAGATACTTGGACTATTTTATGCCCACCAATCACAAGGATGAGGTATTCAAGATGATGCAAAAAGAAGATGAAAATTTGGAAGACTTACTTCGAAAGATTTCAATACAACTTCGAAAAGTATAAAAGATGAGCAACTTAGATGATGAAACTTTGTCTCTCATATTAAAATCCATTAGAGATGAATGGATAGATATTTTAAACATGATGGGGAAAGGAGACATTTCTCAACTTCACTTCGTGACATAACAGAACTATGTGTCCATCTCTCAAGAGGAAAATCTAAAACAGAAAAAGGGCCTAGGGATCCTTCTCTTATTAGGGCTAACAAATCCGCAATCGGACTGGCATAGGCGTAGATTGGTAACATGCTTGATGAATTCAAAATCGATATCTTAGGGAGCCTTAGTGAACAACTAGACACCCTTAAAATCCAAAACAAGCAGAAGAAGAAATAGACGCTAGCCATCTTTTTTTGTCCGAAATGTAGGAAGAAACATGCTTTAAGGGAATATCCCTTGGATGCAAAAAAGCCGTAGAAACATGTATGATTTTCGCAGAATCATGAGATCAAGGATTGTCCTTCAATTCCCGGACTCAAAGATGTCTTTCAAAAAGACCCAAATTCAAGAGAATCTCTCTCGTTTGCCGCAAGGAGACCTTGGCAGCGGACAACAAACTCAAGGGTTTAACAACCCTATGAATTTCTCAAAACCCCACCAAATTGGAATCCCCCGGCAACAACCTTGGCCCCAACATCAAAACTCATATCAGCCATGGGTACAAGGGATGCAAAATCCTTATGGGAGATTTGCTCAATTTTATCAATATCCTCCATCTTTCAAAATCAACAAGCTCCACAACTTTCAAACCCAAATCCACAACTTTCATTGCCATTTCCACAACAACAACCTTCTCAACAAAATCCAAATCCTCAACTCATGCTCCCATACCAACAAAAGACAAATCAACTTCAAATTTCTACCTATCACAAATCCTAAGAACAAAAATCCTCGAATACTTACATGGTAGAAGGACAACAATTTTCCTACCTATATGATTGTTCCTCTCAACGATGTGTACAACTCGCATCTAGTAGATTTTTAGAAAAACCTTCTATAGACATTCAAGAGCAAGATACCTCTCGAGGAGAATTTCTTGAAGTCAATAAGGGTTCCGAGGAAGCATCTCTTCAAAATCCAAGCATGCAAAAAGAAAAGAAAAGTTAACACCCACAACTCCTATGCTTGAGCAACCAACATCTTCATCTACACCTCCTTCTCGAAAGACTACAAATTGACAAGGGGGTGGAAAAACAAATCTTCGTTGCCTAACTATGACTTTCTAGATGAATTGAAGAATGTTTGTATCAAGATTCCCTTACTACAAGCCATTCGAGAGATTCCTATTCTAGCAAAACCATAAAGGAGTTGAGTTTCAAAATACCAGGAAGGAAACTAAAAGACACAAGGTTAAATCCAATTTTCGGTAGGGAAAGATTGGCAAGTATATTATGATGGGAAAATTACCATGCGTAAGTATGTAGATCCAGGAAGTCCAATTGTCAAGACACATATAAATGGTATAGAAATTCCAAACACATTGATTGACTTAGGGGCCGCTATCAACATTATGAGGTACGTACTATGGACCAAACCTAAAACTTCCTAACCTTCCTTTTACACCTACTTTACCGCAACTCGTTGTGATCGATCAATTATTAAACCGTATGGTGTATTAGAAGATATTTCGCCTCTCCTTAGATTCTTGGGAATATCCAAAAGAGATTTTATGATTTTGACTCCCAAGAATAATCTAGAGGACACCCACTTATTTTAGGAAGACCTTGGCTAGCCACAAACTCTGGATGCTTTTATTAGTTGTAGATCTTGGGACATGTACACATTGCTAATGGTAATTCGACAAATAAATTCAATTTTTATCCTCCGAAGAAGAGCAACTGCGAAGTAGGAGACAATGAATGGGTTGATGATGATGACACTATACAACTCCGTCTTTACCATTTCTGAAATCAAAGGATAGGGTCAAATTCCGAACACATTAGAAAATTTTGAGACATCTTCGGGAATATGACTTAACACAATTTCTGCAATTCGACATAGAATATTTATCATCAAGACAAATGTCTCTTTACTCTATGGAAGAATTTGCAAATTTACTTTATTGAGATTTTTTCCAGAAAATATCGAATATCAACAAACATTTGGAAAAGTCACAACAAGAAGAGCTAACCAAAATCTTGCAAAAACATTCTACCGCATTTGCATGGGAGTATACCGACATGAAAGGTATTGATCTCAAGACTTGCATCCATCACATCTATATTGAGGAAAACAAGAGACCAATCAGACAACCTCAAAGAAGGATGAATCCAAATCTTAGGGAGATAGTGAAAGAAGAGCTCCAAAAAACTTCTCAATGTAAACTTCATTTATCCAATTTCAGATAGCCGATGGGTTTCTCCTTTGGTTATAGTACCTAAAAATAATGGTAAATGGAGGGTATGCATTGATTACAGTGGAATTTAACAAAGAAACTTTGAAGGATCACTTTCCTTTGCCTTTTATCGATAAGGTATTAGACACATCATTATGTAAAAAGTACTTTTCATTTTTGGATGGTTTTAGTGGCTATAATCAAATTCGTGTAGCACCTCGAAGATCAAGATAAGACCACATTTACTTGTCCATGGGGAACTTTTGCCTACCGAGTGCTTCCTTTTGGGTTATGTAATGCACCCGCAACATTCCAAAGAGCAAGACGAGGGAATTTTTTCTCATCTAATCCATGATTGTGTAGAGGTTTATATGGATGATTTTACAAATTATGGTAATTCATTTGAAGAGGCATTAGAAAATTTGAAAAAGTTCTTATAAGATGTAAAGAAACAAACCTTTCATTAAGCCATGAAAAATGCTTTATGATTTTTACCGAAGGGATCGTTTTAGGACATCATATTTCAGGAGATGGGATTAAGGTTGATCGATCAAAAGTTGAAGTCATTTCCAAGTTGCCTATTCCAAATTGTCAAAGAGATGTTAGAAGTTTTCTAGGATTTATCAAGTTACTATAGAAGATTTATAGAAAACTTCACTAAAATTGCATCTCCACTCTTCAAATTGCTTACAAAAGACTCGTGAATTTAAATGGGATCCCGATTGTCAATCGCCTTGAAACTTTGAAAACAAGAATATCTCTGCTACACCTATCTTGAGAGGACCAAATTGGAAACTCCCTTTCCATATTTCAACGGATAAAAGCCAGATATTAAATTTGTGAGCCGTGTTGGGTCAAAAAGATTTAGTTCCTTATGCCATTTATTATACCAAAGAAAATTTGACTCCTACGCAGTTGAACTATACTCGTGACTCGAAAAAGAGTTTTTAGTCGTTGTTCATGCAATTAACAAGTTTAGATATTACATAACAAAAAAGTTATGAAACTTATTCATACCGACCATTCTCGCAATTAGATATTTAATGAACAAACCCGTTACTAATGGCAATAGTGACAGATGGCTTTTACTTTTGCAAGAATTCAATATTACCGTGTTGATGTACTGCAGAAATGCATTAACGCTCGCCGATTTCTTGTCTAGGATTCGTACTAAAGAAGATTCTCCCGTAGAGATAAGTTTCCCCGATGAATACTTGTTTGCGTAACTATTAAGACCCCTTGGTATGCGTATATTGCTAACTATTTGCCACAGAAACTATATTTCAAGAGAAAAAACGAAAAATTATTCGGTGAGAGTTCAAAATATTCATGGATTTCTAACGAATTGTTTAAAACAGGCCGCATCTTGTGATCAAGATGTGTCGGGGAAGATTAAATGCCCGATATTCTTAAGGCATGTCATGATGAACCATGCGTACACTTTGCAGAGCAAAGGACGGCCTATAAAATCCTCTTTAGGGATATTATTGGCCTTCCTTTCAAAGATGCAAAACAATATGTCAAAAGGTGTGATACCGCCAAAGAGTAGGAAACCTACCCTTTCAAATGAAATTCCATTGCAAACACAAGTACTATCAACCCTTTGGAAAATGGGCTTTAGATTTCATTGGACCTATTAATCCACCATCCAAGCAAAAGAAGTATATATTGGTTTGTACCGATTATGTTACTAAATGGGTAGAAGCCAAAGCATTAGTATCTACTACCTCCACAATTCAGCTTGTTCATTTTCTTTATGAGGATATTTTTACTCGCTTTCGTGTTCTAAGAGAAATTGTGACAGATCGTGGACGCCAATTCACATCCAATTTGGTGGAGAAGTTGATGAAGAATACAAAATCAAGCACATAAGATCTACTCCTTACCATCCGCAAGCAAATGGTCAAGTGGAGTCCACAACAAAAGTTCTTGAAAGTATCATCACCAAAACTATTCATCTACATAGAAGAGATCGCGTAAAGGCTTCCGAAGCCTTATGGGCCTACGTAACTACATGGAGGAATACAACAGGACATTCTCCTATGAACTTGTTTATGGGAAAGAAGTCTTTGCTCCCATCGAGTTCCAATTCAAGACCTTCAAGATAGCAAGCTAGGGTTGGGGATGGACTTATCGTAAGCCCAAAAGCATGTAACGGAGCAAGCTTGAAAACGACACTGAGCGGAGATCGACAAGAAGCAATTTTAAACCGATCTAGTTCAATATCAAAGAGCTAAATGGCATGACAAGTACATCAAAGAGAAGAAGTTTCAAGAAGGAGATTGGGCATTGTTATTTGATTCCAAGTTTAAAGATTTCAAGGAAAATTTCGTACCATTGGCTTGGGCCATGAGATCGACAAGATCTTTAGCAATGGATGTGTAAGAATCAAGACCATTGATGAAAGCTTCAAACTCCCTCTTATTGTGAATGACCATAGATTGAAAGTTTATCATAAGCCACTCTCAAAAGAGGATTTTGTCAAAATGTTTCAAGAAATTTCGCAATCGGGGGCCGGTACGTACACCCTTCTTCTCCACCGTACCCCAGCTTTTGTCTCTTTCTGAAGCAAAAAAAAATAAAAAAAATTAAAAAAAAATTTAAAATGGTATATGCCCTCGAAAACCAATCACCGATTGGCAGTCTTATACTAAAAATATAGGGTGAAAATCGTGAACACCTGACACTCTATATTTTCCAAAAAAAAAAAATCTCTCTCTTTCATTTCACAAGTTTTGTGACCATTCACTCCATTCCATTCCACTTCATTCCATTTCATTTCACTTCATTTCACTCCATTCCACTTCATTTTATCCATTTCATCAATAAAAAAAATCTTTTTCATGACCATTTCCATCCGATCATTCGTCATCCGTTCATCTCCATTCATCCAAGTAATAGTTGTGTCGCCTTTCCATACCGACTCGCTTTCCGCGTGTACCAGGCGTATTCAGCCTACTACTCTATTTTCAAAAGAATGTATGAAATACGTATATTATTTCATAATCATGAAATAAAATGCAGGTGAGAGGATCAAAAATGAAGACCGTATATTCAAGACACCAATAAAGAGCAACTAGTTGAAGACCAAGGAAAAGGCAAAGATTCCAAAGGTATGAATAAAATTTATTTCAAATAGCATTGAAAAAAACATTTTTATATAGTTATGAACCATGAGCTCCATCCTTTATGTGCAATGATTATATCGACAATTCGTAACCTTTCACGATCTCCATATTATCCTCGCATTCATTCTCAAACGGTTCCATCATTAAACCCCGATCTTCACTCATGTTCCCATATTCTACGGATAATGAGACGTATTTGATTCGACCACTGGGACTTGCTGTACCGTATATCCATAACCGTTGTTGAAACGTGCTCATATTTATTGTGTACCACCAAAATTCAAAACATTGCCGGATGTGTTATACTCGTTAACCTCACAAACATATCTCTATTGTGCTCACGAAACCCCCTCTCGTTCGTTCACTCCATTTCGTTCTTTACTACGTTATAGTTTGTATACCACTTTCCGACATTTACCCACAACATTGTGCTCATCTCCGTGCATTCAGCCGTTCTATTTCCATTAAACCCTCACGCAAAATTGTGAAGAGCAAAAAGAAAATGGGTAAATTGCTAAGAGCAGAACCGAAGGACCTAAGTTTATGGAGGGATATCCGCAAGTAAGGGATATATTGAAGAAAGCAAATTGGCCGCGGTTTATCCGTAAATTCGCAGGTTATCATAAAGAAGCCACAAAAGCATTCGCAAGGCCGTTTAATGGCTTGGAAGTTAGAGATTGGAGACCTTAAGCTCACACACGAAGCATCTATAAGATTCCGCCACTAACTTCTTCAGGAGGGTGAGCGTTGGTTTAAGAATAAAAGTATCGTTGATGAAGCCCTGGAGAACAATCTTACAAAATCAAGGCATGGACATAACTATTTTTAAAAAGAGAATTCCCTGTGGCATGCATTGAAAGAGGAATGGGCTACTTTGTCGTTGGGTTTTTGTTCAGAAATTCATTACATGTGAAGGCCGTTTTGGGTCCATGTATATGTACCATACTGTGTTACCGATGAATTTTTCTAGATAATCAAACTCTCAATCTCCCATATTTTCTATTCAATAGTTTGAAGAAAATGTCCGTGACTGCTCGTAACGCTAGGGAGATGTAGAACCACATCTATATCATCACGGCCTTGTAAAAATTTTGATTGAAAAGGAGTTAAAGGAAAAGAAAGACACATGGGAACAATTTCCGGTTAGAAATTTCTTTGAGGAACCTCGTGAAATTTCGAAGGTGGCATAACAAGAAGGAGTAGAAGAAAAATAATAAATGATAAAACCCAAATTACTCCTAATCAAGAAATTCCCGAAGGTAGCACAACAAGAAGAAGTAGGAGAAAAAGAACACCGATGAAATTCAAAATACCTCTACTACTACACCGAAAGAACTTCGATAGGGAAGAGAGACTCGTCAAAGAGGAAGAAGAAAGAAATCAAGGGTAAGAAGCCAATAACATCAAAAGAGAGAAAAACTATTGAGGCTATACATAAACCCCTTCTTCCGAAGAAGAAGATCACCAAGTGTTATCTCGAAAGATTAGTTTATCTTCAAAAACAAATTCTCTGTACAAGAAGACAAGAGAAAGGAAAACAAAACAAAAGGATAGTGTACCATAGCGTGTGAGAAGAAGCAGACTTAAGGGGAAATTGAGGAAAACGCAAATGAAGGGTCCTCATTTCATTGATTTGGGAGAGGAACATCCGAATGTACCTCTCACCGAACATAGTCCATCTCGCCGCTTAGTGAACTCGGTTCATTTCATTCTTAGTCGACATTGAACATACTCCATCCTATTCTCGCAAGATGTTGATGTGATCCTTCTACCCGCATTTTGAAGATAATCCTCTTCACGGCATTTTGGGGACACCAACAAAAATGACACCTCGATATAGACCCTGAAGTTAAGAAAGTATAAGGACTATATAGAATATTTGGAAAAGGCGCCTACAGTGTCCTAGTACTTCATCCATCCAAACACACAAGACAAGATGATTTAGTCCAATCACTAAACAGAAGTCTTTGAGCTAGAGCTTTTAACCGACACATCAAAAATGAAAATGAGACATTGAAGGAACAAGGCAAATCGGACAAAATAATTCATGATAATACCATGCTACATCCGGGAATATGGCAAGAAGAACCGTAAATTGAAAAGGAAATGCCGTGGTTAAGGTATAATCGGTTAATATCAAATTCTAGGTGCTTAATGAAGAAACCCGTAACGTTAAGAAAGACCAAGGAAGAGGAGGAGAGTGATTGATGTGTCAAGAAGTGTCAAGGCACATGAACTAAGGAAGGAATATCAAAATTTTGGTCGCATGAGGACATGCAACACCTTCACAAAGGGGGGGTATGTTGAGTCTCAATTCTTAAGCATCTTTTCCATACACTTTTCTATACCTTTTTCACTCACTCCGAACCTCCCAAGTTGTCAATATCATTGTATATCAATTGCAAAAAGACATCTAACATGGTTTTTAACTATATTTTTGTGTCTCCGTCGTTTTATTTAGATTTTGTTCATTTAGTCATGACCTTGCCACTTTCCGTTACCGCCGCATCTTTCCGTGCCCATTTTGTGAAACTCTCATGTTACGTGTCTACAGGAAAAAACGGGCCACATGGGCAAGTCGTAAATGATGTGGACATGGTTCATGTCCTATTAGTTCGAGCAAACTCATCTAAATAAGTTGCGGCCGCGCGTCCAAATGGAAGTCAACCATAGAGTCTCACTTCGTGATGCCGTGACTCGTTTCGTGTCACGTGAAGGTGCATATGGCCGTTTCGAGTTGCGAAGATAAGTCGACATCCGTACATGGTTCCATAGGCCGAATTCAAGCATCCACTCCTCATAGATTTACTTTCCAACACGGCCATGATCCTAGATCCGTGGACGTAATGGTCTACGTGTTCTCCACCAAGATAAATCCTTTAGGAATTAGTTATGTTTCTTCGTTATAAATAACGCGTTTGCATACGCATATGAGTTAGTCGATGTTAGTCGTTAGTTTTATTAAGTCTCGCTCCGTAATATAATTACGCCGCCTTGTGCCGTAATACTACCATACCATTAAGGATCGCATTTTAATATAAGAAGACTCGTTTCTTCTGAACGTAATTCGTATTTGAAGATCGTCGCTAAGGCCGGGTGTAGAGGGCCCCGCCGCCCAAGGTTTTGTGCATTAGTGGCATAGTTCTTATTTCATTTCTTTAAAGCTCATTGTGCCATAGAATTCATTCACATGTTTATACCTTGCATTTTTCATGATACATATGCTTCATTTCTGTTTATAAACTTTCCCCGCTTTCCATTTTACTTCTGCCTTTCATGTTTTATGTTATTAATCACCGATCGTTGTTCTTGTTTCAAAAAGCCATGCATAGGCAGCCCTGGGCATTTTCGTAGCTTTTTGACTAATGACATGGAATTAATGTTGTTCTCCGTCGCTAATTTGTTTCTCTTAGCTTCTCGTTTAATTCTGCATCGCTTTGTTTAATTCAGTTTTTCTCATTTGCTTCGTAGTTAAATTTAGATATATTAAATCAAGCCATAACATCTTCGGGCCACTTCGAAAGCCACAGCTTGACCGATGGTGAGGGATTGTATTATGAAATGTGTAGTTTAGTATTAGTTTCCTTTCTAAATTTAGATATATTAAAATGCTCATAACATCTTCGCTGTTTCCTCCGAAAGCCACAATTGACCGATGGCAGGGATTGTATTATGAAATGTGTAGTTTGGTATTACTCTTTCTCGCAAATTTAGATATATTAAATTGTGCATGACATCTTCATTTCTCCGAAAAGCTACAAATTGACCGATGGTGAGGGATTGAATTATGAATGTATGGTTTGATATTAGTTTACTTTCTCGCAAGTTAGATATCGCTTACCAAGATGTTTATGGTTACTTCCAAAATCATAGCCGGACTAATGATGAGGAATCAAGACAAGTTGATGTAATCCGATTTAGATTTACTTTGATGCAATTTTGGATTTCTTTTAGCATAATTTATTTTGTGTTTAGACAAAGAAGAAGAATAGTTTGGTTTCATGCTCACTAGTTCACCGTTTTGATTCATTAGACTAGCAAGATCTTTTCATTTGTGCAAAGACGTTTTCATTTCCTCAAGTTTTGTCATCAGAATTCTCAAATTCCTTTTTAAGTTTCAAGTTGGTAAATCATTACATATGATATCATTTCCTTGAAAAACATAACCATACTTGTTTTTACTTTTAGAATTTCCATTTCATCTTAGAAAACCAAAAACGACAAAAAGTTAAGAAATAGGTTATCTTGCACATATAAGAAGGGCCGCATCACTGCCTTACGTATCCCTTTGACATTGATAAATTAAATGCAAGAATTTAGGACACACTAAATTGACCAAACAACACAATGTATCGATTGTACACATTCCCCGTACATGTATAATTCAAAGCATCCACGCACATGGGACAAGAGCCTCCCTATGTACAACATAGTTATAATCAAAGCTCTGTCAGCTCAATCGGCCATAGCCCCTTTTCAAGTGGGCTTGGGATTCCAACCACTATGTCCCATTGACGTAGCTTACAAGCATTTGTTGCCGCTTTCAAAGCACTGTACTCATGTCCAAATTCCTCGAAGTTGACAAAGCAAGTAGCTTCATTGAGCGTATCCAACACATCCTCCAATATGTTCATGATATATTGGACAAAGCCAATGCCAAGTACAAGCAACGCCATGATCAACACCGGTGCCACACAACTTCCAGGTGGGGCGACAAAGTATGGCTACATTTGGCAGTATGAGCGCCTCACCGGACCCCAACGCAAGCTTCGCCCGCTCCGATACGGTCGTACACCATCACCAAGGCTTTCGGGAATAATACCTTCGAGCTCGCATTCCACCATTCCTTGGTCTACACCCGCCTTCAATGATCACCTCGTCCTTACTTCTCCCCACCTCTACCGGACACCTCGACATTGCGAACAACTCGTCACCAACAAGAGCAACTGCATCGCATGGAATGTAGCCAACGATCGTATCATGGACATGCAAATCAAGAACATCACAACAGAAGATCCAACTATATCGGGTTGTCAAAGCTGGCCAACTCCTACACCAAGGAAAGTGGTTCACCAAGGACCAAGTTCAAAGGTAAATTTCTTCATCTCATGGAGGAACTTAACGCAATGGGGACCATTGCTTTCTAAGGGGGAGGAATGATCCAAGTGGATATTGGTGGTCACCCGCCTATTCCACTTGGGGCTCCACCATTGTCTATTTCAGTTTTTCGCCGGCAGCCGCCTTATTATTTTTACAGCTTTTCTAGTCCCAAACTTCCGAGAGTCGTTTTCGAGGCCCTAAACAACGTTTTTTGGGAAAACGAGAGCAACATGGGTCCTCTGATAGACTCCTAACGAGGTATGGTATGCGTCAAACGGAGATCGTATGCCAAAGTTATTACGCTCGGGAAGTTGAAACACCAATTTACCCAAACGTGGCCCATAGTTTTGTGCTTCATCTCCTAGGTTGTGGTTTTACCGTTTAGGATTTCCTCATTGTTTCTAACAATAAATAGGCCCCCGAGCCCTCATTTTAACTCGCTCGTAGACCCGTAGCCGCCACATTCTTTCTCGCAGATAGCTACCGTTGCCCTAGCTAGTTTTATTTCCATTCTCATTCGTAAGAAAATTCTTAGTTCTTTAACATTAATGAAATGAAGTGTTATTTTCGTCGCATCTCCGTATTTATGGTTATATGTTTATTCTCGTTGCGTTCCCACATAAATCGATCACTTGGGGATTCATTGATGGGGAGAGGCATCTAGTTACACAATTGGAGGCCATTCTAGACATTCTAGAGAGGCAAATATGGAGTTGGGCATTCATAACACATTGGAGACAGGAAACCTTTCATATAAGGATGTCACTTTAGAGGAAGATGGATTGCGCAAAGATTCACTTTTGGCAAAATTGCTTGAGGACAAGAAACATTTTGATGGGGGAGGACCGTAATATTCCAAATTTTCCATCACCGATTGGAATATTAGAGTTCTTACTTTTCTTATTTAGTTAAGTAATTAAAATGGTGGAGGGCCCCATAAACCCATTAGATGAATAAAATCCACTTCTATAGTGTGAATGTGGGTTAATTAAGTAGTGAGTAGCATTATGGAGTAGTGGAGTAGCATAATAATGAAGAAATATTGGAGTTCATAGAGAATTAATGAGGAATATGATGGAGATATGAGAATAAATTGCGTACGTGATGGAGGAAGTGGTGCATTAAATGCACACATGATGGAGGAAGTGGAGATTAATTAAGGAAAGCATGGATGGAGACTGCGTAGGATAACGCAAAGATTTATGGAGGCTAGTGGCCACATGTGGCCGTTGGGTACCACGAGGTGGGCCAAGGCTAGGGAAAGTCGACAACCATAAAAGGCAGATGAGGGAAGCAAAGGAAGGGAGTGTGGATTTTTACTGTTGAGTGTCGTAAGACATTTCTTTAAAATGATTCAACTATTTAGCTAAGTTCACATATATGTTGTTTAGCAATTGTGTGTTCCCCGAGCTGAATCCCACCCTTACCTTACCTGGGACTTCAAGTGCCTACCTCCGGAAAGGTTTTCTTGGGCAAATATCTATCATCCGGAAATCGTTGCCACTTTTAGCCACTCTCATCTCGCACTTCCGCCTATAGGAATTATGCATTCCTTAACTTGTGTTTGATATTTGGAAGGTATTTCACAATACTTCACCGAGAAACTTATCGGTGGACTTGTACTTCCTTCAATATATGGATCCATTTCAGTCTTCTCCAGGAGTTTCACAATGGAGCCATCCATCTATTCTCCTTTGCGCAACATTTCTTGCAGGAATTGTGTAATTTTGCAAGGAGGGTTCGAGGAGGTTATCGTTCTATAATTTTAAGATTGGTAAGAACAATTATATAGGACAACATCAAAACCACTTTGGAGCCTAGGATCTAGCCCTAGACCTCGCAGAGGGATCTCTTAGATTTATCTTTTTTTATGAATATGATTTTAGGCTAGTTATAATGATTGTAGGGGTTGCTTTTTCGATTGATTGTTTGGTTGGATTAGAAGATCCTCTTTGAACTAATTCCATCGGGCTATGGAGTCATAAAAGGTCGGATTTTTGCATCAAATTTTCAAGAGAATCCACAAGGAAAGCTAACTACATTTACCGGATCTTACAACATATTGAATTATGAGATGATCGTAAAAAGTGAATTCAAGAATGGTTAAAAAGAAATTAAGTGTTTATTAACCGACTTAAGAAAACATTTATATCGTAAATACAATGAAATAAGGTGTTCTAATAGAAAATATTAATCTTCATATTTCTCGCTTTTACAATTATATTTAAATGATGTACGCAGAGAAATAAAAATGGAAAACATTAAACACTTAAAAGAAATAACATCACCAAGTAAACACATCTCAAGAATCTTGCAAATGGTATTTTATTAATGCTCCACTCTCAAAAAATACAATGCTCCAAAAGAAAAAATTTACAATCTAGGTTCCAACCCCTAATACCGAGAACGAATGCAAGATTTAACTAACTCTACAATGTTTGTCGTATCTACATAGGAAATCTATTATTAATTACAATAATAATTAAAATTTGACTAGTGTGACCAAGAAGTGGACACAATGGAATAACTTTGACATCTAGCCCTATTCTCCCGTAAGGTCGTTGCTTCTTGATTTGATCTGATATAAAATACGCATTTGGACGATCCGATGTTGATATGTTGACTTGGCTAATATGATGGCTATGCTGATTTTCTTATGCATTGGCTTTCACCCTTCGGTAGTCACGCAATTTTTCCCACCGTTGCTCATTTGGAAGCTTGATCCCGATCATCTTTCTATATATCTCATCCGTCTCCGTGAATTTCACAAAAGCTGGCCTCAACACAAAAATTTGTTTAATTCCATGCTAGATGAATATATCATTATCCATGGTTTCAAGGAAAGCTATTCCAATCATTGATCCTTTAATCCTCGCAAACTTGGTTGTGTCCTCGGTAATCTCTTTCACTTTTCACATATTCTTGTCTCGGGCATAAGCTTATAATTTATTACAAAAATAAAGGGAGGGTAACCCTCTTTCACTAAATGCTCAATTCTACTAAATAATCTACTAACACCAACTTCTAAATTGTGGAACTTTTCCTCTAATCGTGTGACCAAGATTTTCTTATTAAGCACTTTCTGACTTCCCAGAATTGTTGATACTCCGTCCTCAACTCTAACTCGCCTTTAATTCGAACCTCGTTATTGGAATTTAAAATTCGATAATGTTATTTGTTGTCTTAGGCATCCCTACAAGCTCCTTGGTTGCTTTCTCTATGGCATCATTTACCTCGTTCAATCAAGCTCTTTTGTTCAAATATGATTTGAATAGAAGGCCATATTTTATTCATAGAATCAATTATGTTTGTCCAAATAATCTATTTTTCAAGCCAATGGTCTAACCAATGGAATATTTTCTTTTCCTTTATCATTATTTCCAATCTACTTTTGAGTTTCGTATTTCCATTTCATGTGCATTTTCATACCTTATCTTGAAATGCTTCAAGGTATTACTCTATATTTCTCCATCTTTTTTATTTCCTCTATTTGTATAGTCATATTCTCCATGGATTTGGCCGTCTATCCTACACCACCCGATGTGATTTTAGTTTCTCGAGTAGCCGTAGGGATGACCGCGATAGGAACAACATCCAAAGGAATAATGGCCATTTTTGTAGCTTTTTTCCTTTTCCTTAACCAATCTCTCCATCTCCGTTCTCCATCTACTCCAAGTTGTGTTGACTACTCCATTATCACCTTCATCATCTTCCTTTTTTGCTTCATTCTCCCCCCTATTTCCTTTGTTAAAGGGTCTTCGTAGGGCCGACATTTTAAGTTTCTTTATCGGTTTCCCATGTCGACCTCTTCTTCTTCGTGATCTCTTCCACTACCTCTACATTTGTTGGATCATATCCAATATCACAACTAAATCTTCTGGTGGATTTGATTCTAAGATTCTTGGCAAGAGAAGAAATCTTCTCCAATTTGAGTTGAGATTGAATGTTAGCTAGTGATACCCGTAATTTAGATAGCCTCATTGCAAGTTGATTGTAAGCAGGGAGGATATCATCTCTCCGCCCTTCTTGTGCATATCCATCCGATCTATTACGGATACCTCCGACATTAAACTCAAAAGTTGTATGCTTGAAATTTGCAGATGATTTAGATTAAGAAATACTAAGCTTCTAAGAAAGCCATTCTCATCGTTCATTTCTATGAGTTAAAGGTTGATAAAATCCTTCTTTTGAATTGTTGGTTTGTTTCCAAAACTTTTTGTAAGTGTTGGTTTTCAATATCTCATTCTTCCTTTTAATTTTCCCTCCTCGAAGGTTTCATAAATTTTTTCCTCCTTTTCCCCTCGTAGCAAACAGGCAGATGTAGGTGTTTGAAGGCTTTATCGTCGAAATGGAATTGTAGCCGAAGATGTAGAAAATGTATTTTAGCCACTCCATCGGAGAAGAACTAGAGAATCTCTAATAGTTATGATTTTTTGTCGCTATGTTTCCTTGCTTGAGCTACGTCCATATGAATTCTTTCTCTTTTTGTATTTTATTTTGAATTCTCTCGTTAGATATATCACTCAAAGTAGACCGATCATCTCTAAGCCTTTTTCTTCTTCTCTCCGTATTTTTCTTTTCTCGTGATAGGTTTTTAAGTGCTTGAGGATGAAATCACCTTCTTCACCCTCTTGCAATGTATTTGTCGCCCAATTTATTTGGTTCATGAATTGCTCAATTTGAGTCTTCAGGGTGTGGATATATGGAGTTGATTTATTTTCCACCTCGTTTCTTAGAGATGATTCCCAATGGGTCATAAGACCAAGTGAAACTATGATTCAAATTCATCTCCCTCGCATTCTCCGTCGGCCTCCTCTCCCCGTCGCTCTATTATTGAAAATGAAAGGACCAATTTGGGACTTGATCCTAAATCGAGACTTATTTTTGAAGATACAAAATGTACCTCATCTACATTGATCATATGTCCGATGTACTCCAGGCAAAGATTCTCATGGGGAGGAAATTTGGTAGCTTTTAAGGGGCCAACTCACACCCATAAATTCAAATCTCTATGTGCTTTTGGTATAAGTACGAGTCACCAGCTTCTTATTCGTTATGATAGTCGATGATCTTCTTAATATATTCATTAACCCTTGGTTCCAATCGTGCCGCCGAGGATTCTCATCGATGGATGCACAAAGGTTTTAACGAAATCCTTTTTAGGTGTAATCATTTTGTTCCTTCTGGCTGGCATGGTTGTCCAAAAGATGATTGATTGAGGTTGCGAGTCTTCATTAACTTTCCTCATTATAAACTTGAACCGCTGTTCGAAATATAAAAACATGTAAACTATGACCGAAGTGTGAAATTTAACAAACTATTCAAGAATGGAATCACTTAGAAACTCGACCGAAGTTAAACATAATTGAAGACTTGGAATCTGATGAAAGCATGGACAGAAAACCTATCATTTTCTTCATCTATCCACCGATATAGATGGTATCCTAGAAAGTATTAAAGGACAAATGGAAAATATGTTGGGTCCTATCGTGGAAAGTAGAAGAAATATATGTGACTATTCTTTGGTAATGGAGTTTCGTAGCCATGAATAACTCCTGTTTTGGCTCTCGCTAGAAAAATCAAATTTTTGTAGACTTCGCAGGGCTTTACAGAGAAAGGAATGGTTTCTTCAACCACAAGACCTTGCATCATTTTCATGATGGAATGGGCACTCATGGTAACGAGGAATTCTTTGTGGGGATGCCAACATATCTCTCTGCTTTATATCACGTAAAGATGACATTTTCTAAAAAAACGCGGAAACTATGGGTTTCGAGGAATATATAATAAGATAATTTAGTCTCCCACAACTCTATATCGACTTCGTTGATGAGATTGTCTTCTAGCCAATAGTATACATCAAAAAGTTCTAAATTTTGAATCGTCTCATGTATCTTGAAGCCTTTGTCAAAGAAAGGCCACATGATCTAGTCCACATGAGGGTGAACCATTGGTTTAATGGTTGTTGTTTTTTCTGAGGCATAATTTCTTACCGAGAAGGAAATTAATTTCAAATGCACATAAGAGGATTACAAGAAGAGGGGAAAAGAAAGGGATTTGTGCTGGAATCAAGAAGTGGGACCCAGGGAGAAAAAGGAATTCAAGAAGGGGAACTTTGTTGGATTCCGTTAGCCACCTATGAAATTTGTTATACCAAAAGGTGGCTAAATATTCTTTGGAGCCTTCAAGGAACAAATTTTATTGCAAAAAGTGTTATCTCTTGAAGACTCTTGAAGGCCTCAATGCCTCTCAGCCCAAAATCTTCCCTACCGTGCCCATGTTACACTCTCGAATTCGTTGATTTCATGACAAGAAACCGCTGCAAAATCACCTCGTTTTCCTTTCCTCACTTGAAAAAATAACCTCCATTTTTCTCCCTTTTCCTCCATAAACTCGCTCTAACTATTGGTTGATGCCATCCAATGTACCACGCTCCTCCCACACCCTTCCGAAGAAGTAAAACCAACAACGCAGGATTTTGTAATACAGTTTTGCACATATGTGTGTTCGAATGAAATTCAGCTTTTATGAGTTGTGATTCTATACCATGATCTAGCTATCGATCACCGGGGTGATCAATAGCGCTCCGCATTGTACCGTAATGTTGTTTCTCGTAGAGTCATGAACCTTGTCCAAAGGAAGAAACCCGCTTATAGAAGAACAAGTCACAAATGAGTTAATGGAGCCACACTTCCGAGGTTTGAACCTAGATTTTAATGGACCGAAGTGAATAGAAGCCATGGTGTTAAACCCGGCTTGACCTAAGGTCACTTATTGTTCAAAAGTCGAAGTAGCTTTTGATCGCACCGCTTTTGGTACTAAAGGAAAACCACTCAATAGCAAGCGATCTCCGTGAAAATCCGCCACGTCGACGGACAATACCGCCTCACCACTCCCTCACCGCACGTTAAATATCGACCGTGGGCTCCGCCGCAATATTGACGTACGCCGTCCGATCCGAGGCCGGCTCATCGAATGCTGATCACACCCAAAGGAGCCTTTCTGGGATAAACTAAGGTGGCGAAAAAGATCCATGGCCCAAAATCAATCGCCCGGTCCCCATGACCTCGACAACAATCGCTAATTCCATTGCACGGGTGGTCCCTAATGCCTAGTCAACGTACATGTCAAGACACACACGCAAAGAATCGATTAGAGCGGTTCTTGTTTGGTTGCTCGCATAGTCGTGAAACTGGGACCAAATTGTTGTAGGGAGTGATTTCGTGTACCCCGGTCACAAACAATTCGATCGCCGCAGGGCCCCCAAAACGGACTCGATAAGCTTTATAGGGAGTGATTTCATAAAAATTTCTGCGGTCATAAACACCTTGACATCGCAGCCCCAAATGGACCCGATAAGTTTATAGGGCGGATTTCATAAAAATTTCGGGTCACAAACACCCCCGACGTTAGCAAGCCCTAAAAGAGACCCAATACGGCTTTATAAGGTGGATTTCATAAAATTTCGGTCACAAAGACCCCGACGTCACGGCTCCTTTGTAACCCAAAATGGTTTATGCGCTTGGTTTTACTCAGAGCTTCTGTGTCCGGCATGTTATTCGATAAAGGGTGATTAAATGGTTTTTCCATTCTACTAAAGAAAAATCCGAAGGCTAGACCGTCGATTCTCACGCCTTTCGATTCATTAAAAGGAAGCTATCCATGGGTTTGATTTCCACGTCTCGTCAATGCTTCATGGGCATTGATGCCTCATGAGCCCCCGCGCAACACTACACATCAACCGTGCACAGAATAAACCACAAACAAAGAGTATCGTTGTTGAAGACAAACATACCGGTAACAAGAGATCAGAGATTAAGTTCCGTGGGGGACACGACTAAGATTGATTATCAAAAGCCTAATCCTCCCAATTAAGACATAGTTAAAAGAAAATCATAAGTGTTTTATTAGACAAGAAAGCCTCCACCGCCACATCGTAGGCAAATTTATTCCTCCCGCTATCACAAAGCCACCTCGTGCCTCAAGCAGTATCCAAACACAAAGCCAATTAATGGATCAAAAGAAACATTTTCCTTAGCATTACCTGCAGAAGTTAATTCTGTAAATAAACTTAATGAAAATATCGTTAGCCGTTACTTAACATAACGCAGCCTCAAAAGTCAATAAGAGCTCCCATCGAGCTTAATCTTAAATATAAAACAATTAATACGTACAAAAAAACATCTATAAACTTCTTCATCAAGCCCTCAAAGGCCGAGAAGCCATTAAGTCCGTATTAATTCACCTAGGAGATCTTTTATCGTATCTCACCTCCTCATTCTTCTATAAATACTACCGGAGAAGATGAGAAAGGGGTTGGTTGTTGAATTTTGAAATATACTTGAGCTTGAAACTCCTACTTCTAGAAGATGTTCACCGGCCTTTGAGCTCTATTTGTGATCGTATGTTAGCTATGAATGATGATTGTTGTTGTATATCGACTTAAAGTCAGAATCTATTTCAAGCATCAATACAAGCTAATTTATGGGATCCCCACTATGTCGACTTCGGTGATGTTATTTCTTATTGTAAATTGTTATTTTATTTCTCGTTTTCACTATGTTCATCTCTCTTATAAAGAACAACATCCATAGAGTTAGGACCTATCGTATATCAATACCCTTCTCCTCGACTAAAAATCTTTATCTACATGTTTTCTTCCACCTCGTGTTATTTAGGAATGATTTACTCCGCCTAAGCATAGGAATGTCGGTGTTCCCTCGTCCTATTGCCTTAGCTAATTTTTTATTCTTAAATGTTATTTTCATTATATGTTAAGTAGAGATAAACCAAGGAAGATATTGTGTGCTCCCGGGTCCTAGTTTTATCCCCAAAGACCTGCCCGAATGTTTCCCTTGGAATGTGTTGAAAGCCGGCTAGTGCTGGCGACCTATCGATCTTTGTGGCCATTCTTTGTTATCTTTGTGTTTGTCTTGAAAGTTACCAAGTAGAGTGCAGCTAGGAGAGGATTTGTGGTGAGCCCGACCCTCATTTTCTCTTATCCAACAGCTTCTTCAAGTTTCCCTTTGTTTTAAAAATGTTTTTCTATTGAAATTACATCAAAAGTAGGCTAGTTTAGAAGTACTTACCTGATCTTATATTACTTTTATGTTCTCTTTCTTAGGTGTATGTCAAAAGAAAGCTAGTTTAGAAGTACTTCGTCGATCTTGGGCCGCTTTCCTCGTGTTCTTCATTTGTTTAAATCCGTTTCTTTTTGTAACACTTCATCCCATAAAATCAAACTTTAAAGAGATCCTTAGACCTAAAATATGACTTGCCCCATGGACCACTCTTGCCCCTTGTCAAGCCTAATTAAACCCTATTATGACTCCATAGCCCAATGGACTAAAACCCTAATTATATATCTTTCTCGTCAAAGCTATTCGTTTTTTCGCAACTTCACACCTTTGAAACTCTTGCACTTAGAAATTTCCACCTCAAACAATAATCATGCTCAACCATCCAAAAAAAACAAAACCCTTGGCTCCCTTCATAACTAGCCTAATATCATTACCCAAAACCTTAAAGATAAATCCATCTTTACACTTATTGGAGAGATCCTCCTCCGAATTTAGGAGGGCTAGATCCTGAATCCCAAAGTGGTTTAAATAATGTTCTCCCGTAGTTGGACTTTTGCCAATATTGCTAATTGCTGTGGTGCCACCGCATTCTACGTAAATTTAAAATCTTTGTATGCACCTTCTTTTGCTCAAAAAATTAACTATAATCACCTATTACAAAAGAAACATGGAAGCAGTGTAAACTTTGAAACAATGAAATTTAGTTTTGTAGGGTGATAGGAATACCGTTGGACATGTATATAATGTGCCCGTTGGATAACGGTTTAGTAAATTAAATACCTAACCCGACCAGAGGGCGGGAGCATAGGTGATTGGACACAGTGATAGGAGTGGTCGTCGTGGTGCAATGGGTGTGGGAGGGGATATAATGGTCAATGACATGGTTTTGTTAATGGAGAAAAACCACTTTTTCGCAGTGGCGTCATGAATGGTAAGTGGTATGGAGTAGGGGGGTGTGAAAAAATGTGCGCCCGACACGAGCGTATGGGACAGCTTTGGAAACCGCCCTTACTTCGTACCCACCACCCGCCCCCCCACCCCGACATTAACTTTCACCGGATGAGGGGGCTGAAATGATCATGGGTCATTGGATGAGATGGAGGGAGAAGAGATGATGTGGAAAGCATTGGGAGGTTAAGTGATGATGGGATGTGAGGATGGTGGGGTTGGGTAAATGAAGAATGCTGGGCATGTACCAAGACTTAAGATACTAGAATATGACATATGATATGTCAAAATATCTTTAATAAAGTATTAATTCCCAAACCTTAGGACAAAACACCTTTAATTTTTTTAATTTTTCCTTTTAACGAGGAAATACATGAAGTCCTTAGGATGAACTTTGCAATAAATTTCATGTTTCTCCACATTTATTTTTCTTTCATTCCTACCTACCCTTTTGCTAATCTAACATTTTTTATCATTCTTTTGCAGATGCATTTAGGCTTGTAGACCCAAATCTCATTTTTTTATGAAACTCTAACCTTTCTCTATCCTTACCTTCCATTAACTTAGATTAAACTCGTTGAGACAATTTTATTTTTCTACCTCGCTATTGATTCGACAAAAAGATTAAAATTTTTGGAAAAATCCTAATTTTCTAACCTATTAAGCAAAAATTTAAAATTGTTCACTCATGCTTAGACTATATGATTGAGAAAACTAATCTAATCAATAGTGGCATTTTGATTTGCAACACTTTCAAGATTATTAATATTATTTTTTTTGGGGGGGGGGGGGGGGTGGGGGTAGCCTTTTTTTCTTTTTTCTTCTTCTTTTTTCTTTTCCAATATACCCTTTTTCTTTTTCTTTTTTTTCATATTTGTTTTTGGAAATCATTTGAATATTGAAAATCATACAAAATATGAAATCGCATCTTATGAAATACTCAATCACCTTGAGATCCTATAATTTATAGGACCCAAACAAGGCTCCAAATTTAGATGGCACTTCTCCAAGTGAAGTGTCAAGAACATGGGATGAGTAAATCTTTGAGTAATCCATTTTTTGCAAAGTCTTCATCCGATTCCTTTTTTCCGTTTATGATTACCATCAAACCGTGGCCAAGGGCCTTCTCCACGGATTCAAACTTTGTTGATGAATTATTTGAATCATAAACTATAAAATTGTGGTATTTACAATGACAAATACCAACTCCGTATTCTTAAGAGAAATACTATCTTAGCATCCTATCATTTACAGGACCTCAGGTATCTCTATTCCATCTAGCTCTTTCTCGAAATATGCATTGTTTCCTTCCGAAATTATCGATAATGTGTTGCGGCCCTTGCCGCAGGTTGTCAAATTTTCCATGTTTACATTTGTCTTATTCACAGAGTCCCATTTCAAAACTTTGTCTCCTAGATTAAAATAATCGCCTTTGTTCTTTTTTATCAAAAATATTCTTGATATTTTTCTTTGAATCACTCGAGTTATGTTATAAACTTCCTCTCTAGACCGTTGCAACCGAATAGTTTCAAAGTGATTTTTCTTTGTATATCATTTGGTTCAAATTTTGTATCTCTTGAATGATATTCCTATAACTCGGAACTCCTAAAGAGGAAGGAAAATTTCATCCATGCCATAGACCAATTGGTATGGAGACATGCCAATTCATTTTTGGTAGCAAGTCAACCCACAATGCACTAACCTACTTGTTCTCATAAATGACTTTTATTATCTTCCAAGATATTTTTATGATATTCACCTGACTTTGTTTGGAGATTCATCCAATCCATTACCCCGAGGGTAATAGGTTGTCTAATGTCTGAAATTTATGTGGTACCTATGAAAAAAATCAACCATTTTCTTTGACTTGAAAGCTGCAACATTATCGTTGATGATTTTTCTAGACAAATCCAAATCTAGAAAGAATGTGTGTTTCAAGGAATTTAATAATGATTTAATCGGCAGTATTTCTAGAAGGAGTGTAGTTTCTATCCATTTGGTAAAGTAGCATGTGGCGTAAGAATCCACTTGTGTTGGGTGAGGATGGGGGATGAATTTCACCCAATGAAATCTAATCCTCGTTGTTGGAAAGGGCTCTCAATAGAAATGGCCTTTAAGGGAAAGGAAACAATTTTCTCTTCCCTTCAAAAATTTGGCATTTATGACAAGCAGCTTACCATCTTATGGATGTCGAAAAGGGTAAGCCGCAGAAACTAGCTCTAAGAATCTTATCGATGTTGGTTTTCCAATAAATATGACCACGACAAGCCACCTTCATGGAATTCCTACATGAATTTAATGCATCATACTTAGCAAAAATTTGAGTAAAATACCTCCGCATATTTGTAGTATAATATATGTTCTAGAATGTAGAATTTGACAAATTTTCAATTTTGTAAATCTTGCTTTAGTTTTGGACAAACCAGGAGGAGCATTCAAATTAAATAAAACATTTAAGATATCCGCATACTGTGGAGAATTTAGGAAAGATTCATCATCTTGTGAGTTTCCGGGGCCTCTCGATCATCCAATGAATAAACCATGTTGATGTCTAGTGCATGAAAATTTGGATTCAGCCCATAAATTTGGCTAATCCTTGCCCTTTAATCAATTTGGTAGGTTTCATTTCCACATCATATTCCAAAATAACAACAATCCATTTTCCTATTTTCCCATCGTAACTATCTTCCGTTACGATGTCTTTGACTAATGCATTTGGCACATAAGCAATAATATGTGAATGTATAATGTAAAAACGATGAACCTTTAATGTTTTAACCAGAGAAAAATCTTGTTTTTCCATGATGTTGTACTTTAAATATGCATCTCTCAAGGATTTGCTAAAAATGCTATTGTTTTTTCATGTCCTTCATTGTTTTTTTGCAATAATATAGCAGTTAAATCTGTGATGTTCGTAATAAAAGAAAAAAACTATGAAGTCTTTGGTAAAATCCAAAGCACTAGATCGGAGCTTTTGTCAATGCTTGTTTGACAAGATCAAAATATTGTTTGGCTTCAATGTTCCATTTAATTTCCTCGAATCTTTTTTTTTAAGCATGTTGGTTATATTTTCAAACGTTCGCAAGATTGGGTATAAATATCCTCAAAATTTGATTTTACCAATGAAATATCAAGTTCTTTAAATTTCCTAGGATGATCGATTTTGAGTATACCTTCAACTCGCTTGGATCAATTCTAATTCCATCTTGAGAAATAATATGACCTAGAAGCTTTCCTTCTTCAAGACCAAACACTATTTTATCGACGAAGGAAATTCCAAACTTTCCTACATTTTTCAAAAGCTCTTCTTAGATGTGCCAAGTTCTCTTCATCAGCTTTTTTAATATACAATAATGTCATCAAGGTATATCACAATGAAATGGTCAATTTCATCTACAAAAGCAATGTCCATGGCTCTTTGAAAAGTAGCACCGCATTCATTAATCCAAAGGGCATTTTCACATACATAAAAGTCCCCTCAAGGAGTAGTAAAGGTTGTTTTGTCTTGAGAATTAGGATGCGCTAAAACTTGATTATAACTCAAAATCCATCTAAGAAAGAAATCCTACTAGAGCCTACTACCCTCTATAATATATGATCCATTTTTGGTAAAGGGTAGTTTTCCTTAAGGGATAATTTGTTCGCATTCCTAAAGTCAATGAAAATTCTAATTTCACCTATTTTGCTCTTTGTAGGAACAATGTTGGATACCCATCTAGAATATCTAAGTGGAACGATGATTTTGGATTGATACATTTTATTGATTTCTTTCTCAACCAAAGGCATTAGGACACGATTTATTCTACGCAGCTTTTGTTTAAAAGGCTTTCGATCCTCCTCTTCATTGGATTTTTTTTGTTGTATGATGCTAGTATCATAAGATTTTAGGTCTTCATAGCTCCAAGAAAATACATCTATGAATTCCTTAAATAGAGATATATACATTTGTTTCGTAACTATAGGTAGTGATTTTGCGCTTTTATAATTTTGGGGCTTTATTCGGGGTTGCCTATGTTACACTCTCTCTTTCAATGTTTGCCCCCGTTGGTTCCATTTGGGTTTCTTGGCCACGTCATTAAAGTCAACATTTCTTCTAAAGGGACAAGCCCTCTAGGCATGATATTATCCTTGGAGTTGAAGTACATTGAATTCCTCTTTTCTAGGTCTTTATATATTTCATTTTTATGTACGCTTTATTTGCTAAAATGTTTACATCGTAAATGTACGTATTATTTTTCTACACTAATTTGTAACCGAATAACTCTCTTTCACAATCTAAGTCTATATTTCTATCATCAAATTCATCTTTTGATTGTAAGAAACTCTCAATTTGTTTTTTCACTACCGAATACTTGCCGTATCTCATGTTATCGTGCACGTATGACGATGTTTAACCTCTACTATGTATTTTCTATTGGGTGAGGCAACTCGACATGTGCTTTTTGAAAAGGCTAAACCGTTTGCTAGGACATTTTGATTGGGGATAATTGCTAAATCATATTCTTCAAATTTTTCTTAAGAAATAAAGTACCGCATTTATGTATTCTCTCAACCTAGGATGTTTTACAAGATATTGTCCTTTTATTTGTTTTATGACTAATTCGTAATCACCATGGGCATAAATCCTCTTAGCTCCTAATCATTTTAGCAATTTTAATCCTAAGAGTAGGGCTTCATATTCTCAAGTATAAGAGCAGTAACGAAAATCACTGGTATGATCGACCTTGTGCATGATTGTTCCTTGCGTTATAAACACAAATACCTAATCCCGAGCCTCGCTTTGCCACATGAGCCATCAAAAACTTTATTCCAAAGAGGTTAATTTTCGTGGTTTTGTTGTATAGTTTGGATTTGGTTGTCATATTTTTCTTTAAAAGCATTTTTTGCATGGGTAAATTGTGAGTCAATGTCTCCACTATTGTAAAGAATGAAGGAGTTAAGGTCAGATGTGTAATATTCCAAATTAGAACAATTACACTATTGGGAATATCTCAAGATATTACCAATGTGGAGTTCAAAAGAATTCATAAACATGAGCTGGAAATAACAAAGTGAATGCATTAAAACCAAAATGTCGAAGATCCACATAACCATTACATTAGATTATAGTAGCAAGAAATTTATATAATATCTGAGGGGAACAATCTCTCAAGCTAGACAATGCATCCTCAATGAAATATGTACATGAAATATGGAGAAATACCGCCATATAAACGAGACCCTAGGCTATGACTCGCGCAATCCTTAAGGGAGGAACCTACTAAAAAATGTCAATAATACATAGATATGAAAATGATAGCTCAAATAAGAATGGGGATCAATATCTCAACCGAAAACATAAAATACACAATCCTTGAGAGGATTGCCTAAAATAAGTACAAAATGGAAAATCTAAGGTAAATGTCGCGAGTTGCCGGGTAGTCATAAGAATCCCCGAAGAACCGGAAACAAATGGAGAACACTCAAGATGCTACAATCAATGATAATATCTCCTCCATTGAATCTCTAGAATGAAAGGTTTATCCTCTCACCTAAGATCTCACCCTCCAAACATGTGGAGCAAGACTCCACCGCAAACACACTCAGAAATAACGTAGTCTAGAGAAGGGACTGCTGCTCATGGAAGATAAATGCTTGGCCTGATGCCAAATTCGAAATAAGCTCGTGGATATCTCCCGCCTAATATCTCAAAGGAAAGAGAGGCTCTTCCCTGAAAATAGATGATGAAAATGATGTAGTGAACCTCACCGCAACACTCAAAGAACACAGCATTACTTTGTTGCAAAAATAATGTCATTTCGATGGAGGATGCTTAGCCTCAAGCCTGGATGTGAGGAAAATCAGCATTCCCTATAGAGGCCTCTCAAGAAGGTGAAATAATCCTAAAGATGAATTCTTCCGACAATTCTTGCTAAATAGCAAGAGAATGCACAATTTGGGTTCGAATAGACAATGAGCCGACTAATCATAGCATGTGAAACAATGGTTGCCTTGTCCTCCTTTTAAACAAGTGAAAGCTCTCTCTCCATGGGCCCCATACAATAGTGGCTTCTCCACCAAATATCCTCTTCCTCAACTAATCGCGTCGTCTTCTAGAGTAAGCCACTCCTCCTATGGCAGCGTTGTTGACTTGGTCAAACCCGACCTTGTCTTCTATGACTGCCCCTTTTCACACTTGAGGGTGAAAATCAAGTTCTTATGTCTATCCCTTTTCACATGTGAGGGATTGTATTCATGTTTTTAATAAACATGGGCCTCCTTACCCATTTATTTGGCTGCAATATGATAAAAGCAAAATTTTAATGTTCCATTTAGCTATGAGCCAAAATGGAACATTACGCTCCTCCTCCAAATTTTGCTTGTCCTCAAGCAACCGCAAGGATAGAACCGAAGAATTTCCACCCAAGGCATGAGTCTGAATATGTTGAGGAATATCTTCTCATGTAGATCCTCCATCCCCCAAGAAATCATCCATACAAAGTGAGTTACCTCCCAAAACGAAACTCTTGACAATCATCTTCCACCTTTGGCTCTCGCAATGTAGGTGGGCTGAAAATTTTTTCCCCGGTAGAAAAAATAGCCTACCCCACGTTGTCCTCCTCTCCGCTTAGGATAAGTGCAGTATATGCTAATATTGGGCTGCAATAATGTTGCACTCAAATGGAAATCAAGACTAGACCTCCAAAGGATCTCTTCTCCAGCTGCTATGAAACATGATGTCCCAAATCATCTCATATGTGTTGAGTTGGTAGTCACCACCATATGTTATTCAATCAACCATATGGCTCACCTCAAAATGGAAAAAAATGCGTCGTCGTAGTGGCCACATGTGCTCTCATGCTCCCATTAACATGCAATGCAAATAATGTGGGAGATCTCTCCCCCAAGGGACACATCCAACCAATGTGCCATTCCCCCAATCATGCTCTCAACAAATACAATGACAAAAAGAACATAATGAACTACATAATGAAAACCATGCTTGTTTTCATATGTAGCAAGGGAGAAGGACAATGGTCCCTCAATTGTAACCAATGTAGTTTGGACCCTCAATTGCCAAAGAGTGTGACTAAAAGTGTGGCCTCTCCACCACTTGCTTCAAGGTTTTCCTAATCTCCTCAAATGTATGGAGGAAGTGAATGATATATGGTGCAAGGTGAGTAGGTCCTCCAAAAAATACATTTTCCCCAAATCCTCCTCCTCGGGGAGTGGTTACCAATAGTACTCATGGCCTCAAGTAGACCGGTGGGTCTAGGAAAAGGCAAATGCTCCTCCTTGGAGCAACATCCCGTTCATATATAGTTAAGGGATGAATATACAAATCATCACATGCAAATAAACAATACCCTTACCATAATTTTAGGCTATGCAAATGGAGTGGCTCAAAAATGAGTCCCCTCTCATCCTCAAAGAGAAAGGAGGTGGTTGTGCTAACTCCTCCAAAGAGTTATGTATCTCCTCCATTTGCACATGATCTATGCATCTCCTCATATGCCACATCCGTCATCATGTAAGCAACATGATTCGGGAATACTCCACCAACAATCCGAGTTCCAACATGGATCTATCCTCCAGTGACAAAGACTCGATGATTCCTGCGTACACATCCGTCATATGGTTATCTCCTGTCTCCACTCCTCTAATATCACCTGGTGCCTCAACATGTGAAGCATCCCTCCTCCTCCTCAATGGGTCTGCTGGTCTCTCGGAAAAATGTCTCCATGAAATGAGACATCATCATCAAAAGTGACTGTATATATGAATGGACAAGTCTCAGTTCTTGCTTCCACCGCAAAATCCAATCACCCTCCTTAGGTTCATCAACCTCATAAAATATACAAAGGATGTGTGCTCCTCATCACATCATTATGGTCATCCTCCCTATTCTTGTGTCTCCATGGTTCTACACCTCCTCAACAATGGCACATGTAAAACATGAGTTATGCCTCGATCTCCACACATGAGATCATGTAGACTTTCTTGCAAAGATGAAAAGAATCTCTATATGGAGCAAAAGCTCCTCCTTCTCTATGAGGCACCGTATAATCTCTAGGTAGCACATCATTGTTACCCTACCTCTCAACACAAACATGGGAAACCCTCCAACAATGTTGTCGTAACTATGGGAATCTCTCCCAAGGTGGAAGTAATTCCCGATCATCAGAAGGTCAAGAGTATCCCCTTGCACCATGATAGTGCCATCTCCTACTCCTACAACATCTATACAATAAATGAGAGCAAATCGCTCTTCTTTCTTCTCCCAAGAATAACGCCAACAACAAATGTCCTTGGCTGCCTCCTCATGCTCTCATCATGCAAGATATGTGATGAAGATAGTGAATGAAATGAGTGTTGCATCATCACTATGCACCCATACTCTTTTGTCGCTCCATGATGCTAGCATCCTCGCCACATCATTTTTTATCCTCATACCCTTTGGAAAGAGAGTATTCCAAGTGATGGCCAAACCCTTCAAGAGTAACCAACGTGCCCAAGCCTCCCCGCCGGCCTCGTATCATAAATCTACAAGTAGTTTACCAAACCTTATTTTCACCATCCACATCCACTCAACCAACTCGTGGATGTCTTCTTCCACCCTCCATACGGTGACTCCTCCCATGAGGGCTACCATCATCCCAACTTGATTGTCGCACTTCACTAGATCTTGAAATGCAACCTTCCCGAGGATCAATTTGACCCTATGAGGATCCGTATAGGTGGTAGGAAACCTCCCATCATGATGTGCATGGCTCAAGGAATGTCCAACACAGCTCACAGAGATTTTATCCATCCGAAGATGTCCTCCATCTACTATCTCGCTCCCGAGAGAAGGGAATAACCTCTCAAACCGATGAAGAATTCGTACCCATGATGTGTGGGAGTGCACCCCCATCGAGATATTTCAAGATTCTCATGCATGTCCTTCCAAACCAAAGAGGCAGGCCTCGGATCCGCTACAAGTAGAATTATCTCTTTGAGTCATGGCATGCTCATTGAAAGAGAGTGCTATCTAGAGAGGAGAAAGAGTTTCTTATCTCCGCATGTCTACCCTTCTCATCGCTTCCGAATGAAGTCGTTCGACCTCACATGAGGAATGATTCCTCCTTTCTCCATCATCGCTTTTCAAAGACAATGTTATTCGTCGCTTCTCTAGATCAACCGCATGCAATGATATAGACTCATCAAAAGTGTTTTTCCGAAATGAAAGAGATGGATTTTCTACCATACCTTGGTGAAATTTGGAAGCTCCTTGCAAGGCCGCAAGAGTCTCCTCCTCATAAGTGTTGGCCTCCCAAACTCGTTGAAGATGAAGGCTGCTCCTCCATGGACCCGCCGGGTACATGCCTCATTACCCGGGTGGTGAGGGCTCCTCCTCTTTGCCAAATCTCCCTATCAATCTTTGAGAAAACTCAACAAGAGTAGAAACCGTTGTGTGGCTTAGATGGCTGATCCACCAATCCTTTCGTCTCACCTTCAAGGTGCACAATATACCTTCTACAGCCTCTCTCCGTCTACTACAAAAGATGGTACAGAAGAAATTCTCTAGCTTATTTACCCAAACATCCACGCACATGTGAGTGGTCCATCAAATGTTGACAATAGAAATCTATTGCCGCTCATCATCCCAAAGTTGTGGGGTCTTTTCTTCTTTTCCTCGCTTTCGAATTTAATTGTGGCAAAGACAGTAGTCTCTCAGTGCCCTAGGTTTAGCCTTGCATTCATCCAAATACTCACTTATAATTTTGAATTCCAAGGTTCTTCATGATTCATGCCTTCTTTCTCGTGAGAATAGGAAGTGCATGGTCCTTCCACTTCTCCTTCTTCATTCCTCTTGACCTCCTTGGAGAGGTTCTCTCCGGATTCGAAAATAGATGAGATTAAACTCATATTTTTCATCATCTTGATCTTCTTCGCTAAGACTCACAAAGCCGAGCTAGATATCGTGCTTTGATACCACCGTAATATTCCAAATTAGGAACAACTACATTATTGGGAAATATCCTAAGATATTACCAATGTGGAGTTCAAGAATTCACAAACATGAGTCAAGAAAGCCGTAGTGAATGCATTAAAACCAAAATGTCGAAAGATCCACATAACCATTACATTATATTATAGCAAAACCAATGTATACAAGATCTCGAGGAAATGATCTCTCAAGCTAGACAATGCATCCTCAATGAAATATGTACATGAAATATGGAGAAATATTGTTATATAAAAGAGACCCTAGCTATGACTACACAATCCTTGAGGAGGAACTACCGCAAAATGTCAATAATACATGATATGACAATGATAGCTCAAATAATAAGGGGGAGCAAGATCTCAACCCCCGAAAACATACAATACACAATCCTTGAGAGGATTGGCTGAAATAAGTACAAAATGGAAAATCTACAAAATGCCGCAGTTGCCGGGTAGTCATAGCGCAACTGAACTCGGAAACAAATGGAGAAGACTCGAAGATGCTACAATCAATGATAAGATTCTCCAATGAATCTCTAGAATGAAAGGTTGCTCCTCACCTAATATCTCACCCTCCAAACATGTGGAGCAAGACCTATCAAGTAAACACACTAAAATAACACAACATGTATGGGACCGGATATTGGTGAAGATAAATGCTTATCCTTGCTGCCAAAGTCTGAAATAAGCTTTGGGATACTCAATCTTATATCTCAAAGGAAAGAGAGGCTCTTTCCTCTGAAAATAGCTGATGTAAGTGATGTAGTGAACCTCACCGCAACACTTAGCAACACAACATTACTCGCCGCAAATAACGTTGTCTTTATGGAGGATGCTTGGCCTCAAGCCTGGATGTGAGGAAAATCTAAGCAATCCCTCAAGAGGCCTCTCAAGAAGGTAAAAGAATCCTAAAAGGGAATTCCTCCCCGCAATTCTTGCTAAACGCAGTATGCACAATTTTTTGAATAGACAATGAGCCGAATAATCATAGCATTTGAAACAATAGTTGCCTTGCCCTCCTTTTAAAACAATTGAAAGCTCTCTCTCCATGGGCCCCATCCATTAGGTTTCTCCACCCAAATATCCCTTCTTCTCATTCACACTACGCTGTCTTCTAGAGTAAGCCACTCCTATGGCGTTGTTGTTGACTTGGTCAAATTTGACCTTCGTTTTCATGCATTTTCCCCTTTTCACACTCGAGGGTGCAAAATCAAGTTCTTATGTGTATCCCTTTTCATGTGAGGGATTGTATTCATGTTTTTAATAAACATGGGCCTCCTTACCCATTTATCTGGCTACAAGATGATAAAAGAAAATTCTTGATGTTCCATTTAGCTATGAGCTAAAATGGGAACATTACAATATGGACTAATACGTAGGATAGTTGTGTGGTTTTTCTTGACTACTCACCATGTACTTCATTAAGGTTTCCCTATTAGCGCCTTCTTTCTTTGTGACCAAACACCTGCATTGTAGCATAATTCATATCCATTTGAAGGGTCCCTTTGTAACTTTACTTCCATGAGCATGATAAAATCATGTCATACTTAGGATGGATGTCACTACTACTATATCCATCACTATACTTTGCATCCGAGCTAAAGTGACACAAAGATCTTTGATAAGACCCAGAAATCTAACTTTGCTAGAATCAGGTGAGTACAAATATTTGTAAGGTCTAGTAATTTCAAGACCAAGCTTCTCCATAACAACCTTTGGCATAAGATTATGTGATGCACTAATCCAACATAGCATTATGGAGAATTTTTTTATGAACATTAAGACCGACATAAAATGGAGGGACACATCCTTCGGGGTTTACCATCAACTTCTGGCCCAAACAAAAGTTTAGCTGATCATCATTTAAATTAATAGTATCATTAATCTTCGCTATGTTTAGTACCTTTAGGACCCGAGACCCATACACATTATGTTTATCAATTCGTTGAGAGGAATAGATATTTTCAATTTAGCAAGCCTGCTCTCAATGTTGAATTGTGTTTGAACTTTGAGCATATTTGAAAACTTTCAGCTTCTTTTAGCCACTACTTTTTGGGTAAATTCAAATATTTAATTGTACTAGGAATATCGCCTTGATCAATTTTGGCAAGGGTATCAACTCGTTCTCCTGTAAGTAATGTTTTCGTGTTCTTATTTTCCGAATTATTTGCACTTTTCTTTGAATTTTCTGCTAATTTGTTGAGATCAAAGTTCATGTACTTTTGGACAAATTTTCTGAATTCTTTTTGTTGGAATCAAAGTTTTTTCGCTTCCAAGTCTATACTATCTATGAAACTCCATGATCGAATTATCAAATCCTTTGCTTATAATTATCAAATTCTTCATATTCTAACTCCGTCCGAGTTAATGAAAAATAATTCTTATTCTTCTCGAGTGACAAAAACAGAGTCATCTTCATTAATTTCATCAAATTTAACCGATTTTTCTTCTACTTCCTCAACTACTCCTTCATCCTCATTAAGATAATTCTTTATAATGGAGGCCTAATTTGCCGATTAGGACCTCTTTTCTCTCTCTCTGCCTTATCTCGAGAGGGTTTCTTCTAGGATTTTGATTGCTTTCGGGGAGCTTGTTGATTTTCTTCCGGGAATAGTTATCTCATTTAACTTAATCCTCTCCATAATTCCCTCCATAGTCCTAATGAATGAGTCAATTTTAGCATCGATGTGTGGAAGTTTAAGGTTCTTCTCTTACGGTATCTCTTCTTTCGCCCTATTCTAGCCTTTTTTTTGCTAACAAAGCTGGCTTCTACATTCACCGCATCCCTCCGCATTTCCTCTAATGTGGCCGAGTTTATTTCCCTTAGTTGATAAGACATTTCGTGCTCAAAACCATCTATGAATTTAACCAAGGCCAAACATTGTGGTGGTTTTGTATGAGTGTGTATCGCATTACATAAACTATTCAACTGCACAATAATCCTAAACACTTTCACCGTCTCTAATATTTTCATATTCGCATAAAATTTGATGAGAGTTCTTTTTTACTTCCCACCTATTTAGGAATGTTTGATTAAATGCAGGGATGTCATTGATATTGTCTGGCAGTAAAGCTTTGAACCATTTCCTAACTTCTCCAAAAGAATACTTTGAGAAAACATCCTTTAACTTAACACTTTCTTCATCTACATCTTGATGGTCAAAACAATCAATAAATTTGTCAAAATGTTGTTGGGTAGTTACAGGACCAGCTCCATCATATAATGTAATTTTAGATCGGCAATCATGTGGCATAGCTACCAAAGTCATGGTAACACCAATGGGGCATATCTCGTCGCCATGATTGGTGGAGGTGGTGGGAGGAAGGTGGATAGTGGATGAAGATGGATGATAGGAGAAGATGTATGTGTGGATGTTTGAGTACTCTTATGAGGAAGGCTAAAATAAGTGGTGGGGATTATGGAAGAAGTAGGACTAGCCGACTTAATATGGGCAAATTGAGAGGTAAAAGAAGAAGTCGTTATAGTCAACTAGTTAATTTTTAATATTTTTTAAGGTAATCATCATCAAAAGTTGAAGTAAATTCTATTACCAAATCTTGGAGAGTGTCAAAAATTGGAGTGTCAAAATATTGGAGAAGTTGAAGATCGGATTGAATTTGTGAGTAAGCTTCTCACCGGACTTCGTTAAATAGACTCGATCAAATATTGTCCGGTTAGTAAAATTCTCATATTTAGTTTTGAATCAACCTTGTTCTAAATGAAAATCAAACTGAATTTCCGTAAGGTGACAAACTTTTCAGGGAGTGAATTTTCTCTCGTGAAGAAACCTACTACTTGTTTGGCTCTCGCCCCAGGATTTTTTCTTAAAATTTTCTCAAGATTGTCCAATATAGAGGACAGATTTGGACTGTGTCGAGATCTAGTTGAAATTATTTTAGGAGCCGTAATCAAAACTGCTACGTAAAAACCGATTATTTTCAAAAACCTGATAGAAACCAATCTTAGAAATACTTCTATCATACAATGCTTTTAACCTAGGATTTCTCGAATTTGAATGAAAAGACAAGTTTTTTAGTTAAGTCCCAAATATGGTCACCACTATTTTACCATTCTATAATTTTAATATTGGTAAGAATAATTATATGTGACAACATTAAAACCACTTTGGAGCCTAGGATCTAGCCCTACTAGACTCATAGAGGATTCTTTAGATTTAGCTTTGTTTTATGAATATGATAATAGGATAGTTATAATGATTGTAGCTACAGATTTTGATTTATTGTTTGGTTGGATTAGAAGATCTTCTTAAACTAATCTTATCAAGGTGATTCATAAAAGTCTAGGGTTGTTGCATCAACTTCGAGAGCATTCACAAGGCAAGCTAACTACATTTACCGGATATTATAGCATAATTAATTGGTGATATGGCAATAAAAAGTGAATTCAAAAGAATATTAAAAAGCAATTAATTATTTCTTAACTAGACTTCGAATAAAAACATATATATTGTAAATACAACAATAAATAAGGTGCTCTAACAACAAATCTTAATCTTCATATTTCTCGCTTTACAATTAGGATTGAAATGATAGGACAGAGAGAAATAATAATGGAAAACATTAAACATTGAAAAGAAATAACATCACCAAATAAACACAACTCAAGAATCTTGTAAAAGGTCTTTTATTATTAATGCTCCAACTCAAGAAATACAATGCTCCAAAAAGAAAACATAATCTAGGGTCCAACTCTCGATACTAAGAAGGAATGCAATATTTAACTAACTCTACGTTGATTGTTGTATTTACATGGGAAATTTGTTACTAATTACAATAATAATTAAAATTTGACTAGTGTGATCACGAAGTGACACAATGGAATAACTTTAACATCTAGCCCTATTCTCCAAGGTCGTTGTTTTCGATTTGATCCGGTATGTGCCGCATTTTGATGATTTGATGTCGATATGCCGATTTGGCCGATACATCGGCTATGTTGATTTGTTGGTGCATCGGCTTTCAATTCTTGGTAGTCACACATTTTTTCCCACTATTTCTCATTTGGAATCTGATCCTAATCATCTTTCTCTGTATATCTCATCTATCTCCGTGAATTTCATAAAATTTGGCCTCATTACAAAAATGTGTTTAGTTTCATGCCGAATGAATATATCATTGTCCATGACTTCAATGAAAGTTCTTCCGCCTGTCGATCCTTTAATCCCCGCAAACTTGGTTGTGTCCTCGGGGTAAATCTCTTTTCAAACTCTTCACATAGTATCGTTCGGGCTTAAGCTTGTAATTTATTACAACAAGTGAGGGTAACCATATTTTTGACGATGGATCGATCTCCAAAGAATCTACCGACACCAACTTATAAATTGTGGCACTTTTCGTCTAACTATGTCACCAATATTTTCTTTTATTAACCACTTTCTTGACTTCTATAATTTTTTTTGTTTTGTCCCCAACTCCAAACGCCTATAATTTGAACCGTTCTTGGAATTTAAAATCTAATAATGTTATTTGTTATATTAGAAAATTCTAAAAAAACCTTGTTTCTTTCATGGCATCATTTACTTGTTCAATCGCTCTTTTTTGTTCAAATGTGATTTGAATGGAAGGCCATATTTCATTCATAGAATCAATGGCGTTTTCCTAAATAATATATTTTGTTTGGCCAATGGTCTCGACCAATGGAAGCTTCGCTTCTTTTCCTTTATCAAGATTTCAATCTACTTTTGAGCTCTCTCGTATTTATATTTCATGTGCATTGTCGAATTCATCTTCGCATCCTTCAAGGTATTGATTTATGCCTCCAAATTTTTGATTTCCGTTGTATAGTCATATTCTCCATGGCTAAGGCTGCTTGTTCGCACCACCTCGATGTGCTTGTAGTTTTTGAGTAGTTGTAGGGATGACTCCGTACAGAACAACATCCAAAGGAACAATGGGCATTTTTGCAGCATTTTTCCTTTGCTCGACCAATTTCTCCATCTCTCTCTCCATCTACTTGATCCGTGTCGATCGCTCCATTATTAGCTTCACCATCTCTCGATTTTTCTCGCTTCATTCTCCTCTACAATTTTCATAAAGGGTCGTCGCAGGGCCGAAATTTTTTTAAGTTTTTTCTCAAGATTTCTATGTCGTTGTTCTTCTTCTTCGGAATATTTTCCACCGCCTCTACATTTGTCGGATCATATCCCATCTTCAATAACCAAGCAACCTCCATGGATTTGATTCTAGTATACTTGGCAAGAGAAGAAATCTTCTCAATTTTGAGTTGAGCTTGAAATTTAATAACGATACCCTATAATTTAGATAGGCTCATTGGAGTGCTTTTTAGTGTGGAGGAGATCACATTCTGTTCCGCTTGTGCATCTCCATCTGATCTATTAGATGGATGTCTTTCGAAATTAAAATCAAAAGTTGTATGCTTCAACTGGGCAGTGATTTAGGCTAAGAACTGGGCTTCTCAATAAATCCATTCTCATATTTCCTTTCTAAATCAAAGGCCGATAAAATCATACTTTGTGAACTTCTGTTTTCAATATCTCAATCTTCCTTTTAATTTCCCCGATGTGTGCCATAAATGTTTTCTCCTTTTCCGTAGCAAAGAAAGCGCAGATGTAGGTGTTCGAAGACTTTTCACCGAAATAGAATTGTATCCGAAGATGCAATAAAATGCATTTTGGCCAATTGGAGAAGAACTAGGAGAATATCTAATAGTTATGATTTTTTGATGCTCGTTTTCGTTTTATCTATGTCCACATGATTATTTCTCTTTCTATACCATTTTTAATTCTTCAGATGTACTTACTTCAAAGTAGATCGTGTTAGCCCCCTATAAATTTTTGAAAAGAAAAATGTGGGGATAAAATGTTTTTGGAGCTTTCAAGGAATGCATTTTCCTCCTTAAAACAAATCATCCTTGAAGTCTCCTCGTGCCTTTGTCCTTTGATAACCCTCTGTCGATTTCCATTATAAAGCCTCTCCCGATTGCAAAATTGTGCTCCCAAAGGCTTACATTTTCCCCTTGTATCCCCGCAAAATATCCCTTTTCAACCCTTTTTCCTTTTGTTAAAGTCCCCTCTTTTCACCCCAAAATCCCTCCCCTAATCCTTCTAAACTTTCCCAAAAACCTCTAAACCATACACACATCCCTAGTGTGGTCCACCTTCCCCTTCTCTCCCCTATCGTTACCCTCAGTGGCCCTCGAAAACACCAAACCGGGCCAAATAATCATATTCTTCATGTCTATGGGTTTAGCACCTTTCGGCCACCCCCCTAACCTTCTCCACCACATGACTGGCGCCGAAACCACGCGCTAGCCCGAAAAGCGCTTAGCACAAATGTGTATCGTTATATTTCTGAACCGTCGATCCGTATAGATCTGGACGCGTCATCGCATTCCCCATAGCGCCCATCACCCACCTCCTTTCACCGTTCATCGCATCTCCACCGTTCATTTACCCGTAAATCAACGCGTCCACGCGTACATCTCGCCTACAATCCCCGGCACCGCGCATATCTGAAAACCGTTGGTATCTATCACACCGCCATTGGGAGGTGGGTGGTATTTTTATTTTCTTGATCGATTCCACTCTGATCGCCCGACACGTGGCTCCGCCACTATTTCAAAACCGCCCCCATCACACGTTAACGTCGGCATTTGACCCGCGTGATATGCATATCAACCGTCCGGACCGTTTCTCTCCATCCAACTAGCCATTGCTCCTCGGGTTGCACCAAAGTTAACCCAAGGAAATCGTACCCCCTGGCCCACCATCCATCGTCCGCCGCGTCGACCGTCGATCCCATCCTAATATCGACGGTCTAGATTCATTCGCTCCGCCGTGTACTTCACTGTCGATCTCCCTCCCCGAGATCTACCTGGCCCGTACGGAATCGCATGCACCCGCCATTGACCGGGTCCCGCCATGTCACCATTCCATGTTTTGTCACGTTTTCCTCCTCGTCCCCCTATATATTTACCCAAAGGTCAAAATGTTAAGTTTTTCGCGTTTAATTTTTCGCGCTCCGCCACCTTTCGCCATGAACATTTTCCACTGCTCGTGACCATTTTCCACCGTCATCCCACACTATTTCGCCATTTCACCAGCTCACACGACCATTCTCATCATCCCCGCCACATTCACCCACCCCGTGCATGATTTCTCGACCAGCTTTGTGTGTTTTGAGGTGGTTTCGGCAACAATAAACCGCCATGATTTTCAGCCTCCGTCACAAAGTTGACAGAGAACATAGGAAAGGATCATTTTCGTGGACCGAGATTGTGAAGAAAGGGCCAGGGAAGGAGCTATGATAGGATGTGCATTCAAAGGATGGAGCTAAACTCGTAAAATTTCTCCGTAACCATTTAAAGCATGTATTTCATAGCCGCAGGCAAACGAGAAAGCGTAAAGAGTATCGTTGAAAACAGAAGGCGAAGGCCTATAATTGTAAATTATAAGCCTTAATCCAATTATTCAAAGGAAAGGTACCGTAATCAAAGACCCCGTGGATCACTCGTAAGGTCCAATGCACAAAACCATACTATCGTGTTTTCTACACGTTGCGTACGTTCTTCCATAAAAGGACAAGGTACCCATACCGTCCGCATTCTATACCGTGTTCTAGGGAGATTTTTCAGCCATGACAAATGGGCCCCATGATACCAAGGCATTAGTTATACAAGATGGCGCACCCTAGCATCATCGTTCGCATTTTTTTTTTAGTACACCGCAGACATACCCTCGGGAGTAAATGGAAACTCGACGAAGACCACTCCATCATCCAACGAGTACCGTAGATAAATGCCTGCATTCTAAATCGAATGAGCCCCCGCCCTCCCATCGCTTCGCAGTTTTAATGTCGCATTTAAGTTTACATCTACTCCTATTATTCTTTTCTCCTATAATAATCTTGAAGAACGTATTGTAAAAGGTTGTTGTTGGTTGTTGTTTCTTTGTTCCCATTGCTGCCGATTATAGTTAGAGGGATTCATTTTCGACTGTATCAGCTTTGGGAGAAGGTAGCGCAGTAGTTTGTATTGTAGTAGGTCGGGAGGAGAAAGTCTGGATCAGAATAACCATTGGGCTCGTGGTATGTGACCTGTTTTGTATCAATTAATCAAGCACATTTCTGGACAGATCCTCGGTCTATTACTATTGGTGATGTTTTTCTAACACCGTTTATTACATTTTCATAATGTTTCATCTTCTTCTAGGCTCGCATCAAATATGGCATAGGATTTACCCTTGTTAGGTACCCTATGCCTCCGCTCCTTGCCTTAAATGTTTTTCATCGTATGAATTATTCCGAGATTGATTTCACACTAATTTAGCCAGGGTAGTGGATGTCATTTCCCGCTAGCTAATGTATGAATTAATGAAATATATCTTTAGTCGTTCTTGTTGGGTTTAAGCCGGAATATTTGGGAACACTCGGGGATTAGAGTTAGCCCCGTCCACTAGGATCCTTGTAGCCACTCGAATGCCTTTCTAAGATCTCTTGCCGGTGTCAAAGCATTGAAGGTTAAAATTCTTCTTCCGATCTACAGACTCGGCTCGTTAAACTTATCTCTTTTTCTCCTCGAGCATGCTAAAGCCGACTCCGGAGTTAAATGACCTCTCGTTCGATCTATAAGCTACGCCTTTGTCCCTCCTTTGAGAGTTGCCTATGAGTATGTCCAAGGTGTCCGGAGTTAAATGACCTCCGACCTGATCTAGATATAAATTGGGTCGCTTTTCCTTCTTTCACTTTCAATCCTTAATGTCCCATCCCACCATCTATCTAAAAATATCCTTTAGTGTAGATGACTTGCTCCTTCAAGCTCGTGGCCAGTTGCTGCATGTAATTACCTTCATGACTCCATAGCCCAATGGATGGCACCTTTCTTGACCTATCCTCTTTTCATGAAGCATCCTCGCTACTTTGTCCTTTTTCTCCCATTACTTTCGCCCATGGGACCATGACCAACCCGCAACCAACCAACCAAATCATTTTAAAACCTCTTTGTGCTTCATAACTAGCCTAATACCTCATTTTTGAGCTTCAAAGATATACCATTCTTTGCTTCATTTGGAGATATCCCTCTCCGGTCCAGGAGGGCTAGATCCTAGGGCCCCAAAGAGGTTCGATGTTGTCTCATCTTTCGTCTTGCCAACTGCCAAACATGGGAACCCCAACAAGACCGGTCATCTCTAGGCCTCTCTTTCATGTTGCCTCTTTCTCTTGTTATTTTCCCGTCGTCTTCCTTGTCCTCCTCGCATTCTTCTTTTCTTGTCGAGTAGGGATTTGTATGATTAAGGATGAAATCACCTTCTCTTCATCCTCCTCGTAATGTATTTGTCGCCCACTCTATTTGGTTCATATATTGCTCAATTTTAGGCTGGTGGGTGTGGATATGGATTTGATTGATATTCCACTTTTCTTGGAGATGATGCCCAATGGGTCATAAGACCAAGTGAAACCATGATTCAACTTCATCTCCTCGCATTCCGTCACCTCCTCTCCAGCTTTCTCTCGTCAGAATAAATGAAAGGACCAATTTGGGACTTGATCCTAAATTGAGACTTCTTTTGGAAGATACAAAATGTAATTCTTATCTACATTGATCATCTATATGATGTACTCCAAGTCAAATATCCTCATGGAGAGAAACTTTGGGCGCTTGTAAGGGGCCAACTCACACCCATAAATTCCGAGCCTTCGTAGTTCTAGTACAAATACCAATCAGCAGCTTCTTTTTTTGGTCTGATAGCTGCATGATCTTCTTAATATATTCATTAATACTTGGTTCCACTCTCGTTGCTAAGGATGCTCATTTCTCGGATGCAAAAGCTTCAATAAACTTTTTATGTGTGTAATCCTTGTTCCTTCATTAGCATGGTTTTCCAAAAAGATGATCGATTGAGCTTGGGGAGTCTCTGTCAGCTCTCATTGGAAACTTGAACATGCTTGCTTGAAAATATACAAACATGTAAACTAGGGGTCAAGTGTATCTAAACACTTCCTCTGTGAAATTTAAAAATCCGGTCATGAATGGTATCGATATAGGGTAATATTCTTGGGTGGTGATTATTGGGTATCCCTCTTAGGGCTTTCTAGTGCCCGAGGCAACCGTAAGATTAGCTATAAAATTCCAAAGGTACTACATGTTTGTCTATACTAATATATAATTGACAAAGCAAGATTGGAATTATTACCTCTTTTGTGGATGACAGATCCTATGGAGAACACCAAGTGGCAAGAGTATAATTCCTTCTTCACCATATCCAAATCCGCATCCCGCAAACCAATCAAAGCACCAAAGGTAATCTTCACAACAATATAGCTTTCTATCAATTAAACTAGCATTTATAAGAAACATAAAACAATGCAGATCTAAGCCAATCATATCATGCTACATAGACTATTGAACAACAATTCGTGACATTGATGTATCGAGTGGACAAAACAGACATAATTCTATTGATTTATGAAAAGGAGCATTACAACAATCATTGCACTAAGCCCTCCTCGATATTCCAATTCCCTCTCTTCCTCTATCTTCGAGTGTGATGATGCTCATGCGTAAAGCCTTCAATGAAATCTCCAATATTCAAGCCTCACACTACAATAATTAAATTATGCTCCACATATAATCAAACCTCGACCTTAGACCAAAATCCCACAACTCAATTTATAGGAGATGGAGAGGGAAAACCTTGCCGCTCTTTTCAACTAGTTTGAATCGGGAAAAGATTTAGATGCTTCCCCTCGCTTTTCTTGGCTTTTTCCTTCCATAGGAGTCTCGCCTGTGTTTTTGGCAAGGCCTACTTAAATGTTTGTGCCTTTTTTTCTATTTTGAACTAACTCTTCGAGAAAAAAGCCGGAAATGCCGCCTATTTTTCCCCAATATATTTTCCTTTTCACATTCAAACATAGATAACGCTACCCCTTGGGTGAGACAGAAAGCATTAACTCCAGTATTAATGCTCCTTTGCATGGATCGTGTACTATAACTCTACCTAGTTGTTTCGTGGTGCATTACCTTGGCAAAAATGGGTCTTGTCTAGGTCATTTTTTTTCTTTCCATGTTACCTTCTCCTCTCGAGCTTATAAGAAGGTAATTTGTCCTATAACATATGCCTCCTAAAGTGTGAGGACAAAGGCAAAATATGATGGCTAAAATAATTTATAACAAGTGTAGTAGAATGAGAGGAATTGGAGGATCGAGAAAAACCCGAAAAAAAAAAAACATACAAGCGTAAAATATAGTATATGTCTTAATTTGGGTATTCCCATGCTTAGTAGCTAATCAAAGTGATTTCTTCTAGAACAGACATATGAACAAGCAGGTCCACCGATAAGCATCACGGGAAGACCGTCATAACAGGATCAAATTGATAAGCTATATCCAAAAACAATATCGCAAATCGTGAGCGGAAAACACAGCTTATAATGGTGTGTAAGCCTAAACCCGAGGTCTTGCTCGCTCGCTTCACTAAACCACATATTTCCGCACATGTGAATGAATTATTTGTAGTCGAACATGTAGGAAATCGTTCGATTACTAGTAACAAAAACTATTAACATACGCGCGAGGGTGGCCACCGATAATGATGATGGTCCCCAAGATGCATCGTACAATCTAGCGAGTATGAATAAATGGGAGTTTACAAGGCTGGGCAACACTCATATAATCATTCGACGGGAGCTAACAATATAACCCCCCAACCAAACATAAGGTGACCTACCAATCGGTTCCGTGTATACCCAAGTATCGATGTGTTTCGGATCAACTCAGATAAGATGTTGAAGTCGATAGGAAGAGATCTGTCAAAAGGTAGGCACTAAGGAATCTCACATCAAGCCGACACGAAACGAGAAAATATGATTTTTTTTATGGAAATATTCAAGAGAAAATGGGAATAATTGATGACAAATACCGTATATGATGGTTTACTGGAGCATAAGTAGTAGTAGATAAAGGGATCCTTCGAACAATAGAAGGCACTCTAACAGTGGTACTGTGCAACTTAGGCTTAATGAACACCAAAGAGTATCAAGATTCACCAATGCAAGAACAAGCAGCATACGAAGTCTAAACTCGCAGATGGTAGGGTTTGGCTAAATGCGAGTGAGTTTTCTTCGGGAAGACTTGCCATGTTCAAGATTTTTTTGCTGCCAAATTGTCCTTTAAAATATAATGTAATAACCATTCATTTTGTCCAAATTTTTCCCCTCGTCCGATTAAGTTTAACGCAGTCCGTATGGGCAAACTTAGTGATATTTTCATATTTAGAGAGTCTAAAAAACATCGTAAAAGACAACCTGTGGTGTACCTTTGTCATGTTTGACAATCGGGCACGATGAAGGGAGAATAGTAAGCCTCGAAAGTCAGCTCATTTTTTCATGACTTAGTCCATTGAATCCGGAAAAAAGTGAGAAACCTACGTTCAATGGACATCTACCTCATTTTTTATGAGTACGAGGAGATGGAGTAAACTCAATGTTCTTCGTGAAAATTTAAATCTAGTTCGACGAAGAAAACTTCTGATGCTCTCCATGAATTTTTAATGAGTTCCATTGCAGAAAAACTCACTACTTTTTCCGTTAAATGATATTTTAAAAAGATGAAAAATAATGGCTCATATTTCTTCGTTGTAGTAGTTTAACGAGCTCCGACGAAGGCAACTCGTGGTTTTTTCAGCTTTTATGAGCTACAAAAAGTCCCTAAAAATAAAGCTTGGAAGGCGTCCATACTCAACAAAATACGCACCTTGCGGATTCGTACGTATATTGTACAACCCGTTGGGGTCCCGTGATTCGCATTGGCATACCACGATAAGGCAACATCGAACCACTGGAATCCTAGATCTAAATTTCTCCGGATTTAGAGAGGGATCTCTCTATATAATTGTTTTTCAAAATATTTCTTTATGCTTAGTTTATGATATTAGGCTAGTTATGAAGTACAAGGGGTTTGTTTTTGGTTTTGGTTGGGAATCATTAAATGATAAGGTCGTGTGAAGTGAAGGAGGAAATAAGTGGAAGGATGTTTCAAGATAGGAAGATAGGTCAAAAAACAAGTATAAACCATTGGGCTATGGAGCCAAAAAAGGGTTTACTTTCACAACAACTATTCAAGGGTTTTCAAAGGGCAAGTCACCTATATCGTAATATATTTTAAGTTATGGGATGGAACATTAAGAAATGTGGTGAAAGAAGCAAACATATAAGAAAACAAAGGGCACTGCATTAGGTAAGGACTTTTAACCTATCCTACTTTTGACATACTCTTAAGAATAGAAAACATATAAGAAGACAAAGGGAAACCTAAGATCAGTAAGGAATTTTAACCTACCCTAATTTTGACATGCACTCAAGGGAAAACATTTAAGATAAACATAAAAAATATCCTAAGATCAAGTAAGGACTTTTAACCTAGCTTTCTTTCAGCATACTCTTACGGGAAATCTTCAAAAATGTGTTTCTGTTTAAGACTAAACAAGGGACTGTGGCTAACCATAAACTTCCTTGATTAGGACTCTACTTAGCATGCAAGCAAAATATTATCATTCAAGAACAACATCTTAAGTTCTAATCAGCAAGACATGGGCTCACCTAAGCATTCCTCGACCGGTTATACTATATTGAAATTATTCCCAAACACACATTTAGAAGAAAAACATAAAGATAAAACTTTCATGGAGAGATAGGTACTTTGCAAGAATCCTACTCTATATTTTTTGTTCTTTATCGTAGAATATGAACACAAGGGAAACATACAAGGAGAATAAAAATTAAAGTAAGAATAACATCACCAATGATTTAGATCAGATCTAGTGAATCTTCTTGTGTATTTGATGTGCAAAACCAAGCTTACATACTTTGAGTCCAATAGCTTTCTACAACTCGATACTTCTTCCTGTACTTACTACATTACAATTACTCAACAACTCTTACTCAATAATAGTTCAAACAATTAACAAATTTCCAACCTTTTACAATGATTTTTTTGTGAATACATATAGGTGAAAGAGGAAGAGTGTTGTAGAAATGGTAATAAATATTAATTAAGATAGAGTGAGAGGTATTCGAATGCCCATTCCGCTTAATAATCATAGCATTTAATTCTTGTACCACTTTTGATGCTTTTAGTTGAATCCGAAACCAACTAGTGTGCTTTTAATACTCGAGGCATGTCCTTTGAAGCTAACTTGGTCTAAAGTACCTCGTTTGACTTCTAGGACAAGCAACCGTCATTTTTTGGATTTTGTAGCCCCATCTTTTATTAATAACTGCTTCCGATGTTTAGAAGAGGGTTTTTCAAATCGTATTTATCGTCACTTCGTTGTCTTCTTTGAAAGGTAAAGGCATCAGCAGTGTCCTTTTGATCTTCGGGAGGAGTAAATAGCCTTGATGGTCTAGCAATTTAGGTGGTCTTTTGTTGATATGTCCGTCCGTGATGCCGTAAACATCGATTTAGGCTTTGATCCGTGCTTTAGGCTTCATTAGCCTTCTGGATTACGCCCTCTTTAATTTTATATTGTGTTCTTGTTCTAAATCAGGATTAACATTTTTATCTTTGTACTGCACTTAATTTTTTTACATCGCATCTTCATCGTTTTCTTCACTTTGATGTACAAGTAGCTTTGGTGCGCCGGGAGGGTTTTTCTTTTTCACAAGTTTTCATGGGACACCGATAATCGATAATAATAAACCCCCGAATATCACTTTTTCATTTTATTATGGCCCAAATATCTTTACCCTTCTACCGTCACCTATGTTGTCCGTGGGATGCTTCTTTAGACCTTTAAACATCATGAAACCCGCACACAAAAATCAGCATGTTATAAAATCTTACTTCGACGTGGATTAACTACTCGCAGGGCTCGCGCAGGCGAGGAGCGATTACAGAGAAAGTGTATGCCGCGGCGATAAGCCGACGCTTTAAACATGAAACCGTTATTGAATGAGGTTTCGGCACGAAGAACAGATGGCGGTATTGGAAAATGGCGTTGGCCGCGCAGGGTCCGGGCGGCAAGTGGTACGAGCGGGGGGAACGTGATACATGTTAATGGTTGGTACGTATGCTCTTGAAAACCACCCATTTCACGTTGAAAATGGGTTTTAAAGCCACGGGAGAAAAGGGTGCGAAATGCTCCGTGGACCATCGATTCCGGGAGGAGATGTATCAACTATGGAGATCACACGAAAACACAATGAAAGGCCCAAGTGTGGCTCGTGACCAAATGGTTATAAAGTAAATCGAAAGAAAAATGTGTATTTTGGGGGCACTTGAGGTGACGGACGAAGCCTATAGTCGCAGTGTCACAGCGGAATCTCGACCGTTGGATCAAGATCTTCATGGTAAAATGAGTCAACCGTGGGCACTCATATTGTTTGACAATTTGTGCTGAAAGTGCCCGCAGATGGAAAAAGAGGTGGACCCAAGGCGAGTCAGTTTGGATTCAGGGAGATGGATGGCGAAAATTTACTCACACGGGCACCTAGGCGGAAGAGTGGTCCGGGAAGGAAGGAGATTCGGAAGTTTCGATGGCCGATGGCCGATGGGAAAGGCCGCAGCGATGGGTGGAGGGTCGTTGGATGGGATCGAGATCGACGGCGAAGAGTGTTAGGGGGCAAGGAACCGTGAATTTCCGATGAGCGATGCACCGATGCGATGGAGGGATGTGATGTACCGAGGGTCGTTGGATCCGGAATGATATCGATGGGGCTGGGATCTTATCAAAGGGGATTCGCCTATCGCGTAAAGAGTTCCTAAGGGAGAATTTGAATTGCTGAAGTGCGATGTCGATGAGTCGTAGCGATGCGATGAGAACCGTCAAATCAGAAATGAGATCACCCGCTAGGATTAAATCGAAAAGCGCACCTACGGGGAAAAAGATTTTGAAAGAAGAAATGGGACTCACCGAGGTGCAATAGCCGATGGGGTTTAGTGCTTGGCTTTGTGACTTGGCTATATCATGAAAAGAGGATTGGGCTTCGGTGCCAAAAAGCTCTTAAGGCCCAATGTTTGAAAAGGAGCGAAAAGGCCTAAAAATGAGGTTTTTTATCCTTTTTAAGAGGTTTCGATAAGTATAAGAAAAGTTGTTTAAACCTTATAAGAGGGATTTTACAAGGTTTCAACGGATTTTTGAGGAAATGAATAATAAAAGAAAAGCGTGGAAAGGAAGGGGTTTAAACATCTTTCTTCATGATAAATGCCAGGCTTTGTGAAGATGGATCCTTGGACAAATGGATAAAGGCTTCAAGAAGTCACATATTTTTCTTGAAATTTGTTTCTAGAAGACTAATAGACCTCGTTTTATCCATCATAGTGTATGAAAAATTTATGGATGGCTAATAAAACCTACACCGAACGAAGATTTGTTTCGTATGCGCAAGGTAGTGGGTTCGCTTTCTTGGAGTTAGCCGTAATGTCATCCAAGAAAGCTTGTACAATGTGTTGAATATCGTGAAAGGTGTCATCCATAGCCCTTTGAAAAGTTTCTCCCACATTCTTCAGACCGAATGGGAGTTTACAATACGCAAATGTGCCCCAAGGATGCATTTAAGGAAGTTTTATGTTGGTCATCCTTTTTTAATCACAATCAAGTTATAGCCCGAGAAGCCATCCATAAAGGATAAAGATTCACATCCTGTGCAATCGTCGAGAATCCGATCTATAAACAGAGTAGGATAATTGTCTTTTGGGCAAGCTGGATTTTTAGATCGTGATACTCAAATACGTACCGATGGCCTTTTTATCTATGGGAACTCGGATTGGAAACCCATTACGTCAAAGGAACGAGATAGATGAAACCAAATATGGTAAGATTTTTTCAATCAGCCTTAATGAGCTACTTTTCGAGGGTGGGATAGGTCGTTGTCTTTACCTCGACAAAGCTTGGAATTGTCATAAACTTTGATTCCGTGCTACAAAATATACGCATCTATGCCGGGCATTTCATCAGAAGACCAAGAAAACACATCGTGAATTCCTTATAAAGGGATGTGAAGCGTGAAATTTCCCTCTAGATTGCAATCGGATCCAATCCGAATGTTTTCCACCATACCCATTTTGACCAAGATATCTATGAGCATAGTCTTGAAAATATTTCCATGTTCCATTCCGAATCAATAGTTTGAATAGTCGTGTAAGTGAAGGGAATGATCTCGGGGTGGGTCAAAATATGGGATTTATAGTGATCGCGTCCGAATCGAACATCGAAGCGCGATTATGGAAATTTCTCCAAGTTCATTCTTCTAGAGACATGATTCGAATAACTTCATCCATAGGCGGACTTCATCGAGGAAATCCCTATAATGAACCTCGATGGGCGAGAGGGTGGTACCATTGGTCGAAACCAAAGTAGTGGATGGTTCGTATGCTATTTGGATGGCTTGATAAACTAACTCTATCGGTGATAGTGGCATCTCGATCTCCATAGGAATCAATGTCCGAAGGCACCGATAGGATCCATGGATCGATAGAGCCATCCAAAATGGTGGATATCATCGCAATCGTATGTGGAACCTCAGTGATGGGAAAGGAAAGCAACCCATCAAGGAAGATGCCTTCGTAAGACCAATATCGACACCGACGTATGAGTAAGGAATGCCTCCTACTAGGGGTACGATGCTACTTGGTGACGCAATAATCGAGCATGCAAAAGGATAACCGATCCACCGTGACTATTTTTCCATCCAACGGGAGAGAGAATGAGTCGAAGACCGAAGAGACAATGGAATTATCACATAAGACCAACTCGCGACCTAGCAACATATTATAGTCAAGATGACGATCTACGATTTCTATGTCCACCATTATCGTTTTCCACTAAGCGAAATTGGAAATCTAGCAAGGTAGCCTTTTGGAGGAAAGTGTGGCCATCGAAAGCCGACCCGAATTCAATGGTGGGAGAAAAGTAGGAGAACCCAAAGCGAGCGCATGTAGTTGACATAACACAAGTCGAAGCACCTTCGCCTAAGAAAGTGCAATGGATTGGCTCTTTCGACACAACTTGCACCCAGAACGCAAGTTGTTGGGAGAGGCGAGGTTTACATTTCAACTTGTCGAAGATGGCTAGCGTAGAATCCTCGGGGGTCGATTCCACCAATGGCCGAAAACAGAGCTTTTGCACCGGGAAAGCTTACAATACTTCGAGTGCGTACATGGCTGATGATGCTTGAGCCAAATATTCTACAATGTTGTAGTTTTGGGCAAACACGAGAGGTGTTATGAGCCATGTGTCGAAGTGTCCCTTTGGGGGACGAATCATGGGGTCAATAGCGTGCCTTTTGATATGCAAATCGTTGGGCTAAGTGGATTCAAACCGGTACCAAGTTCTCAAGCATCAAGGACAGGATTTTCATAAATCTTAGCTCGTGTTTGGAGTTCAACACTTTCTACGCCATAAAATGGCTGATGATCCTTCACCGAATGATGGTACCACTATTACCGCTTTGCCGGGGTTGTGGTGGGTTCGTAACCATGTGTTGTTGTTGTCATGGTTATTTTGGATTAGGGAAGGGATTTTCAAGAATGGTAGGTGTCCTCCCGCAGTCCTTGTTTGCGATAAAATCCGTGCAATCCCGCAACAAAGGACATTTGTATGTTAAGTGGTCCTCCGTACGCATTCTACAAGAAAAATTTCTTGGGTTTCTCCTTTCCTTTTGGGCTTCTTAGTAGCGTTTTTGTGATTGGGATTATTTGAGTATCTGATCGCTTTTCGAAGAAGAGGTCTTTTTCTTGTTCTTTTGTTCTTGCCACTATTTTTTTTTGAAAACTCCATTGCATTTACCTCAAAGAAAAGAGGGAAGAGTAGTCAATTGGTTAGGGCTAGTGGTAGCCGAAGATGGCCGGGAGGTTTTCCCACTAAGATATTTTATGGCTACACCGAATATTGAACCAACGAGATCGGCTTGGGTGCACTTCCGGGGTTTTGAGAAGGTGGGGATCTCCGTTGCCAGGGGCATGGGGATAAATCACACAAAGGTGCTGCCATTTCTCGAATAGATCATATCTAAATGTTTCGTACGACGCATGGATTGGTCTTTCGTGACCTCACCGTAAAAACAAACGTCCTTAGCTAGGGTGGTAAGAGTGACTTACAAAACCATTTGGATAAGAGATGATCTAAGAATGGTGCTTTGACCAACTTCTCCTCCTACATCTCCCTTCATGAATGTGATCATAGATGTAGGTGGTGTTGTCTTCGGGTACGAGGTTAAAATTTCGTGCCGGTTTTGTATCTAATAGGTAATTGGAAGTTCTTAATAAATTTGGTAGTTAAGGTACCAAAAGTATCGATGTACCACGTGGTAGCTCAATGTACCATTTGGCAAAGCCGTTGCCTATGAGAGTGCAGGGAAAATTCAAAGCCGAATACTATCATCCACCATGGAGTTAGAAACATACCATAGATGAAAGGTGGTGACGTGCGTAGCCGGATCGTCCCCTCGTTTCCCCGTCAAATTTAGGGATGTTACACAGAATCTTGTGTGGTACTAGAGGCCGCAGTGGGGTTGTGGTTGATGTGATCATGGTCGGTCATTTTGTAGATGTGGGGGATGGGGAGTCATTGCAACGGAAATTTCATGTTTTCCCCCCAATCTAGCCAAGTGGGCATTTGGCCGACCATTCAGACCGTAGGGTCCACCCATCAATGTGTTACCAATGGGATAAGTAGGAATTTGTTGATAAATTTCCCTATGGGTGGGGGTGTAGGGGGTATGGTTGTTGTCCGTAGGATATGTTGTACCGAGGGGAGAATTGTTGGTTGCCTCAAAGTAAAAGTTACCCGCTTTCTTGAACAAATTTATTTTTGGGTTGGTTCGCCCACATGGACATGATAGAGTTAGTTAAAGGCATACTACTATTCACATAGTTAAGCATCGGCATAGACCCTACCTCGAAAGTTTGACCACTCAAAGGAACAACGTTAACAATAGGCCGTCCCGTTTGTCCCACTAATCGTAGGGGTACCAAGTGCCCCCGCATATATCCGTTGGTGACATCGCTCGGCATGATTTCAAGGCGTTTAAATCGCAGCGGGTTTCCAACCTAAAGGGTTGCTAAAAGGAACTGAAGTAGCCCCACTAGTAGGAGTAGAAATCGTGGGTCTCAGCGCAGTCACAATAGGAGCAAATCTCGAAGGGTTCGGAGGTCCGCTGACAGTTGTGGTGAATAGATTGTTGGGACCGGGTATAGCATGGATATTAGGGTTGCCAATCATTGGCATAGAACTGACAAACGACGAGGAAGATGGCGGTGGACCAAATTTGGTTACCATCGCCATAAACCCCATGGGCATCAGTTGTGAAATGGATGTTGGTGCAGTCGAAGACATAACTTGGCCTAGTGTAACCTAAACTAAAACTGGCCCCAAAAATTCAGTGAGAGGAGGATTGAAAGGAGCTACGACTCCTTCCATAAAAGGATCCTCTAGAAACTCTGTATGATACATGGCTATGTGAAAATCATGGGTTGTCACTGGAGACTACTCTTCCGAAGAAGGCATTGGCTCACCGAGACTCAACTCCTCTTCCGGTGTCAACGAAGGAAGACCTTGCTATCGTCGAGATAGACGACGAGGGTCGAAGGATGCCACAGTGACCTATTTACTTTTATAATTTTAATTATTTGTAATATATTATAAAGTCTCAGTGATAGTAACCACACACCTAAAAAAGAAAAATGAAAAAAGGACTTCTAAAATCACTCAACAAGTAGCCAGAACAAGGTGGCCCCATCTGAGTACTATCATTTGCTAGAGATGAAACCCAGTATCAAAATATCATACAGAGAGGGTTGGTCATAAACACAGTTACGGTTACTCTAGAGCTTCACCCGAACCTCAGACAAAAGGTCTAAGCACTCTCGTGAAGACGAGTACCCTCCCAAAGATCGAAGACAGAGTAGGTTTGTCTATTTTAGGTACCAGGGCAGCTCGCCCCAATCACCTTGTGTAAGTCCCTAAAAATTCTGGGAACTAAAGATACCTCAAATCATAGACATCATCAAGGGGGTCACGGTCGTAGGCAACATGCTATATGGGCAGAACACCTAGATCCCCAGTATAGTTTCGACATCCCCGAAGGGAACCCCAATATATTGCATGCCCACTGAATGCACTCAACGGTGGGCTACCTTCTCATGCACCATGGTGTTGTCTCGCGCTTAACTTCGGTGGTAGTAGAGTGGTCCCGATATTATGAGTGCAATAGGATTTCACTTTTTAATAACTCTAGTTTCAAGTTTTGAGATCTTGGGTGATTTTCTCACTTCTCCTACCCCAATATCCTAGCCTGAATTACTATTGATGTGAGCTCTAAAAATGTTATATGATTAATTTTATTATCACTTGATTCTTAGTGTACATGATTATTAGACTTGCGGAGGGGGAGTGGACATATGAAATGTGATGAGACTCTGACTCAAAAACCATGAAGAAACATGCTCTAAACATTCAATTCCATGAAGAGTTTATTCTACAAGGAGAGATTCTTTCAACATCCGTGCACCAAACATTCAAATAACATAGTTCAAATTTAAATATTCAGACATCTATCCATCTTCTCTTAACAACTTTTTAACCAAAAGTTTTCAGAATTAATTCAGTTAAGTTCAGAAAAATTTTAAAAAAATAAAAAATCTTCTTCAAAAAGTACATGCCACTAACATTAACTTTTTAAACAAGAACTAAGACAAAAATGCTAACTGTTAATCAAGCACTGGGATCCAGCAAAAGAAGCTAATCTGGTAGCCAATAACTCCACAGCCAAAGGGAAACACAACAGAGGTGTAAACAACAGATTTTGGCTTGGTAACGCTGGCAAGCAAAGGCTACAGAGCGTTAATATTGAGACTAACGCAATGTATTTGAGCATAAGAAACATTATAACGCACTGAAACAGTCACAGTGGGAGCGTCACTTAGGGTAAAGTTGCACAGATGGCTAAGAAGGGTCTAATATGGACTCTGTGAGCTATTGAGATGATTACTAAGCATATAAAATGGTCCGAAGGATATGTGAATAGAGGAAAAGAGGTAAAGTCATAAGAAAAACCTGGAAACTTGGGATTTAATCCCTAGTTGATTTGCCATTTCTTCTATAGGGTAATATGCTTGGGTGGTGGTTATTAGGTATCCCTCTCAGCGCTTTCCGTTGCTAGAGGCAGACTGTAAGTTTAGTTGTAAAGTTCCAAAGGTATTGCATGCATGTTCATACTAATATATAATTGACAAAGCAAGATAGGAATGAATACCTCTTTGTGGATGATAGATCCTATGGAGAACACCAAGTGGCGGATTAGAAGTCCTTTTTCACCGGATCCAAATCCAGATCCTGCAACCAATCAAAGCACCCGTGTAATCTTCACAATAGTATAGATTTCTATCAATTAAAATAGCATATAAGAAACATAAAATTTTGCATATCTAAGCCACTAATATCATGCTACATAGACGATTGAACAAAAATTGTGACACTGATGCATTGAGTGGACAAAATAGATACAGTTCTATTGATTTATGTAAATGAGGATTACAACTGTCAGTTGCACAAAGCCTTCCTTGATCTTCCAATTCCTCTCTCTCTTTCTCTATCTCCGAGTGTGATGATGCTCAAGGTAGAAAGTCTTCAATGAACTATGTCGATATTCAAGCCTCACACTACAACAATGAAATTCTTCTCCACATATAATCAAACCTTCAACCTTATACCAAGAGCCCACAACTCCAATTTATAGGAGATGGAGAGGGAAAACCATGCCATCTCTTTCAACCAGTTTGAATCGGGAAATATCTAGGTGTTTCCTCGATTTTCTTTGCTTTTTCCTTCCATAGGAGTCCATTTGTGTTTTTCAAGGCCTACTAAAAGGTTTATGCCTTTTAGTTTCTATTTTGAACTAACCCTTTCTAAGAAAAATCTGGAAATGCCAGTCATTTTTTCACAATATATTTCCCTTTTCACATTCAAACACAGATAACACTGCCCCCTGGGCAAGACAGAGCATTACCCTAGGTATTAACGCTCCCTTTGCATGGCTCGAGTGCATTATAACTCTGCCGAGTTGTTTTTGGGGTGTGTTACCTTGGCAAAAATGGGTCTTGTCTAGGTCATTTTCTGCCTTCCATTTTACCTTCTCCTCTGAGCTGATGAGGAGGTCATTTTTCCTATAACAGACATTAGCTAGGAATTGACTGAAGTTAAACATAATTGAAAGGCTTGAAATCAGATCAAACTATGGATAGAAAACCTATCATTGCTTCATCTATCCATTGATCTAAATGGTATCCTAGAAAGTGTGAAAGGATAATGATAATATGTTGGGCTCTATCAGGGAAAGTAGAACAAATATATGGAGGATTCTTCTTTGGTAATGGAGTGTCTGTAGCCATGAATGTCTCTAGTGTTTTGGCTCTGCTAGAAAAATAAATTTTTGGTATAATTATCTCAGGGCTTCATTGGAGAAAGGAATGGTTTCTTAAACAACAAGAGCTTTCATCATTTTCATGATGGACTAGGCACTGATGGTAAAGAGGAATTATACTGTGGGAGCTACAACAGATCTCTGGTTTATATCATAGAAAGCATGACATTTTGTAAAAAACTCAGGGAAACTATGGGTTTTTTGGAATATATAATAGGGTTATTAATTCTCCCACAGCCCTATATCATCGACTTCATCGATGAGATTTTCTTCTAGCCAACATTATACATCAAAAAGGTCAAATTTTGAATCTATCTCATGTATCTTGAAGTCTCTGTCAGCCATGGCCACATGATCCAGATCCACATGAGGGTGAACCATTGGTTAATTGGTTGTTGCTCCTTCTTTGGAGGCATAACTGCTCACTTAGAAATAAATTAATCGCAAATGCACAAAAGGGGATTAGAAGAAGAGGGGAAAAATAAAGGGAGTTGTGCTTGAATCATTAGGGGACTTGGGAGAAAACGGAATTGAAGAAGGGGAACTCTATTGATTCTGCAGATAATTGAAAATATTTTTTTGCGCCTTCTTTTTCTCTGAAAAACCTCAACTGTGATCACCTATTACAAAATAAACATGGAAGCAGTGTAAAATTTGAAGCAAGTGGGGAAATTTAGTTTTGTAGGGTGATAGGAATACCGTTGACATGGCGCAGGCGTGTTGGATAATGGCTTTGTCAATTAAACGCCTAATGGACATGTAGGCAGGAGCGTAGGTGATTGGAGGGAGGTGACAGCAGTGGTCGTCGTGGCACAATGGGTGTGGAGGGGATATAATGGTCAGTGGCATAGTTTAGGAATGGAGGAATACCACTTTTTGTAGGGGGTCATGAATGGTAAGTGGTATGGAGTGGGTGGGGTGTGCGAAAAAATGTGCGCCCGACACATAGGAGATGGTACGGTTTTGGAAACCACTTATTTTGGAACCCCCCTCCCCCCCTGACGTTAAATTTCACAAGATGAGGGGGGGCTGAAAATGATCATGGAACGTTGGATGAGATGGAGGGAGCAAAGATGAGGTGGAAATCAATGGGAGGTTAAGCGATGATGGGATGTGAGTGGATGGTGGGGTCGGGTAAATGAATATCGAGCGAGAGTTTAGTTCAAGACTTAGGATATTATAATATGACATATGATATGTCAAAATATCTTTAATAAAGTATTAATTCACAAACCTTTTGAAAAAACACCTTTGCTTTTTTTATTTTTTCCTTTTTAACGAAGAAATACATGAAGTCCTTAGGATGAACTTTGGAATAAATTTCATGTTTCTCCATATTTATTTTTCTTTCTTTCCTACCTACCCTTTCACGAATCTAACATTTTTTATCATTATTTTGCAGGGTGCATTTAGGCTTGCAGACCCAAATTTCCTTTTTTTATGAAACTCTAACCTACTCTATCCTTATTCCTTCCATTGACTCAGATTAAACTATTTAGTCAATTTTATTTTCTACCTAGCTGCTGATATGCCAAGATTAAACTGTTTGGAAAATCCTAATTTTCTAACCTATCAAGAAAAAATTTAAAATTGTTCAATCATTCTTAGACTGTATGATTGAAGAAACTAATCTAATCAACAGTGACATTTTTATTTGTAGCACTTTCAGTATTATTCTTTTTTGGGGGGAGGTTTTCTTTGTTTTTCTTTTTTAATATACCCTATTTTATTTTATTTTTTCATATATTTTTTTGGAAATAATTTGAATATTGAAAATCATACACAATATGAAATTTCATCTTATGAAATACTCAATCACCTTGAGATCCTATAATTTATAGGACCCTGACAAGTAGAAGAGGAAGTTCCAAGCAACTCAGCTTGGAATCCTATGAGGGATTAATCCTTCACTCTGGGGATCACTTCATCAGCCTGGGACCAACATTGTATTATCTATCAGTAGGCTACATCACCAGTCGTCCAAGACAGCGCAGTATTTCCCAATAGTTGTGCATGCAGCAACTGCATATTCAATGGAGGAGCTAGATCTCAAGTTATGAGCTTGGGAATCGAGAGAAGGGACCAATCCTTCAGTTAGTGAGCTGATTGGGTGCTATTGTAGCTAATAGATCATTATTTAATCCCCATATCAGCATTTTTCTCTAGGGAGTGTGCAACTCAGCCAGCAGGAATGTAGTGTGCAACCCAAAAAAGGCTGAAATTCCAAACTCAAAATCTAGCCAAACCATTATTGGGTTTTTTTGAGTTTGCGAGTAGAATCCGTGGTTAAAATCATGGATCTTTCTGAGCACTCCAATAGCCTCTCACACATAGATCTTCTTCCCAGCAGAAACAGTTTATACTTTCCAGTGCTAAGTTTCATTAGTGTATTTCAACCATCTTGGCTTGACTGCATTCCTTTTGGAGAACTATCTACTTACATTTTTGTTGATACATAGTGATATGGCTCAGTTGTTTCTGCTCGTATATATGATGTATTGATGTATTCCGGAATTTTTCTAGTTTTATATGTTTTATTCTTATTTTACCGTAGTAATTGTGCATATGTTCTAAATTCTTGTCTTTCCCATTTTGGTATATTACACAAACCCGCTAAGCTTATCAAAGGCCAAGGGTTGGCTAATATTTTATCAGAGTCCAACTACCAAGATCTGGGAATAAACTTATCAATGTCAGGAAATGAGGTGAAGGGTGATACGGGCGTGTAATCAGGAATAGAAACCTCCACACATAAAACACAGGTCAAGTACCTGCTCTCCCCATGGTACAAAGACATAGTGGAATACCTTTTTACTTTGAGATGTTCTCTTGATTTTGATAAGATGAAGTACTTCACACTGTGGTTGACGTCTCAAAATTTCATAGTAGAAAACGATGTTTTTACTAGAGACCAATTGGGAATACTATTATTGTGCTTGACGGAGCAGGACACAGAGGAAGTGATAAATGATTTTCACGACGACATATGTGGCGGACACTACAATAGGTGCACGATGACCCATAATATTCTCAAGGCGGGATTCTTATGGCCTAAATTGTTTATTTATTTCCAAGCTCATGTTATAGCTTTCAAGAAGTGTCAGGCGTTCGTTGAGCGACAGAAATTTGCACCTCTCCCACTGATCCTAGTACATAGTGAAGAACCATTCAAGCAGTGGGGGATTTAATTCATCGGTAAAATCCATCCAAAATCCAGTAACCAACACTGATGGATTATCACCGCCACGGATTACTTTACCAAGTGCTTTGAGGCAGTACTGGAATCAAATTTCTGGAGGAAAACATAGTGGTCAAGTTTGGGTGCCTGGCAAAGATAATCACGAACAATGCTCAAGCCTTCAAGTCCATGAAGTTCATAAATTTTTTCATAATATACAACATCCTTCTCGGGCACTCCACGGCATACTACCCCCAGGGGAATGAATTGGTTGAGTCGTCAAATAAAACATTGGTAAGGATATTAAAGAAGAAAATCAGTGAAAACCAAAAGAACTGGGATTCCCAACTGAAGTTTTCACTATGGGAAAACAAGATTACAACCAAGAGGTCCATAGGGAAATCCCCCTACAAATTAGTATATGGCAGGGCAGCGGTTTTCCCCACACAGCTTGCACTACCTGTAGCCCAGTTTCTCCAAAATAGTGAAGAGGAGCCAAACACCCTCACAAGGAGAATGAATTAGTTGGTTGAGCTCAATGAAACCAGGGAACAAGTAAATCTCAGGATGGCCAGTTATCAAGAAAAATTGAAGAGTCTGTTTGATCGAAAGGCCAAGGATTGAGGATTTCAAGTAGGGGACCTAGTGTTGAGATGGGACGTCAGAATATCAGATAAAGGAAAGCACAAAAAGTTTGATCCACTTTGGTTTGGACCATTCAGAGTAGCAGAAGCCAAATGAAATAACGCCTTCTTTCTGGAGAATCTAGAGGGAGATATACTTGAGATGCATGTCAATGGACAGTTTCCCAAGTTTTATTTCCAGCACTAACATGGACATCATCAGTCCATTTTACATATCCTTCCACTGTAAATATTCCATTTTTGTTTTCTTTCTGCTTTACTCTTTGAATATAACTGCAAAATTTTTGTGAAATTTTCAATGATGACTCCATTCACCCAATAAGACATAGGCACCCGGTCTGCACGTTCTCAACGCACTAGAAATAGCATGTTGTCCCCAAAGTGGAGCCAATGTTTTCCTATGAGTGTACACGCCTAAGTCATAATGGGTACATAGGGTCATAAGCGAAGTAAGTGACTAGTAGGGTGGTCAAGAAGAGCTTCATGCAGCCAAGGTGGTGGGTTCCTCAACACGCAGCCCAGAAAGAGGTGTCGCAGCTCCTCAAAAAAACACATGTGCCCATTCCACCAGCCATTAGACAGGAGGGAGTCAGCAGAAACGACTCACCGGAGGGAGTGACGTCAGCCATCCCATGGACCAATTAGAAGAGCCCCAGGAGCTAAGATCCTAATCCACTAAAGGGATTTTGACCCGACGAAAATTTGTGGGTACCACTCGTCCTACGATAGAACATGAAGCAGCGCGAAGGTAAGTAAGGTAAGGTAATTTTCTAGGTACGAAGTCGATGTTGTGTGTCAGGCACGTGACCTCTCACCCACCCGGCCGGCGTCGACCAATCCTCCTACACCATGTGTCTTCCCGTTGACGTCCTCCTGACATCAGCCCTCCAGTTTTCACCATCGTATTTACCCTAAAAATGACCATTTTCTCCTCGTTTTTCTCGTTCTATTGTTGTTTCTTACCCTTTACAGTTCTTACCAAGCTTAGCACCCAGGTAAAGATTCACAGTGTGTGCAGTTCTTTCCTCACGTCGCTCTCGTTTTTGCCTCGGGTGTTTGGTAGGTCCCTTACTAATTTATTTTACTGTTTGTCAAATTATGATTGAGAAAATGAAGAAAACCACTCCCGAAACCCTGCAAGCTCAAGAGGCCAGAGATTGCCCCGGTCCTAAGCCACTCATGGACTCTCAAGCCTAGTTTTGTGACACCATTTACCCTTTAGATGTAGTTAACATATGGTTTGAGCTTATAGGATACAAATGGCGGGGTGAGGACTTGTTTAGGATTGTGGCTTTACTACCAGATTCCCCCATATGTTCATCCTTTCCTTGAGTTTATAACTTGGCTCACTGACGCTTACATAGAGCTAAAGTTTCAATTTCATTCCACACAGGGGACTAAGATTCTTGAAATCACCCCTCAGCTGATAAGGAAAGCCCTGTACTATCCCTTTTCTTACAATTGCGTCGAATTCACTGAATTCACCCTTATGTGCCACTTCTCGAACCTTCCTATCAAAAATCAAAGGGGTTTCCTCGAGCTAATTATCATGTCTCACATGTCCACTCTTCTACCCACTGAAACATTCCCTCTTTCGCTCTTCTCTGAAACCATCCAACCTATCCTAGTAGTCATTTCAAGGATGTTGGGGTTAGATAATGTGGGTTAGGTAACTAACGTCTGCCTAGGGTTCCTAGACCTCATGATGCAGCCCGAGATTCTACTAGACATCCCCACCTTCCCGGCCTCTACCATCCAAGCTCAATCCAGGACCTATCAACTCCAAGTTGTTTTAGGTATTATTCTTTGGTGTTCTATTTGTTCATGTTCACACACACAGACAAGTTAGAGGACTTAGGCCTGGACAAGTTATCTATGCAAGGTGCAGAGCCAAAATCCATTTTCAAATGGACCCTCTCAGTCCTCCAACACCCCAAAGGAAGGGGGTACATGAGATTCATCATGGATTTCATGTCCAGGGCCTATGAAATTATACATGGTAACCCTCCACCCAGGATTTTTCCTGAACAGAAGGAGCTACTCCAGTTCAGTGAGACAAATTGTGTCGGGGATTGGTATTTTTTTAAGAATCACACTGAAATCAAGGTTGATGGTTCTGAAATTCATCCTTTCCATTTTCCAATTTTCATGTCCATGAGAATTTTCACCCTCAAGTTCATCATGAAAGTCCTGAGCATAAACCAAACTCATCATTAGAGAAATTTTGAGGTCTAAAATGGGCCTCCTAAGAAAAATGTACAATCAAAATAAACTTTGTAAGAACCAATAGGATTCAATATGGTGATGTCAAACATGGGGGATGATTCACCATTTTTGGGGTAAACAAGTAAAAGTACTAAAAAATAATAAAATAATAAAACTACTTTTTCAACGTGTATTTTTAACTTATCTCCCTATCGTTTTAATCAAATTTTGAGTGGGAGTACTCATTGGATGAAAAATTTAATTCCTCATCCAAGGAGTACCCATGTTGCATATTTTCGATGGACCCTACTACATGAAAAATGAGAAATACATGAAAAAAATGTGATTACAATAACGTCTTTCATGTATTTCTCATTTTTCGTGTAGAAATTTCCTTTGAAAGTATGCGACATGGGTAATCCTTGTATGAGGAATCAAATTATGCATCCAACGGGTGTTCCCGCTCGAAATGTGAGTAAACCCATAGGGATATAAGTTGAAAAAGTAGTTTTTTTTATTTTTTCCCTCTAAAATTTGATGATGTAATCAAATATTATCCTATTATTTCCACTATTATTTTATAATTTCCTTAGGAGGCCCATTTTAGACCTAAAAATTCCCCTAATGTTTGTGCCCGCAAAGAATGGATATATTCTAAGGCTCCCGAGTGCAATAGCATCGTTTACTATCATCTCAAGGCATGCACTTCCCCTAGCTGAGGGGTTGATGCAGAAGATGAATTTCCTACAAGGAGATGTATAGCACTATGACCCTAAGGGATTAATTACACACAGAAGGAATAATATTAAGTCTTTGACATATGAACATGAGCCTAGACCTATAGTAGAATGGAAAGCTAATTATGATGCATGGCCTTTGGATACAGAGATGGAGGCTGACTCCCCAATTGCTGAAGGGAGAGGAGACAGTGCACATAACAAGATGGAGGTCCACTATCAGGGAAGTTATCAAATGGAACGGGATTTTATGTATGAATAAGAGGAGGTCCACCTCAACAAAAAGCGAAGAACAGGTCACAGAGCAGCCCGACGAGGTGGTCCTGGAATATATTAATCGGGGCAAAGATAGGTTTGGATTCCAAGTGTCTTTAGACTATGCATCCTCGAAGTCACCCTCAAAATATTCACAGGTAGTCACCCCTGGGGAAGGCCCTTCACAAAGGGAAACTGGATCGGGAATGGATTGGCCATTAGGAGAGAAAATTGAAGCAAAGAACCAGTCGGCCGGCAAAAGGTTGAAGGCAGAGCTAGCCCAGTTTGTAGACAGGCACCATACCAGGCTCTTGACAACTCTTGATGTGGAGAAGACCAACTAGTCATTGTAGTGAAGAATTCATCTTCTCACCCTTTGCCTCCAGGTTCCAAGTATAAATCCCTATAAATGATACTCGAGCTTGCTTCCATTCCATTGGCTGACAAGTTAAATCTACACAAGGCTATTGGAGAGATGTTGCATAATGAGGTGTTGAAGCACACTCTTTCTTTGGGGAAAGCTTAGAGTTGGCTAAGTAATATGTCGGCTACCCTGAAGAGAGAAATGTAAAATTCAAAGGCCCTTTCCAAGAATTTATCATAATATAAAACAATGATATGGGGTAAAGGCTCAAATCAAAATGTGGCCATACAAACTCTGCTGCAGAAGATAGAGTTGGAAGTGCAAGAGCTACGAGGCAAGCTAAATATTCTTGATTCGGAGCATATCCAAACAGAAGAGGTTGCTCAATTCGATAAGGAGAAGGAATCCCTCATAAAGATTCTCATCCAGAAGGATGAGGAGATAACAGAACTAATGCAGAGGATGGTTGAGCTCCAACAAGCGCAAGACAGTCATGTCTGTCTGATTCAAGTGCCCGATGATCCACAGAATTATTCGAAACACTTAACGAAGGTCCTAGTAGAGGTGAATTTTTCGGAATATGAAACTTGGACCATGTGTAGGTTATTAGAATAAGAAAAGACTTCCCTCGCAGAAAAGGAAAATATGATCTCATCCTTGCAAAAAGAAATGGATGCCAATCGAAGGGAATCCCAAGATTTGAACAAATCAATGAAGGAATTAAAGGTGTAGCTCAAAAGCAATATGTCCTTGGTGGAGGCCCAAACAGATGATCTGGAGTGAAATTATCAAAGAATTAAAGGACCACTGGGAAATCATCACACTGGAAAATGATAAAAAGAATGGTATATGTGATTTCAAGGTGAAATTGGACGTAGCTTGCCAAGAGGGAAACGAGAACATGATGATCATGTGTGGATACATCCAATTCATCAATGAACTCCCCAATGAAGAATTCGGCATGCATGGAGTGGTCGATCATTTTAGAACAATGGTGGAAATTATGGATATGATACAGAACGAGGATGCACGGCTAAAGGCAACTAGATGTTTGGGTATAGTTACGAGAGGGGTGGAAGCATTCGATCATGAGTAGAATAAAGTGGTAGAGGCACGATTTCCAGCTTGTTGGGACCCCTTAGGTGTACTTATCCCTTGGGCCACATATGAGCAAAGGATGACCAAGATCAAATGCAAGGCTGAATCGACTCTAGAAAAGACCTCCTGTCTTAATGCCGAAACCATCGTGGAATCTCTCCGCAAGGAATTTTTATTACTTTCCAAGGTTAAATAGTTCTTCTCTACCAACCTCAACTACTCAGAATTGACTCAATTGCTCGTATTGTTCAAAATTTTGAGCTATGTCCCCTTACCTTCAGACATTATATGCCAGAGGTGTTATTAACACGTGCACCCACCAGTTGCGTCCACTTCACAACCGAGGGTGCCTACATCATCTCACCACTCTGGATCTTCCTCCACTCTAATGCGATCACGCACTTCAGGACCTTCTGCCACCTTGCGATGCAACCATGAATATTTCAAGATTCGGCCCACGTGGCCTATAGCTATTTTGTTTTTATTTACTTTTCAATTATGATGTTTAGCTGGTGAAATCACAATTTTACCCCTGTTGCCGTCATTTTCTATTACGAAGAGAATTTATCATAGCACGCTGCAGTTCGACCATATCATTTTGATTTTGATGTATGTACTGGCATATCAAGAAATAATATATGGCTAAGAGCCCATAGAAGAAACTCTATAAGTAGGAAATTAAAAGATTATGAAAGGGTTCTGGATTTTGTGGAAGTTTTTGGGTCCGTATTGTATAGTCATTCATGTAATACTATTTTGAGCTCTGAAATGCATATTCTGGAGAGCTGGTGTTGGAGGCTAATATAAAACTACTTTGTTTACGAATGGATTCCAATTGGGTTAATGAGCAGTATATATGTGTTTATCTTCTATCTATTTAAGTGTTTCCTTTTATAATTTGATCTTCAAATGTCTCATGTGTGAAATGTTGGTTGTAAATGATTTAATTCATGAATTTGTATACGTTCTCTTTGAGGAAAGAAGACACTAATGTGTTATGTTACTTTGAAACCTTAATATCGCTCCCCGTGAGACTCCATCTTCATCAATCTCTCATCTGCCACTTTTCTTACAAATTCTCAGAAGGTTGGATTCTTATCAAAAATAAGCCCACATCTCTGGAATTTCTCCTCCTGGTTCCTCTAAATCAATGCCACCTTATATTCCAAGTATTTTTCATTGGTTCTTTACTTGGCCCATTCGAAGCATCTTGGATTCATGTAGGCCCAAGCCCATTTCAAGTGTTGATTAGTTCACATGAGGCTTAGTAACAAGATTCCTCAACTGTCCCGAACCACAGTCCCTTCAATCCTAAATGAATATACACTTATAGAAGACTCCAGATGAATGAATTTAATCCTCTGATTTTAAGATGTCCTAGGCACTAGTATTTTGCAACTCAGGGATGTCTCTAGGAGTGACAATATAGCTCAACCTCACAAGTCCGTTCTCCATCTACGCATCGAGTTTCTCTTATAATCTCTTGTTGGTGAACCAACGGCCATGATTAGATCCCCATCAATAGCTAAGATCATCTCCAACTCGATTTGTGTGATTTTCTAGAGAATTTCTACCTTTCTCAATTAATTATTGTTAATTAATCACTTTTCCTGAGCTATACTTAGGAAATATTTAATTATTGATCAACTAACTTAATTGACCCATCTCTAGGTGTTTTCTACTCAAAAATTTTATGGGTTTTGGATATCCTATGTTCCTTATCCTATATGACCTAAGTCGATACTAGAATGTTTTTTTGATGCTACAAAAACTAACACTCCCTCTTAGAGACGAAGGTGTTCTCTTTGTCTCATAACATCTTCCCATACACTATTGATGTATGACATATTTGACAACCTACCACTTCCCACAAACTAATACACATACTCTTATTCATCTTCCACTATATATTTGAGCCATCTTTCATCTTCGTTGTTTCTAACACTGCACTATACAATTGATATTGCTGCCAAATTTTCCTACATCTAATCTCATATTGTTTCTATAGCTACAAATAATGTAACTAAGAATAAACTCTTAATAAATTGTGACTCTAGATTATCTTTGCATCTGTCTCCCGGGTCTCTAACTGCCACTATCCTTTGCACTATCTACCAAGTTTGTCTAAAATTACTCAGTGCTCCTCTACATCTAACTGCAACTAGTACTACAAATATCCCTCAAGATTCAACTGCACCATCTTGAACATGGATCCATTTGCTACTAAATATTGTGGGACCATCTAGCAAGGTTAGTGATCCATATGATGAGTAATATACAACTTCTACTACTCTAGGGACTCAGCCCAAATATTTGTAACTCTAGTTATTAGATCTCAATGTCTCTCCACCTCTCTCCTAGAGGTATAGTTGCATAGAGTGAAAATTCATCCTCCAACCTGGAAGACAAATTATCGATCTTCGTTGAAGCTTCTACCTCCTCTTGCTTCTCCTTATTTTCCTTCTTCCTCTTTGAACACTGGGTATTGTGGTGACCAAACTCACCACATATGAAACATTTGATCTTTGACATATATTTCTTAATTTTTTCTCCTCCTGATGACAGTGCTGGAAATCCATCAAATAAGGGGGTCTCCCTGATGTGAACTCCTAACTAGACCTCACACCATTTGAAGTAGGAGCCCCATTTAGAGTATTGACCTGGCCACCATAACTTAAGGTTTTCCATGGCTGCAATGAATAACACAAGAGAGTATGCACATAGCCTTTGAAATTACCAATATATTTGATAATTTGAAGCATCAATTGAAATGCGTAAAAGGAGGCTTTCACGAGAGGGACGTAAGAGTGAGTCTTTAGAATGAAATTAATAGTACTATCCTAAGAGAGGCACACAAGAGCAAGTAAATATTTGTTAGTTATCTAGAAAAATCATTCATGTTATCACAAAATTGTACATGATTGGCTGTTGATCAGACAACTCTAAGTAACTGTTTCAAACCATCTTTTGATTGAATATTAGCCTCTTCAGTCCGAGAGGGCTCTCTCAAAGGATTTTATGATATTAGACAATAATAGTACTAGATGGCTAACTCTATTTGAAAAGTGTAATATTCCAAAATTAGCATGCAGCTAATTGGAATATTAATTTTTGTTGTTTGCACATAGGAGATTAATAAATGGGTGAAGAGGCCCATACATTTCAGAAATATGAATAAAATCCCTAATAGTGTGAAAAGGGATCATTATAGGAGCTGGATTTCACACCCTCATGTGTGAAAAGGGGAATTTTCATGTGGACAAGTTCAAGTTTGACCAAGTCAACAGTGTTGGGATAGGAGGTGGAGATCATCTTTAGAGATAGTGCAGAGATAGTGGGAGGAAGATTCCTTGGTGGAGGAAACCCTAATGAGTGGGACCCAAGGTGAGAGGGCTTTCATTTGTATTTAAGGAGGGAAAGGCAGCCATAGCAGGACATGTTATGGATTATTGATTTGATGGTCCGCATGACTATTGTGCTTTCTTCAACTGTTTAGTTGAGATTGTTGTGTTGCTTAGCACAAGGCATTCCTGTTTAGGAATTACTTCTCCTTTCAAGAGAGGCCTCTTAAGGGATTTTGTACAGCGAAGTTTCTATTTAGAGTTGGGTTGTGTTGAAGGGTGTTGCAGTGGAGGGTTGACAACACCACTTCTGGAGCTTGTTTTTCAAAGGAGAAAGCTTTATTTCCTTTAGGAGACCAGTGAGGAAGATTATGGAGCCTAATGTAGATCTTGGCTCTTGGCCAACATATTTTCTTTATCCTACAGCGCATTCCCTCTACCTGATTGCATTATTTTCAGTAGGCATTTGCAGTGAGGGTTTGCAGTGTTTATTTGGCGGGTGAGATATTTAGTGTTAGGATCAGCCTTTCACTTGGAATATCCATTGGAGGATATTTATTCATCTTGTGCAACATCTTCAGCCATCTCCATCTAGTTCTTGAGTTGTAGCTGCTATTCAGTCCTAGGACTGCAACTCCTACATTTTTGTACGTTTGCATATTTCAGGAAATCCTCTCCGGATTGTCTTGGAATTGAGTTTGGGAGATTAGATCTTCACTCCCAAAATTGTATGAGCTCTATATTTTCATATTTGTGTATTGACACTTCCCAGCAGTAGTTATACTTCAATAAATTGCGTTGTCATAGCCTTGGGCATTTTCTGTGTAGCAGTGATCTTCATTTTCTTGTACATGTTCTCTTTAGGCTTGTTTTTCCTAGCTTGAGTGATTATTTCCTCAAGGATTTGTATTCATTTTATGATATGAGATTAATATGATGCCTATTTGGATCTTCTTACATTTTATGATATGATTTATCACTGCTACTCCAGTTTTGTGTTCATGTATTGTTGCATCCCCATTTTGGGATATTACAAAAATTAACATGATTTTTGTGTATGTAGTTTGAAAAGAATGCAGGCTTGCTACCATTGGGCTTACGGAGTCAAAATATCAGTATATTCAGTGGCAATGTTTCTTGACATGGAATCTGAGGCAGATAAGAGTCTTTAACAAAGGAAAATCACACATAGAACATAGGGAAACATAGTAATTTCATCAATAAAGGAAGTCAGAGCATAAACATATGAATTCTGAGTAATAAAGATGAAATCTACTGCAAATGGTACATATAAAGATATAGATAAAAAAGACATTAAGAACTCCATAAGGATCTCAGGTCTGTCAAGAAGAAGTCTTGTGTATGACTGATATAAGTCAAATTAAATAAAGCAGCAGTATGGTGCAAAAAATCTCCAACCCTTTCCAACTTCAATAATTTTCCTTTAAATAGACATTCTTACAGCAGGGATGATCTGCCTCTTGGCTAGATTCATTGAAATTTTCCTATGACACCTCATATAACATAAAAACATGTCTTTTAGTAAGAAAATTATAGCTACACTTCTAAAAATGACTTTTCCTAATAGGACTCAAACTCCTATTTATTATATCAGCCTACCTTATCTTTAAAATAGTTACATACCAGTGACATCCAAGCATCACATGTTCAAATAGGCTATGACATAGCTCATCACTACTTGACATATTAAAAACCATCCTAATCATGTTGAACAAAACCCTATTTTTCAGGAGTACAAGACATTATCTTCAATGAAATCTTTAGCTGATCAGTTGTCTCCATTTCATTTTCTTCAAGTCATAAATTTTTGGTGGTAAGGTCCCTTGACTTTTTGGATGTGTCCACCTATCCAAAACTACTTTTAAATTGCTCAAAAACCTTCAAAAATAGTTCGCTACGAAAACAAGGCAGTTTTGTAGCGAGCTTTCGTAACATCCAAAAAATGGCTCTTGCACTGAAAATTTTGCCTATTTGTTGTTCCATGGTGTCCATCATGACATGACACCTCATCACCACAATTCTCCCTCCTTGAAATCTGCAAAAAGTGGTTTTAGAAGAAAATAAGCTGCTACAGAAATTTTCGCAGTGTTTTCCTGGCTTTAAGCCTAAGAAACGCTACGAAACTATGAAAAACTACAGAAATTCTAGATTTTAACACTGTCCCAAAAAATTGACCTCCAGCTACAAAAACTTGGTCTTCAACATGACATAAGCCTTCTAAAACATAATCAATCTCAACTTAGGACCCCTGTGGTGTTTATTCTTCATTAATGATAAGTTGAGCTATGGGCTCCTCAACTACAGTCATCTTTAAGCCTTTTTTCTCCAACTCTTCATGAATCAATTCTAATTTCTCTTGTAGGTCTTTGAATTTTTCCTTCAGCTTTATGTTCCTAGATTTCAAGTGCAGGTTCATTTTTCCGATATGTTTCACTTCTCCTCTCAATGGCTGAGACAATTTGATCAATTGTTGTGTGTTATCTAAGGTCCTTGACACACTATTAACCTGATCTCCTGAAACTTATTTCATTTTCACAAACCGCACCTTCTGAACATTATGTTTCCTTACCTCTTTCTTCAAGACTACTATTTCATGATTTTCTAACTTAAACTACTCCTTAAGGACCTCAATCTCTATTTTTTCAATGATTTTCTCCTTCCCTTTCCTTTTCTTAATGTCTGATTCTTCTTTTGCAGATGAAGAAAGGTCAATGATGCTTGGTGGTGGCTGGATAGTTTCAGTGACCTTCTGAGCTTCTTTACTACTTCCCAAGACCTTTCTGGCATGTCTTGTCATTGGTTTCCTATCCTGAAACATGAATCCTGCATCTTCACCCTCAAACTCTAACTTCTTAGCTGATTTGGATTTCTCGAGCTTCTTTCCTCCCTCATCTATATCTTCATCTTCAACTATGGAAGTTTCCTCAATATCAATAGCATGCAGAATGTCTTCTAAATTACCCTTAGCCATTGTTTGGCTTCTTGTAACCCTCTTGTTGCCATGTTTTCTCATTGTTGGTTTTTTTTTTGCAGGTGTAATAGCAGGTGTATCAACTTTCTGCAATGGCTCTATCTCCATGATTAATGGCTTACTTTTCTTTGCCACTAAAGGCTTTTTTTTTTTCCACTGAAGGTTCACTTTGTTCTGCCACTAAAGGTGATGGTATACCTCTAGGTTTAGGAGTTATTTTATGGGTGATGGCATCCACTTCAAAACCACTGAAAAAAAGGAAAGATGACCAGCCTCTACCTAATCTCTTTAACTCCTCTAAAACCAGCAACTTAATTAAACCATGATGAAAGAGTGAGGTTTCATTTCCTTCAGATTTAGTTTTAACTTTGTCTGACATTATAGTTAATATCTCGTATAAGTAAAAAGGTAAATCAAGAGACCTCTTGCTAACAAAATGTAGCAGAAGCCTGAAATGGTATGAGTAAACCATGTGGTACCTCCCTTCACAAGTGAAGTATTTTTTGAATGATTAGCAGCAGCTTTGATAAGTTGTCTTTCATGTAGCTCCTTGGGATGGTATTTGTGAGATCAATCTCATTATGCTCTGACTTGATAAATTCCTTACATTCCTACATGGTGCACTTGAAACCTTTGAACAATTGTTCTCCTCCTCTAGGAATTCATGTTGTTGCTACAATAGTCTCTAGTGTTATAGTGAGGTTCAGCATTCCCACCTTAGAGGTTTTCCCATTCAAACTGATGGCAAACTCCTTAGAAACCTGTACATGGAATCCTTGCAATATTTGGCAAAACTACAAACACCTTGTTCTTCTGAAAAATTCTAAGGTAGTTGGATATTCATTCAGCAAATTTATGTCTGGTGGCTCATATCTGAGACAGTGGCCTCCTTTTTTGGTCTTCCTCTTTGCAACCATTTTTCTTTTATACCTTTTCTGCCTCGCTTGATCAATGACACCTGCAATTGCTTGAAAATTCCCACAACGAGCTTAGATTGGTAAAACAGCTCTCCTGAACTGAGCAGCATGCAAAGATCAAGCGAAGAATGACACAAGACTCAATTGGGAAAGATTTAAAAGTTTAGATGACAGCTCATGCCTTCATCTTGACCCATACATGCTAAAAACAGAAGGGATGACGTCAGACATGACCATTGTACTTTGATTTAACCCTAACTGACTTGCATGAAAATCACCCTAACAGTTCTAATCATTAACTAACACCTAGCACCTGATTTGAAAAGACAGACAGGAATACCTCTTTTCGTAGTGTACTTAGTGTATTTCCTGGTAGTTTCGCTATGAAAGTATCAGTATTTTCGTAGAGAAAATTGTGTTTTTACTGTGCAATTCGCTAAAAAAACAGGAAATCTTGGCTAAAATGATATTTTTAGATTTATAAGCTTGGGAAATGAAATATTTCAAGAAATAATGACTGGCGTGACATGAAAATACTTGAATGGGGGTGGGTTTGTACCTTAGGATAGGCTAATAAGAAAAAATTAAAATTTTTCCTTTACCAACTAATGACAAATGAACTCTATGACCATACCTTTGACAAATGAACCCCTGAGACTATGTCAAATGATGTTTCACTTTTTCTGAGTGATAATAGTGGCCCCACTTGGGATGGTGTGCCCCTGTGTTACACCAAAGAACCTATAGTTCCAGTGCTATCCATCTTCTTTGAAAACAAAAACTCTGAAATTTTTCAATCTTTCCTTAAAACTCTAATGGCCTTCACCTCAGGCTCAAGCTTGATGATCAGCTTGTCTTAAGAGGAATAGTGCTTCAAAAACCTGCCATTGAGAGGCCCTCCAGCACAAGGTTTTCCATCCATCTCCTACAAAATGTAAGTGTTGCTTCCATGGAATGCAGCTACTTTGAATGGACCTTTCCAAATATTCTCAAACTTACCATGTTTCCCCTTTTCTTCAATCCTGGCCTCCCACTTCAAAACCACATCTTGGATTTGAAAGTTTTCCTCTTTGACCTTCCTGTCAATTTTCTTCTTGATTCTATTTTGAGATTGTTGATTTTTGTTATATACTTCCTCCATTTTCTCCTGCAAGGCTATCAACTAATTTATTCTCCTCTGAATTGCATTTGGACCCTCCTCCAATCCTTGCAGTAGCTTCATGACAGGTACGCCTAAGGATGTAGGGAAAATGACTTCAACCCCATATACAAACTCATAAGGCGAAGTTCCAATTGATCTCTTTGTGCACACTCTATCAGCCCACAAAGCATACTTCAGCTTCAAATGCCATGACTTCTTATTTTCCTACAACAACTTCTTAATAACCCTGACAATTCTCTTGTTAGAAGATTCAGCAAGACCATTACCTTGTGAATAATATGCAGAAGAATGCCCAAGTCTAATGTGATATTTATGAAAAAAACTGATCAGTTTCTTGGATTTAAATTCCTGTGCATTATCAGTGACGATATTCATAGGGCAGCCAAACCTAGACAATATATTATTTTCCAAAAATGAAATGATAACTGAATCATTTTCTTGCCTAGTTGGGATTGCTTCAATCCACTTGGTGAAATAATCAGTTACTGTTAGAATCCAGCGATGTTGTCCTGAATATGATGGATGAATCTCAGCAATAAAATCTAGCCCCCACTACTAGAATGGTGCCTCAACATAAATAGGCATCAAGGGTAAAAGAACAAGATTTTTCTTACCATCAAAAATCTAGCATTCATGGCAGGCAACAATATTTTTGTAGACATCTTTGAATATAGTAGGCCAGTAGTACCCTGCTCTAAGAATCGTATTTGATGTGGCCTTCCAATAATGATGGCCTCCACAATGTCCTTTTTGAAACTCCTCAATCACTTTTTTAGCCTCCTCTTCCAGCAAACAATTCAAAAGAATACCACCGATATCTTTCCAATACATATATTTATCAATGATACAGTACCTCAGGGATTTTAACTTCACAAACCTTGCCTTAGACTTTGTCAATTTAGCAAGAGACCTATGATGATGTAAGACAAAAAAAATGTCTTTATACCGGTCTGAAAGGATGTACTTCTCTTCAATGGGAATCATCTCTTCATCTTCATCTGATAATTCTGAAATTTCTGCAATTAAATTCATATCAAGAAAGTCAAAATTTGATTGTGCTATCAGCTTTTCTATCCCCTGACCTTTGACCAATTTTTTGGATCTGATCTCTATATCATATTCCAGCAAGTTATCTATACACTTCCCTCTCTTACCATCATGTTAAAATTGAGTTAAGATGTCCTTCACAACAGCATTAGGAACAAAAGATATAACATGAGAATGCAGAATGTAAATTCTGAAATATTTAATGGCTTTGACCAAAGCATAGGCCTAATTCTCTAAGATGTTATACTTCAGCTCTAAATTAGCTAAGGTCCTACTAAAAAATGAAATGGGCTGCTCAGTACCTTGCTATCCTTTCTACGGAAATTGTATTTTCTAATGCAAATGTAAAAACCAGAAATTCTTTTGAAAAATTCGAGCTGATCAACACTGGTGCTTGAGTAAGTGCCTTCTCGATCTCCTCAAATGAGTGCTTTGCTTCTAATGTCCACTTGATGTCAGCTCCTTTCTTCAGCATCTTAGTTATGTCTTTTAAAATCTCAGCAAAATTAGGAATAAACCCCCTCACAAAATTTACCCTTCCAAGGAAAGACTGAATTTCATTCTGCTTCTAGGAAGATCCAGTTTCTGAATGGCATTGACCCAGCTTAGATCAATCTTAATTCCATCTTTAGAAGTGATATGCCCAAGTAACTTTCCTGAAGTTAGAGAAAAGATGCTTTTAGTGGGATTCAGAGAAATTCCAAACCTTCTACACTTCAGCAGAATCTTTTTTAGGTGCTTCAAGTGATCTTCTTCTCTCCATGAGAAAATTGTTATGTCATCCAGATAGAAAACCACCAACTTATCCTTTTCCTCAGCAAAGGAAATGTCCATTTCTCTTTCAAAGGTAGCTCCTACATTCATCAAACCAAAGGGCATCTTGGCATACATGAATGTGCCCCATGGTGTGGTAAAGGTTGTTTTCTCCTGATCTTCTAGATGCACAAGTATCTGATTGTACCCTGAAAAACCATTCAGCATAGACATCCTTTGGGAACCAACAATGTTCTGCAGAATTTGGTCCATCTTTGGGAGAGGGTAATTGTCTTTCAGAAAGGCCTTGTTTATGTTTCTGAAGTCAATGTAGATTCTGATTTCTCCACTCTTTTTCTTGACTAGAACCAAGTTTGCAAGCCACTTTGAGAATCTGATTGGAACAATAATTTTGGCATAAAAAATCTTCTTGATTTCCTTTTCAATCAGGGGCATGAGAAGTGGATTAATCCTCCTCATCTTTTGTTTGACAGGCTTTTCATTTTCTTTAATAGGAATGGTATGTTGAATGATATTAGGATCATACTTCTTCAAATCAGCATAACTCCATGGAAAAACATCTATGAACCTTTTCATCATCTCAATATATTTTTGTTTCATGTCAACTGAAAGAAACTTTGAAAGCTTGATGATTTTTGGCATTGCTTCTGTACCAAGGTTACAACTCTCTACCTCTTCTTCATCAACTTGTATCCTAGGAGATTTTAACACATCATTCTGGTCAAAAATATTTTCAAGGGGTATGATACCTTTGGGTATAGAATTATTCTTTAGCTGTAACACTTGAAAATTCCCTTTAGTTTTAGCAAGCATGTTTTGCTAGTCTATTTGTGTGCTTTCAAACTCCTCTTTAAACTCTATAAATTTTTTGACTTGCTAATCACCCTCAAAAACTTTCCAATGAATTATATTGTCAGGGATAGCAAGCCTATGGCAAACTTCAACCTCATATATTTTAGTGGAATGTGAAGGGATAATAAATAGACTTGCAAAGATAGCTAGGGAGTCAGCTACCGAGTTTTGGTCTCTAGTCTTCCCAATAAATTAATATTCCTGAAAATTCTCTAACATCTCCATGATAAAATTTATGTATACCGTCATTCTCACATCCTTAGCTTGATATACACCCTCAACTTGCTTAATAACTAATTCAAAATCTCCACAAACAGAAATATTTTGGGCACCCAGTCTTTTCAAAATTTCTAAACCCAATAATAGAGTCTGCCAACTAAGGGTACGATTGAGTATTTCAAGCCATTGGGCTATGGAGTCGAAAGAATGGCTCTACTGGATCAAGTTTATACACACAAGATTGCTTTGCAGGGCAAGATAGCCAAACAGAGAACAATTTTAGAAATTAAAGTGAATGGAATGGATTTTGAAAGGATGAAAGGCAATTAAGAATCTTTCAACATGTTCAAAGAAAGAAAATGAATGATTACAAATAAAGAGCAGTTAAGAATTATTTACTATAGTAATCAAAATGTTTAAACCAGCGAAACAAGAGCAATTAAGAATTCGTTGCTTATAACCAATTTAGAAGAAAACATTTTGGAATAATCACAATTGAAATCAGAATACACTTAAGTAAGTTCTGATTTATTCTTTTATGTCAATTATTCAGAAATGGAACACAGTTATATTATAAACAGATATAAAACTTAAAACATAGGATAGAAATGACTTATTGAACTGTAGTCCGACACATGAATCCTGCAAAAAGTCTTGAGCTTCAAATCATCATCCAGCAAGCCACGAAGAAATTTCTCCAAAAATCACTTTATTCCAAAAGTCAATGTTACAGCAAAGAAGAAGAATCCACCCTCAATAAGTCAATCGAGGGCTTATTTATACAAAAAATGATACAAAATATCTCTTAACAAAACGAGATATAATCTAGGGTGACTAATGAATAAATTACAATAAACATGGAGACAGATGGTCTCGTAAATAGGATAAATCAGCTGATGTTATGTGCTGTCTCCTCTTTTTTAGAATGTGCTGGAAGCAGTTCCTTTGTTTTAGCTCGTTGCTGTCCTTTTGAGTAATTCTTTTCTGACTTCCTTGCTTGTCTGATACTCTTTGTTTTTACTGATACAATTTCAACTAAACTGATACTCTTTGACCTTCTTTTATTCCTTTATCCTTTATCAAGATATACCACAGTAAAGTAAAAAAAAATTCACCCCGGGATAAATTTTATAAAAGATCCATCATTTCATCCAACCATTGAACTTCTGGCACTCTGGTTCTTTGCAATTTTCTCAATGTTTCATCAGCTTCAGTGTATTTGAAAAAATTAGGCTTATATGGAAATAAATGTTTTATTTCATTTTCAAGATAAAATAAACTCTCCAATTTTTCATAAAGACCTTTTCCTGTCGGTAATGTTCCTTCTGCTGTCGAAGGACCAACGTCTGGTACCTGCACTTGCCCAAAAAGTTCTAGGTCAAGCATTTTTCCAATATCTTTCATTACATTGTCCATATTGACTTCTTCACTATCCTATTCAATTAATGTTCCTTCCACCCATTCATCTTTATTAGCATACTGTTCAATTTCTGGAATCCTATGAGGGATGTAAGGTGCTGATTTATTTTTCATTCTTTTTTCACAAATGAAGCCAAATGGGTCATAAGGGGCCCAGTAGAAACTCTTTTGCAATTTGAAATGGTCTTCTAGTATTCTTTCAGCTTCTTCTCCAGCATCCCTAGAATTGCATATAAATGGACCTAACTGACCTTTGATTCGGAGTTGGGCTTTCTTCTTTGCATTACAAAAATGAATAATATCAGAGTTATTCATTTGTCTGAAGTACTCTAAAGCAAAAAGTCTCATAGGCACATACTTTGGCAATTTAAATGGACATAATTCACATCCATATACTCTGACTTCTGTATAATTTTGGTATAAGTACCAATCACCAATTTTGTACTGTCTTGACAGTTGCAGAGTTTTCTTAATTTCATTGTTGAGTCTTGGAGGAGGAACTCCTGTCAGCAAGGTAGTGGCAGGGTGTATAAACAGATCAATGAATTCACTATAGGAATAAGGAGAATCTCTGGAATTATGGGTGATAGCTGACCAAAATATGACAGACCTGGGATTTCCTTGGACATTAAGCTTTTGAACATGAAAAGGAAAGTTTTCAGACTGGTAATATAGCATGAGATGGTAAATGACTGAAGAATACTTGAACACTTTCTCATTTTCTAATCCCATGAACTGATCATGGATTTTATCTGCAATATAGGATGCAAGGTCATATTTGACAGCAGGAGGCTGTCCAAGAGTGAAGATAGACAATAATACTAGATTTAACTCATCAACATACTCACTAGTATTAAAACCCATGATAAAATAAATCATACTCAGAATGATCTGGCCCATTTCAGTAAAAAAGGCACTAGCATAGGGAGGTGGGCCCTTGGGCTGATGTTCAGGTAACATGAAAGTCTGACAAATGCGTTTTACTTCTTCAGGGGATAACTGGGTAGATTTTAAAATCAATTCTCCAATGGACAAAGGAGTGAGGTTTTGACCAGGTTCAAAATTGAGCATATTATTGATAGATTGAGCAGTAATAGAGAAAAGGACATTCTAGTTTGGGGATAAAACTGCTCTTTGAATTGGATCATAATTAGCATGGCAATAATGGATAATTTCAGGAAAGATATGGACTGAGGGTAAAAGGTATCTCGAGAAATTAGATTCCCATAACCCAATGACGTCTAAGCCGTTCAAATAATTATCTCTGCAGCGACAATGAATTCGAAGAGGGCTTTCACTGAAAACTAAGTCTTTGATCTGAAAATCTTTATCCACTAATGGAAAATATTCCAATTCTCTATGAGGGGCATTCAATGAAGCAACATTTAAGGCTACAGGAACTTCCATTCTTGGTTCTTGTGTATTCAAAAATGGAAATTCGGGGGTTTTTATGAAAATTTGGCAGAATTACAGGTTTTGACAGGGAAACGGGTATAATTGCAGTTTCGGGAATATAATTCACAGTCTTTAGGATCAAGGAATGAACTAGCAATCGACTTTAACTCTGTTTTATTGAAAAAACAAGGAAATAAGAGTTTCTTTCAGAGTTCAGGGCGAAGATGGAGTAAATACCTGTTTTTAGAGGAAAAACTGTGATTAACAGATACCAGCTGGCGGCGGATGGATATCGGAACACTGGTTTGATAGTAGCTTTCAGTAGAATTCAGTTGAACAGTAGTTTGACAGTCGATTTTGAATTTCTTCGCGCAGAGGGCACAGTCGCTTTCAATATACAAAATGATAAAAAATGCACAAAGTTTTGTTTTATTCGTAAATTCAAAAGGAAATTTTTATTATTTTTGAGGATGATGTCATCGAGTACGATGGAAATGTCATGGGGAATGGGCGGTAAGCGGTATATTCTGCACCGCTTTTGGGAGCAGGCGGTTTTTTACGAATTGGCAGCGATTCCATTGAGCACACGACGCGTGGCCAGTGCACTGTTTGGAAACCGCTCCCATTTCGCGCGTTAAGTCTCAGACGGAGGATGGGCAGCGGAATGCTTGTGAGCCGTAGATCTTCAGGGGGATGATCCAATGGTGATCCGGATGGGAAGCTATTGTGGGAGTTAATGCGCGGGCCCGTTAACTTAATTAATCTTTTCGGGAGTATTTTCATTGGGGGAGGGTAGGTTATTAACTAATCCAGGTGATTAATTAATTCCGTTTTTATGAAGGGTCAGGGTCAGAGATTTCAGGTTTTATTTGTTTTTTTCCGTTTAAAACATAAAAATATATGTTTAAACCCTTTTTCTATGTATTTTTTATTATATAGAAATAAATCAATATGATTCATTTACTATAAGGGGCGGGGATAGTTATATACGGATATATTTTAGCCAAAGGGTTTGTAATGTGGGATTTTATTTAATCATATATGATTTAATTAACTTTGGCTAAAACTTATAATAAATGGATTTTTGGGTTATTATATAGGAGGAGTTATATACTATAGGAAAAGGTTATTTCAATAGGGATTTAATAAATAAATTAGAGTTAATATGACAAAGGACAAGGTAAACTCAAAACACTTTAAATATAACCAAGAAATTGAGGTTTTTCCCAAGTAATTTGCATTATAATACTTTCATCACTTAGACTTAGAATAAAAAGTGATTTTGAGGGCTTTTATGGATCATCGCATGTTTTTTTCCTAAGTAAAATGAGATTTTACTTAGGAAAAGATTTTTATGAATGAATGAGTATGATGATGAATATTTTTAAATACTAAGGTTTTCTCCAATCATTGGGCCGAGGGCCCGGTCCCTCCAAAAGTCAAGGAAATGCATTGAGCCCCTTTAATCTTCAAATTCTTTAGCACTTAAGGGAAATTAGTAAATTGTTAGGGAAAAAGTAAGATGGGAAATTAATGATTTTGACCTTGCTGTGTTCTGGAATTCTGCCAATGTGGTGTTCTGCCTTTGCACTTGGTGATGAAAATAAAAGATTACAAACATTTTAAAGCAATCATTCATCACATGAGAATTTGCACTGCCATCTACCTACCCTACTTATCTCACCCTAGCTTTTTCTCCTCTTTAATATGGTGCATTTGAACTAGCAAACCCTTATCAATCTTCTTTTCTTTTACATGGAAAATCTATCTATTTCTACACTTATTACATCCAAGGGCTCAGATTAAAATGTTGAGCACCTTTTATTAGCTCTACCTATCTACTTATCTGCCAAGATTAAACTGTTTGTTCGGATATTTATTCTCTATTCTACAGCATGAAATTGAAAAATGAATGAGTCAAGTTTAAACAGTTTGACTCTTCATAAATTGTGGCAAAAGTTTGACAAGCTGCACACAATTGCTTTATTACAAAAAATGAAATAGTAGTGGCATTTGGACTTGCACACTTTCCTGGTCTGTTTTTGTTTGGGGTTCATTTCTTTCACTTTTTTGACCATTTTATTCTTTTTACCCTTTGATTTTTCTTTTAGGGTATACCCTCTTTACATTTTTTAAAATTTTTTGATTTTTTGATTTTTCAAGAATATGGAACACCTTTGCACAAGAAAAAGCTTTGAACATATTACATAGTTCCATAAGACAATCATGAAAAATGACACCTATTGGTATAGGAGTCTAACACTGGCTCCACTTGGGGATGGATTTTCCTGATGAAAAGTCAAGAACAGCAGGTCAGATGCCTTAAAGTTCCTTTAACTGAACCATGTAATCTTCTTTTTCTGGTGGCTTTATTGTATATATGATAGTAAAACTTCTGAAGCTTAGGGCCTTCACTTCGGGCTTCAACTCCAGCAATTCACCATCCAATCAAAATTGTGTTTCCCAGTTGGAAATCTTCTACCTTGGTCCAATTTCAAACATGCATTTGTTGTGGCTGAAAATCTTGAATTGAATATAGTCCTTTTTCTGCAACCTGAAATTTGATCTGAAACTAAAACTACACATAAAAAATTTCAAACCAACTTAATGAAAAACTAGCTGAAAATTCACAACTAAAAAAAATGCTCAAAATTCTGAGCTTATTGACACTCATCTATCTACTCAATCTACTAAAAATCTTATTGAATCAGGTAATACAAAAATGCCAATGAAGCCAATCAAGTAGCTGTAAAAATAAATGGATAACTCGATTGCTTGTGATCAAAATTGGAAGTATGTTATGATCATGTGCCTTTATAATAAATGATATGATGTGTAAAGGCCACTTTTGATGTATTTGATCCTTATAGAGAAAACATGTTTGCAGATTTGGGCTCAAAAGATTCTCCATATAATATGATATAGGATCAATAAAAGCATGATGTATGTTATTTACTTCTAGGCCTTTAATGACTAATTGTTCAATTGAATTATGAATATTAGACCATGAACTTATTTCTTCAGTCTTGTGTTTGAAAGAATAATCATCTTCAATATGCAAGTCAAAAGATAGTACAATTTCCTTTTGCTTTGGAGAAGGAAGATTTTCAAAGAATTCTTTAGGATTTCGGAAATTGTATGACTGAATTTGAGAATGCAAAATTTTGATTTCATTTTCATAATTTTCAGAAATTATATCAAGAAGCCATTTTTTAACTTGAGGAGAACATTTTCTTGATTTCAAGAGAAGAAAGAAAGCTCTTAGAAAATCCTCATCAAGCTGAAGTTCTAATATCTCATCCCTCAAAATAGCTAGTGATTGTTCTAGGAAATTATTTTGAATTGGGAGAACATAATTATCATCATACTGAGCATATTTAGGCAAATCTTCAGAAGAAGGAATGTCATCAATTATAAACATTGTATCAGCATATTTCTCTTCCAACAATCCCAATATGTCTTGATTAGATTGGTTGCATTCTTTTTGAAAGCCATTATTTTGCTCAATAGGAGTGCTATCAAGCAATGGGCCTTTTTGGGAAAGTAGAATAACATGAGCATCAACTTGTTCTTCTGTCCCTTTATGGATAAAAACTTTTGTACATTCATCAACATTAGAAGAAGTAGAAATAGTTTCTTCATTATGTAAATATTTTGAGGATGGTTGCATGTTTAGAAGCAAATTGATTTCTTCTTCGGTGAGGGGGGGTGGGAATCTCTGAATTCTTAGATTGAAATGACAATTGCTTTTTCCCTTATCTAAAAGTTGATCATGAAGTTGATTATTGTCTTTAACTCCATTCAAAACATTAAATGAAACATCATTTGTTAATACAGAGGGGTTTTGTGGATCTTGGTTTATCTCATGACTTATTTCATCTTTGTTTAACTCCTCTTGATTATTATGACATTTAAATTGAGAATGAAAGTTTTGGACTTCTTCTAATAAATTTTCAAGAAACCAATTTCCAAAATCTTCACCAATATTTTTAAGGTAATTTATAAGATCTTCAGCTTGATCACAACAATTTTCAGCTAATGATAAAGATGGAAAATCTTCTTTGTAATGCTCATAAAATACCTTATGAAAATCTTTTAGAGAAAACAAACTTGTAGGTTTGAGAGCTTCGTACCATTCCCTTGCTTTTCCTTCTAAGGTTCCCATGAATATCTTCATGAGGCAATCCTCATGCCAATCACCCTTCAATCTTGATGAGTGTATATGAAATTTAATGAGATGTAGTAAAAGATCATCAATATTCTCATCTTGAAACACGGGCAGATTTTCACCCCAATTTACCTTCGGTAGTTTGTGTGGAAATCCAGGTATGTGATCTCTGCTCATGGGAGCATATCTTCGTTTTATTCTTGGATCATCTTGAAAATCAGCCATAATGAAAGGCCACGATATCTGTAAAACCAAGTTAAATCCTTATATAAAATAAAATACATATTGAAAACCGTTCTTAACGTGAAAGAACATAATGTCTTGGATTAAGATCCAAGTTGAAAGCCTGATCTTTCCATATTGTTCTTCCAGGTTCATTCCTCCAGTGGAGTCTTGATTGTGAGATTGATTTTGGAGTCGCCAGGTGGATGATTTTAACCTTTGTGTGTCTGATCCCTGTCCACCATCATAGATCAGATCTAAACCTGTAAAACAATTCTGAAGAAAAAGTTAGTTCTTCAGGAAACCAAATTTTGAGTATTTTATGATTATTTTGTTTTTTATCAATTTTCAAAACAACTTCTATGATTTCTTTAAGAGGCTTTAGATATGAGATTTAAACTTTCTTAAAGACTTATTAAACTAGAGAAACTGATGAAATGTTTGAAACCAAAATTCAGTCTATAAACTAGACTGGAGATTGACTGAAGTAGCATTTATTTACTATGCAATTGCAGAGAAAAAGAATTTCAGAGGCTACCTGGCCAATCTTCAGGCTCCGTCTGTAGTTTATAAATCAAACAATAGTAACAATAAAATGATTCAGATCCCCAGTGGAGTCGCCACTATGTTATCACTCATATTTTCCTTGAAGTTGTAAGAAAAGGAAAGAAACCCGAGGTAACCAATAACCAACCTTCGGATACAGAATCTAGCCAATCTGTATCCAGAGAGGGCTCTCTCTTTAAAATTTAGCTTTGTTCTTAGAAATTTTTAGGCTAGTTATAAATCCAAGAAATTTGGTTTGAATTTGAATGGTGGAATACGCCAACTAAGGGTACGATTGAGTATTTCAGGCCATTGGGCTATGGAGTCGAAATAATGGTTCTACTGGATCAAGTTTCTACACACAAGATGGCTTTGCAGGGCAAGATAGCCAAACAGAGAACAATTTTAGAAATTAAAGTGAATGGAATGGATTTTGAAAGGATGAAAGGAAATTAAGAATCTTTCAACATGTTCAAAGAAAGAAAATGAATGATTACAAATAAAGAGCAGTTAAGAATTATTTACTATAGTAATCAAAATGTTTAAACCAGCGAAACAAGAGCAATTAAGAATTCGTTGCTTATAACCAGTTTAGAAGAAAACATTTAGAATAATCACAATTGAAATCAGAGTACACTTAAGTAAGTTCTGATTTATTCTTTTATGTCAATTATTCAGAAATGGAACACAGTGATATTATAAATAGATATAAAACTTAAAACATAGGATAGAAATGACTTATTGAACTGTAGTCCGACACATGAATCCTGCAAAAATTCTTGAACTTCAAATCATCATCCAGAAATCCATGAAGAAATTTCTCCAAAAATCACTTTATTCCAAAAGTCAATGTTACAGCAAAGAAGAAGAATCCACCCTCAATAAGTCAATCGAGGGCTTATTTATACAAAAAATGATACAAAATATCTCTTAACAAAACGAGATATAATCTAGGGTGACTAATGAATAAATTACAATAAACATGGCGACAGATGGTCTCGTAAATAGGATAAATCAGTTGATGTTATGTGTTGTCTCCTCTTTTTTAGAATGTGTTGGAAGCAGTTCCTTTGTTTTAGCTCGTTGCTGTCCTTTTGAGTAATTCTTTTCTGACTGCCTTGCTTGTCTGATACTCTTTGTTTTTACTGATACACTTTCAACTGAACTGATACTCTTTGACCTTCTTTTATTCCTTTATCCTTTATCAAGATATACCACAGTAAAGTAAAAAAAAATTCACCCCAGGATAAATTTTATAAAATATCCATCATTTCATCCCACCATTGAACTTCTGGCACTCTGGTTCTTTGCAATTTTCTCAATGTTTCATCAGCTTCAGTGTATTTGAAAAAATTAGGCTTATATGGAAATAAATGTTTTATTTCATTTTCAAGATAAAATAAACTCTCCAATTTTTCATAAAGACCTTTTCCTGTTGGTAATGTTCCTTCTGCTGTCGAAGGACCAATTTCTGGTACCTGCACTTGCCCAAAAAGTTTTAGGTCAAGCATTTTTCCAATATCTTTCATTACATTGTCCATATTGACTTCTTCATTATCCTATTCAATTAATGTTCCTTCCACCCATTCATCTTTATTAGCATACTGTTCAATTTCTGGAATCCTATGATGGATGTAAGGTGCTGATTTATTTTTCATTCTTTTTTCACAAATGAAGCCAAATGGGTCATAAGGGGCCCAGTAGAAACTCTTTTGCAATTTGAAATGGTCTTCTAGTATTCTTTCAGCTTCTTCTCCAGCATCCCTAGAATTGCAAATAAATGGACCTAACTGACCTTTGATTCGGAGTTGGGCTTTCTTCTTTGCATTACAAAAATGAATAATATCAGAGTTATTCATTTGTCTGAAGTAATCTAAAGCAAAAAGTCTCATAGGCACATACTTTGGCAATTTAAATGGACATAATTCACATCCATATACTCTGACTTCTATATAATTTTGGTATAAGTACCAATCACCAATTTTGTACTGTCTTGACAGTTGCAGAGTTTTCTTAATTTCATTGCTGAGTCTTGGAGGAGGAACTCCTGTCAGCAAGGTAGTGGCAGGGTGTATAAACAAATCAATGAATTCACTATAGGAATAAGGAGAATCTCTGGAATTATGGGTGATAGCTGACCAAAATATGACAGACCTGGGATTTCCTTGGACATTAAGCTTTTGAACTTGAAAAGGAAAGTTTTCAGACTGGTAATATAGCATGAGATGGTAAATGACTGAAGAATACTTGAACACTTTCTCATTTTCTAATCTCATGAACTGATCATGGATTTTATCTGCAATATAGGATGCAAGGTCATATTTGACAGCAGGAGGTTGTCCAGGAGTGAAGATAGAAAATAATACTAGAGTTAACTCATCAACATACTCACTAGTATTAAAACCCATGATAAAAGAAATCATACTCAGAATGATCTGGCCCATTTTAATAAAAAAGGCACTAGCATAGGTAGGTGGGCCCTTGGGCTGATGTTCAGGTAACATGAAAGTCTGACAAATGTGTTTTACTTCTTCAGGGGATAACTGGGTAGATTTTTCAATCAATTCCCCAATGGACAAAGGAGTGAGGTTTTGACCAGGTTCAAAATTGAGCATATTATTGATAGATGAGCAGTAATATAGAAAAGGACATTCTGGTTTGGGGATAAAAATGCTCTTTGAATTGGATCATAATTAGCATGGCAATAATGGATAATTTTAGGAAAGATATGGACTGAGGGTAAAAGGTATCTCGGGAAATTAGATTCCCATAACCCAATGACGTCTAAGCCGTTCAAATAATTATCTCTGCAGCGACAATGAATTCGAAGAGGGCTTTCACTGAAAACTAAGTCTTTGATCTGAAAATCTTTATCCACTAATGGAAAATATTCCAATTCTCTATGAGGGGCGTTCAATGGAGCAACATTTAAGGCTACAGGAACTTCCATTCTTAGTTCTTGTGTATTCAAAAATGGAAATTCGGGGGTTTTTATGAAAATTTGGCAGAATTACAGGTTTTGACAGGGAAACGGGTATAATTGCAGTTTCTGGAATATAATTCACAGTCTTTAGGATCAAGGAATGAACTAGCAATCGACTTTAAATTTGTTTTAGTGAAAAAACAAGGAAAGCAGAGTTTCTTTCAGAGTTCAGGGCGAAGATGGAGTAAATACCTGTTTTTAGAGGAAAAAATGTGATTAACAGGTACCAGCTGGTGGCGGATGGATATTGGAACACTGGTTTGATAGTAGCTTTCAGAAGAATTCAGTTGAACAGTAGTTTGACAGTCGATTTTGAATTTCTTCGCACAGACGGCACAGTCGCTTTCAATATACAAAATGATAAAAAATGCGCGAAGTTTTGTTTTATTCGTAAAGTCAAAAGGAATTTTTTATTATTTTTGAGGATGATGTCATCAGGTACGATGGACATGTCACGGGGAATGGGTGGTAAGCAGTATATGCTGCACCGCTTTTGGGAGCAGGCTATTTTTTACGAATTAGCAGCGATTCCATTGAGCACACGACGCGTGGCCAGTGCACTATTTGGAAACCGCTCCCATTTCGTGCATTAAGTCTCGGACGGAGGATGGGCAGTGGAATGCTTGTGAGCCGTAGATCTTCAGGCGGATGATCCAACGGTGATCCGAACGGGAAGATATTGTGGGAGTTAATGCGTGGGCCCGTTAACTTAATTAATCTTTTCGGGAGTATTTTCATTGGGGGAGGGTAGGTTATTAACTAATCCAGGTGATTAATTAATTCCGTTTTTATGAAGGGTCGGGGTCATAGATTTCAGGTTTTATTTGTTTTTTTCCATTTAAAACATAAAAATATATGTTTAAACCCTTTTTCTATGTATTTTTTATTATATAGAAATAAATCAATATGATTCATTTACTATAAGGGGCAGGGATAGTTATATACGGATATATTTTAGCCAAAGGGTTTGTAATGTGGGATTTTATTTAATCATATATGATTTAATTAACTTTGGCTAAAAATTATAATAAATGGATTTTTGGGTTATTATATAGGAGGAGTTATATACTATAGGAAAAGGTTATTTCAATAGGGATTTAATAAATAAATTAGAGTTAATATGACAAAGGACAAGGTAAACTCAAAACACTTTAAATATAACCAAGAAAGTGAGGTTTTTCCCAAGTAATTTGCATTATAATACTTTCATCACTTAGACTAAGAATAAAAAGTGATTTTGAGGGCTTTTATGGACCATCGCATGTTTTTTTCCTAAGTAAAATGAGATTTTACTTAGGAAAAGATTTTTATGAATGAATGAGTATGATGATGAATATTTTTAAATACTAAGGTTTTCTCCAACTGGGCGAGGGTCCGGTCCCTCCAAAATTCAAGGAAATGCCTTGAGCCCCTTTAATCTTCAAATTCCTTAGCACTTAGGGGAAATTAGTAAATTGAAAAATTGAGATGGGAAGTTAATGATTTTGACCTTGCCGTGTTCTGAAATTCTGCCAATGTGGTGGTCTGCCTTTGCACTTGGTGATAAAAGTAAAAGATTACAAACATTTTAAAGCCATCATTCATCACATGAGAATTTGCAATGCCATCTACCTACCCTAATTATCTTACCCTACCATTTTCTCTTCTTTATTAGGGTGCATTTGAACTAGCAAACCCTTATCAATCTTCTTTTCTTTACATGGCAAATCTATCTATTTCTACACTTATTACATCCAAGGGCTCGATTAAACTGCTACACCTTTTATTAACTCTATTATCTACTTATCTCGTCAAGATTAAACCGTTTGGTCGTATATTTATTCTCTATTCTATAAAGATGAAATTGAAAAAATGAATGAGTCAAAGTTTAAACAGTTTGACTCTTTCATAAATTGTGGCAAAAGTTTGACATTTCACAACACAACTGCTTTATGACAAAAAATGAAATAGTAGTGGCATTTAGACTCGCACACTTTCCTCGGCCTTTTCCTGGTCTGTTTTTGTTTGGGGTTCATTTCTTTCACTTTTTTGACCATTTTATTCTTTTTACCCTTTGATTTTTCTTTTAGGGTATACCCTCTTTACATTTTTTAAAAATTTTTGATTTTTTGATTTTTCAAGAATATGGAACACCTTTGCACAAGAAAAAGCTTTGAACATATTACATAGTTACATAAGACAATCATGAAAAATGACACCTATTGGTATAGGAGTCTAACATAATCAAAGTTCAGTTTGTAAGAAAAGAATTTACTTTCATCCTCTAGAGTTTTGATCCATATTCTTGCTCCAGAGCCCTCTCTACCTGTTGATCCATCAAAGTGTAACAACCACCAACCTTCTACCTTCTCTTCACTAATTTGTTGATTTTATGTCTACTGATTTTATGTTTCTTGAATTTCAGTTTGCTGATTTTCTGATTCATCATTCAATTCATTGAAAAGTATAGCAGAACCTAATTCAGTATCAACAGCATAGATTGTAAAATTCTAAGGTTTTTTTATCAGGAGATCATGTCAAACTTGAAAAAATTCTCAAAAATGGAACTGCTCAGAACTGGTTGCAATCTGACTGGCCGAAAAGGCCTTGTCGCTGCGATTCTGGCACCATGAACGGGACTCAAATCCGATGTCGTATGTGAAAGTTACTGAAGTTTGAAATTTCCCAATGACCTTCAAAACAGGACTTTTGGACCAAAAAAAATTGTCATTTTCAAAATTTTTATATGACAAAAATTTCATTTTTTATAGCGTTTTATATGGGCTTATTATAGGGTGCCACATGGCCTGCCCAGAGGCTGCCACGTGGCCCCAGGCCAATTGTTAAAAAATATGTTGAAATGGTTGGAGGTCATGAGGGTTGAGCCCTCGACCCGACTCCTCGGGCAGGGTCAACCCGACCATTACACCTCGTGCAGAGATGAAACGTGCAGTTGGGTGGCATGTAAATGAGTCAGGTCATTTAAAGTTTATGGAAGAGTTAGGGATTAGCCCTCAAGGCTAAGCTCCAAGACCATACAACTTAAAGCAGAGGACCATGGTCTAAACCCTTTTAAACTGGAAGAATAAAAGCTTTAGCACCTTGGTGCTAGCTCCCTCCCGCAATGACCTGCAGGCTATGACCGTGGGCGCGGAAGTTTAACGTTAACCGCCAGCACAAACGATTTTCCATATTTTCAGCATGTGAACGCGCACTTAAACTGGCAGTTACAATAAATTTCACCTCAAAAATAGCGGCATGGTTCTGCCAACCTTATCTATCTGCCTTTTTTGGCGGAGTTAACTGAAGTTCCTCCAGTTTTGGAGGATATTTTTTAGTGCCATAGGGAAAAAACTTGTTGTTGGGAAAAATACTGAGAGGGGGGGGTGAATCAGTATTTAGTGCAGACAATCAAAATTTTACTTTTTCTTTTCTAAAAACCCATACGCTACTTTACTGAAGGAAACTAGCATATATACGCGGCTAACCTTGACAGAACTCACGTATGTCCAGAGATCTAATTATGTGTTTGAATCTTAACTCAGATCATTGCATTATTCATTCATCAGATATTTCAGAAACAGTAAACAGGTGCTGACATAACAGAATAATCATCACACATATGCAACACACATGAACACCAGGATTTTTAGGTGGAAACCCAATTCGGGAGAAAACCACCGCTGCCGTTGTTTCAGCCTTTAAAATTTATTATTAAGAAAACTTCTTACAAGCATGTACTGATCCAGACTCAAACTAGCACGCAGGCACCCACCTGCAGAAGGCTACAACCTTCTCTCATTTACCAGCCTCTCCTGGAAGGGAGCTACGACCCCCTGAACTCGTTTACCAGCCTTTCCTGGAAGGGAGCTACAACCCCCTAACTGAAGGCTTCGACCCTCAGCACCATTGTAGACCACGTTTCATCAATTTTCAAACTGGATCAAACAGCTTCAACACAACCCTTCACTTATCAACAATCATACTTTGCTCATTGCTTCAAACAGAACAGTGAGACCACTGTAACCAGAATATCAGATATAACCCAGACTTCAGAATAGATATGCAGAAACACATTCAACCTTCAGAAACCATTAGATCAGAAATCATACGTGCTTTTATTTAATCAGACCCGCGTATATACACGCTTTCCAGTAGACGAACCCGCGTATACTTCAGTGTATTTTCAAATAAAAACCCTAACTACGCATACGCGCTTTTCTTTCCACAGAGCCGCGTATACACGCGCTTTGCATGAAACGAACCTGCGTATGGATCTATAAAAGATAAAATTTGCTGTACAGACCAAATCTATAAGCTTACCCAGATTTCTTCAATCTCTTCAACAGGTTGCGCCAGGTCTTCTTCACTTCTTTTCAGATCATCCTTGACATTCACCATTTCAGGATCTAGAGATCTTGAGCCTTCATCATGTTCATAGGTGCATTATAGATTCAAATCTATCAATTAGGAACAGGGTTCAACCATATATATATACTTCAGAGAGAAGTATTCATCAAAGCCCAGACACTTGCACACCTTTGCACAATGAATTTCTTCTCCTTATATTGGTTTATCCTTTATCAATACCATGAGCCAAAACCACACTACTTTCGATGGTATTCCTGGACGGGGTCACATAGACGAATCATTACTCAATACAATGGGTCAATACCATGGTGGTTACCCCTGGTTTTACATATTTAGAGCGCTTTTTTCCCATACGCGACTTGGCACGTTATTTCCCGCGTGCATACGCTACTTTGTCTAGACAAATCCGCGTATGCCTTGAGACATACTCTTTTCATCATGTTCTAGCACATACTGGCATTCCTTCCATCATTACCTTCTATACTCATTGTATATACATCAGATTTACATCATTTAACAAGTTCATCAAGACATATTCCATCAGGGACAACTTCATCAAGTAGGTTGCCATCATCTTCAACAAGTGGGTTGCCATCAAGGACAACACTCAGCATCATATTGCCAACAATCTCCCCCTTTGGACTTGATGGCAACCACGATGGTGTTTGATCACCACAACAGATAGATACATTAAGAATACAATGACACCATGTCACTTTTGACACCATTCTTTCTCTTTATTCAAACACCATGTCACTCTCCCCCTTTGACATCAAGGGCAAAGGGCGAACCAATAGATCTGATGTGCATTGAAGTGACCATGCTCCCTCTAAATTCATGCTGAGTCTTCAAACATATTCTATAATGAAGTACAAGACTCTATGACCTTCCTATCACCAAGGACTCATACTTACACCAAAGATCCAACCAAGTGGATTTACATATGAGACTTTAAATACCCAACCAAGTGGGTTTACACAATTTGACTCAACTACCCAACCAAGAAGGTTTACACATTTGACTCAAGTACCCAACCAAGTGGGTTTACATATTTGATCAAGTCCTTACATGACTGAATATTACAATTTTACATCATAGGTCTCAAACATGACCGTTTCATCAAATTACAAATATGACTTTTCATGACCAATACCAGAAGGACCTCAAGAGAGATCACATTTCAGAACCATCATAATGCCAAAAATGCATTATTCTCAGCCAGGCTAATGCTCCCCCTGAACCTGTGCACCCTTTCCATATGACCAAAACTCCTCCTTAGCTTGAGTAACCTGAACACTTTCAACAGCCAATCATCAAGGCATCTTCTCCCAATATCAGAGAATGAATCAGAAATATAAGAGCTGAAACATCACCAGAGAAGCCATACAGCATTAGAGATACCAAACAGCACCATAGCTTGTGCTGAAGAATGCTGACCTAGAAACTTTGTCAGCAACCACCCATACGTGGTTTTCTATGTATGAACTCGCGTATATACGCGACTGTCTTTCAGGAAACCCGCGTATCCAATTTAATCTTCTGAAATTAAGCAGATCTGATCTTCTGAGAGGCAGAGACCATTCCTAGCTTCTGTCTGAGATATTCGAATGCTTCCCTGGGCAGAGGTTTGGTAAATATATTAGCAACTTGTTGTTTGGAGGGAACATATTCCAACTTCACCTTTTGTTCAAGCACTTCTTCACGTAAGAAGTGATACTTGATGGGAATGTGCTTGGTCTTGGAATGCATAACATGATTCTTTGAAATACTAATGGAACTTGTATTATCACACATAATGGAGATAGGAGGTGAACATTTGATTTGAATGTCTTGTAAGGTTTGCATCATCCAGAGAAGTTGAGTGCAACATGATGCGGCAGCCACATATTTTTCTTCTGCTGTAGATAAGGCAATAGAGCTTTGCTTCTTGCTGAACCAAGATACCAATCGAGGCCCCATATAGAATGCACCACCACTTGTGCTTTTTCGATCATCAACATTTCCAGCCCAATCTGCATCAGTGTAAGCATGAAGAGTAAGATCAGCATTCTTTGAATACCATAGTCCAAAGTCTTGAGTTCCTTGTAGGTATTTGAATATTCTTTTGACGGCCTGAAGATGAGACTCTTTTGGATTGGCTTGGAATCGTCCAAAAATCCCAACTGCATGCATAATATCTGGTCTAGTCCCAGTGAGATACAGAAGACTTCCTATCATAGATCTGTATTCCGATCGATTCACCATGGGAGAATCATCATGAGAACTGAGATTACATCCAGTTACCATTGGTGTACTTACAGGTTTGCACTCTTCCATCCCATACTTCTTCAGAATTTTCTTAAGGTATTTTGCTTGAGATAAGAATATACCTTCTGTAGTTTGATGCACTTGTAAGCCAAGAAAAAATGTTAGTTCCCCAAGTAAAGACATTTCAAATTCTTGCTGCATGACAGAAGCAAATTTCTGACTCATAGATTCTTCATTACTTCCAAAAATGATATCATCAACATATAAAACCACAATCAATAGTTTATCATTTTCAATTTTTGTGTATAAGTTACTATCAGCAGACCCCTTTGAAAATCCTTGTTGATGAAGATATTTTTCAAGACAATAATACCATGCCCTTGGAGCTTGTTTGAGACCATATAGAGCCTTTTTAAGTCTACAAACAAGATTTTCATCATTTCCCAAAATGAATCCTTCTGGTTGTTCTATATAAACTTCTTCTTCTAGATCACCATTGAGGAATGTAGATTTGACATCCATTTGATAAACTTTGATTTGTTGAAAACTTGAAAAAGCAAGAAACATTCTTATGGCTTCAAGTCTAGCTACAGGAGCAAAAGTTTCTTCAAAGTCTATACCTTCTTGTTGAGTATAACCTTTGCAAACTAGTCTAGCTTTGTTTCTTATAACGTCCCCATTCTCATTTAGCTTGTTCTTGAATATCCATTTGGTTCCAATGACATTTTTATCATGTGGTCTTGGTACCAATTCCCAAGTGTGGTTCTTTTCAATTTGATCAAGTTCTTCATTCATGGCATGAATCCAACATTCATCTTTGCTAGCTTGATTGACATTGTGTGGTTCAATCGTGGATAGAAATGCCAAATAGCTAGGAGATCCCACAAGAGTCCTCCTTGTTTGTACACCTGATTCCTTGTCTCCCAAAATTTGAGATTCAGGATGATTATTTTGAACATATCTGGATGGAGCCTTTCCAGATAAATCATCTTCAGGTTCTTCATTGGATCCACTGTCTATATCATTTCTATTTGATGTGGAAGGACAAAAGTCACCATCATCTTCTTCTGTTGTTTGTCTTTCTTCTTTAGGGACTGCATGAGACTCATCAATAACAACATCAATACATTCAACAATCTTTCGAAGCCTTTTATTGTAACATTTGTATGCCCTGCTTGTAGATGAGTAACCAAGAAGTATTCCTTCATATGATCTAGGTTCAAACTTGCCAAGCTTTTCATCATTATTTTTGATAAAGCATTTACTTCCAAAAACTCTAAAATGTTTCACAGAGGGAGAATTACCATACCAGAGTTCATATGGAGTTTTGTCACTATTTACCCGAACATGTGCTTTGTTAATAATATTTGCTGCTGTGTGAGCTGCTTCTCCCCAAAAAATATCAGGTGTTCCAGAATCATCAAGCATAGCTCTAGCCATTTTTTGAATTGTTCTATTCATTCTTTCTGCTACGCCATTTTTTTGTGGAGTGCCTGCTACAGAAAACTGTCTTTTTATGCCATGTTGTTCACAAAATTCAAAGAATTCATTTGATGTATATTCTCCTCCTCGATCAGATCTAAGACACTTGATTTTTAGATCTAATTCATTTTCAACCAGCGCTTTGAAAATCTGAAAATTTTCAAATGCTTCATCTTTGTGTTTGATCAACCCAATCCAACACATTCTAGAAAAATCATCAATGAATAAGATATACTATTCTTCACCACGTGGTGACTTTTTCCTCATAGCTCCACATATGTCAGTATGAATGAGTTCAAGAGGCTTACTTGACGATCCTTCCTTGGCATTGAATTGCACTCTGGTTTGCTTACCGAATTGACAGGATTTGCATATGATACTTTCAGGTAGAGAAATATTGGGAAGACCATGAACAGCATTAAGTCTGCTAGATTTGTTGATTTGAGAGAAGCTTAGATGCCCCAACCTTCTATGCCATAGCCAGTTTTCTGAAGATTTACTCAAGTAACATTGTTCTTTTCAATTCTTCAATACATACAGATTTCTTGGAGTTCTTTTTCCTTTTATAATTGTTTTACCTGTATCAAGGTACCGCACCACACATTCTTTTGAACTAAAGACAACTTCAGTTCCTTGATCGCACATTTGACTTACACTTAACAGGTTATGCCTTAATCCATCCACATACATGACATCATTAGCCTTCACCTTTTCTTTTAGAAACACAAACCCTTTTCCTTTAATTACAGCAGGTGTATCATTTCCAAAAGTAACTTTCTTTTCCTTTTCTAGAGCACTATATGCATGAAGTTTGTGTTTATCACCTGTCATGTGTCTTGAGCATCTACTATCAATGTACCATTGATTTTCTTCACCTTCCGCAAATAACTCTATGCCACAATTTTCAACCTGTGGTTCCTTCTTTTTCCATATTTTGGATTTTGAGGGAAGATGCTCTCTTGGCTGCATTTTGCTCCTGCACTCAGAATCTTCATGGCCAAAGTTATTGCAATAAGCACATTCTACTTCATTTAGAAGAGGAGAAACGTTTTTATAGGTATTCTTCTTTGTTTCAGCATCAATCCTTTTCTTTCTTGCTTCTCTTGTCATGATGGTTTTATATGAAACACATTGAGCAGCTTTATGACCAAAATTGTGACATGAGAAACATTGTCCATTGAAGAAGAAATTTCTGCGATCATGAAATCTTCTATTTGAATTTACCTGTTGATTGGTGCCCTTTTAAAATATATTCCTGTTAGTGTTCCTTGTATTAGGATGATCATGCTTTACCTGTAAAGATTCTTTATTCCCTGGCTGAGTGGCAGAATTTTGTAAACCAGTTGTAACTGCTTTTAGATAATTTGGTGCTGAAGTTTGAGAGGACTCTCCAGTGTATCCAAGGCCTGTCTTTATAAGAGGAGAACATTGAACCTTGATAATCTCATCTAAGGTTTCAGATCCTTTAGCAAATCTAAAATTCAGAGTTTTTACTTTCTCAAATTCTTTTCTTACACTTACCACTTCACATTCTAATTTCTCATTGTGTTTCTTTGTTTCTTCAACCTGCTTTTCCAGAGTCTCGATAATTATTTTTCTTTCTTCTAAGAGAATTTTATATTCTTCTAAGCGTCTTTTGAGTTGGTTGTTCTCTTCAAGAAAATCATTGTCCTCTAGAGCATCCACGAAAGTATCATTTTCTTCTTTAGATTCAAATGCCATGAGAAGTCTAAGATCTTGTTCACATTCTTCCTCACTATCAGATACTCCATCACTGTCATCATGAGTATAGTAACTTCTTCTAGTGCTAGACCGGTTCTTATTTCTAGCTACTTCCTTTCCTTTTGCAGGTGTTTCTTTGTGAGGACACTTTGCAGCATAATGACCAACTCTTCCACAGTTAAAACATTTGAAAGGAAGCTTACCTCTAAACCGTCCTGTACCAAGTTGAAGTTTCTTTACAAAATTTGCCTCATCTTCTTCCGAAATATATCCTGATCCTTCTGCTTCTTGTACTTCTTTCCCTTTTGTAGAAGCTCTAAAAACAGCTTCTTTGACTTCAGATGGTCCTCCTCTTCTCATTTCATATGTGGTCAGTATGCCATGAAGTTGCACCACAGTAAGATTTTGAAGATCCTGTTTTTCTTCAAGAGCGATACTTTTGACTCAAATTTTGTTGTTAGCGATCTCAAAATTTTCTCAACCAAAGTAGTTTCGGTTATTGTTTCTCCCAGATTTTTCATACGATTTACAACATCATCAAGACGTAAAAAGAAACTGGCAATACTCTCATCACTATGCATCTTTAAATTTTCATATTCAATTCTAAGAGTTTGGAGTTTTTCACTTTTTACCTTTGCATCGCCTTCATAACTTAGAATGATTTTGTCCCATATTTCCTTTGTTGTATTCAGATGCATGACTTCGACAAATTCTGATTCAGTTAGACTTCCTGTTATAGCATTGACCGCTTTTGCATTTGATTCATAATTCTTCCTTTCAGTTGGATATGTTGGTGTAGCAGCTGGATATTGATATCCTTGTTCAACAATGGCCCATACATCAGCTCCCATAGACTGAAGATAGGATCTCATCCTCATTTTCCAGAAGATTAAATTGCTCCCGTTGAAGAGCGGGGGCTTGATAGACGTTGTTCCCTCATGATTGCTCATCTTGCTTGATCTTCCTTCTAGTGGCTAAGCTTTCTCAGAAGGACCTGCTCTGATACCAATTGTTGGGAAAAATACTGAGAGGGGGGGGTGAATCAGTATTTAGTGCAGACAATCAAAATTTTACTTTTTCTTTTCTAAAAACCCATACGCTACTTTACTGAAGGAAACTAGCATATATACGCGACTAACCTTGACAGAACTCACGTATGTCCAGAGATCTAATTATGTGTTTGAATCTTAACTCAGATCATTGCATTATTCATTCATCAGATATTTCAGAAACAGTAAACAGGTGTTGACAGAACAGAATAATCATCACACATATGCAACACACATGAACACCAAGATTTTTACGTGGAAACCCAATTCGGGAGAAAACCACCGCTGCCGTCGTTTCAACCTTCAAAATTTATTATTAAGAAAACTTCTTACAATAATGTACTGGTGCAGACTCAAACCAGCATGCAGGCACCCACCTGCAGAAGGCTACAACCTTCTCTCTTTTACTAGCCTATCCTGGAAGGGAGCTACAACCCCCTGCTCTCGTTTACCGGCCTCTCCTGGAAGGAGGCACAACCCCGGCGGGGGCCGACCCTCAACACCCTTGTAGACCCGTTTCATCAATTTTCAGCGGGATCAAACGAAACTGCTTTGACCGCCACTTATCAACAATCATACTTTTCTCATTGCTTCAGCGAACGGTGAGACCACGTAACGAGAATATCGAGATATAACCCGGACTTGAGAATAGATATGCGAGCAGTTGGCTTCAGGTATTGGATAAATCATACATGTTTATTGGACAGTATATACACGCTTTCCAGAAGATGAACCCACGTATACTTCAGTGCATTTTCAAAGAAAAACCCTAACTGCGCATACGCGCTTTTCTTTCCACAGAGCCGCGTATACACGTGCTTTGCATGAAACGAACCTGCGTATGGATCTATAAAAGATAAAATTTGTTGTACAGACCAGATCTATAAGCTTACCCAGATTTATTCAATCTCTTCAACAGGATTGCGCCAGGTCTTCTTCACTTCTTTTTAGATCATCCTTGACATTCACCATTTCAAGATCTAGAGATCTTGAGCCTTCATCATGTTCATAGGTGCATTATAGATTCATATCTATCAATTAGGAACAGGGTTCAACCATACAGATATACTTCAAAGAGAAGTATTCATCAAAGCCCAGACACTTGCACACCTTTGCACAATGCATTTCTTCTCCTTATATAGGTTTATCCTTTATCAATACCATGAGCCAAAACCACATTACTTTCGATGGTATTCCTGGACGGGGTCACATAGACGAATCATTACTCAATACAATGGGTCAATACCATGGTGGTTACCCCTAGTTTTACATATTTAGAGCGCTTTTTGCCCATACGCGACTTGGCACGTTATTTCCCGCGTGCATACGCTACTTTGTCTAGACAAATCCGTGTATGCCTTGAGACATACTCTTTTCATCATGTTCTAGCACATACTTACATTCCTTCCATAATTACCTTTTGTACTCATTGTATATACATCATATTTACATCATTTAACAAGTTCATCAAGACATATTCCATCAGGGACAACTTCAACAAGTAGGTCGCCATCATCTTCAACAAGTGGGTTACCATCAAGGACAACACTCAGCATCATATTGCCAACAATCTCCCCCTAAATCCTATTGCCAACTGCCTAAATTTATTACTGCAATTAAAAATAAATTTTATCCATTAGCTCATTTACAAAAGGCTATCATGAATTGGAAAAACTTCAGACAACTTAAGGGAAAAAATGTACAAGACTACACCCAAGAGTTTAGGAAAAGAGCACTCTTATTATGAGTAGACTTACAAAGTCGAGATACTTTGCTGAAATATATAGGTGGTTTTCACAGCTACCTTAGACATACTATCCTTATGTTCAATCCTACTAGTCTAGACAAAGTTTGTGTACAAGCTACGCATTTAGAGGCTAGAGGGAAAAACACTTTTCATGAGGGTAGAAACAAGCCTTTTAAGGGGAAAAAAAAAGATAAAACCTCTAAGGGAAAAGGAAAAAAGAATGCATATGTCAAACAGGATGATGAGAAAGTGATATGTAAACACTATTCAAGAGAAGGCCATGAAGAGAAAAATTGTTGGAAACTACATCCTGAAAAAAGAACTCAGTTTAACAAAAACAAAGGAAAGAAGAAAATTGCAGCTACTACAACTACACCACAAGACTTAAGTAATGATTCAGGTGACGAAACCAAAATTGCAGCCATGGGTTTAAAGAGTATGAAGGGAAAGGAAGCTGAAACTAAGCCAAGAACTAGTACTTCAAACTGTCATGTACAAGCTCCAAATGAGGAAGAAAGAATTGAATTGTTCCATGTGAGGGTAGTCTCAAAACATACAAAAATTGACACACTGTTTGACAGTGGGTCACAAGAAAATATCATATCAGAATACTTGGTCAAATAGCTTAAACTTGAGACCATTCCACATCCAAATCCTTATCCACTTGGGTGGATATGCAAGGATGCAAACTTACAAGTCTCAAGAAAGTGCATATTACGATTTGCAATTACTGCACACTTTATTGACACAGTTGAACTTGATGTAGTAATGCTTGATATATCAAGAATTGTTTTTGGAAGTCCTTAATTATTTGACAGGAAAGTGATCTTCCATCGCCATGAAAATACTTATCATCTCTTTAATGATGGCAAGGATTTTATTTTCAGAGAACATCGCAAGAAGACAAATATAGAGATGGTAAATGTGGGACAGGTAAAAAGGCTAGTGAATTCTAGTAAGAGTTTTGTACTTCTTATGGTTAAGCCCAAGGTTGATGTTTATCATGAGTCATTTGAAAATTGTGATTCCAAGTTAAAATCATATTTATATGATGAAGTTGATGCACATCATGGGATGTTTCAGGAACCGACAGGTTTTCCTCCTAAAAGAGAGATTCAACATGAATTCCAGTTACAACAAGATTGTCCTCTTCCTAACATAGGCATGTACTGCATGTCTATCATGGATAATTCTGAAATAAAGAGGAAAATTAAAGACTTGTCGAACAAAGGTTTCATAATACCAAGCACTTCGCCATGTGGGTCACTGATAGTGTTGTTTCCAAAGAAAGATGGAACTTGGCCCATGTGTGTGGACTTCAGGGCATTGAACAAAATAACGGTAAAGAATCGTTACCCACTCCCAAGGATAGATGATTTGTTAAATCAGCTAAAAGATGATAAATATTTCAATAAGTTAGACTTACGTAGTGGTTATCATCAAGTTATAATTGCAGAAAATGACATTTTAAAGACAGCATTTAAAACCAAACAGGGACTCTTTGAGTGGCTTTTTATGCCATTTGGTTTATGAAATGCACCTGCAACTTTCATGCAGGTAATGGATGATGTCTTACGTCCTTTTCTTGATGATTTCATTATTTTCTACTTAGATGACATCTTAATTTTCATCAAGACTAGAGAAGAGCATGTCATGCATGTTAAGAAAGTACTTGATATTTTGAAGAAAAATCAGTGGTTTCTTAAAATGTTAAAGTGTGAATTTGGAAAGAGTTATTTGGTTTATTTGGGACACATAGTAGGAGGAGGTGCTTTGAGAATTGATCCTTCTAAAGTAGAAGCCATTGTGAATTGGCCTACTCCCAAATCCATTACAGAGGTAAGAAGTTTTTTTGGGTGCAACTCAGAATTGGAGGAAGTTTATTTCTAACTTCTTTGCCATAGTAGCTCCTATGCATGCAATGACAAGTGTAAAGCGTGCTTTCCAATGGTGAGGCAAGCAACAAAATTTTTCGAGTCTTTGAAAGAGATGATAAGTTCATCTCCATTCCTTGCATTATCGGACTTGAGACATCCATTCAAGATTCAGACCGATGCTAGTGATTACGCCATGGGTGCAGTTCTCTTACAGCATGGTAAACCTATCGCATTTTATTCTGAGACATTTAATGGTGCTATTCTGAATTATCCTACATATGATAAGGAGTTGTATGCGTTGGTACAAAGCGTCAAAAATTTGAAACACTATTTGATGGGCAAAGAAATAGTTGTTCATACTGACCATCAGCCTTTATAATACTTGCAGTCGCAAAGTAAATTACAACAGTCCCGACATTTCAAATGAATGGGTTTCCTTCAAAAATTTCACTTCGTAATAAGGTACAAGAAAGGTATTTTCAGTAAAGTTGCTGATATGGTTTCAAGGCCTATTATTAGTGCTACTACTTCACTTAAGAATGGTTCTATTGTACATGAGAGCTACATATAACAATATGCATCAGATGTTGATTTTAAGGATGTGTATGCTAACTTGAGTGAAGGGAATCATGTTGAGGAGAATGATTATTACTTGCATAATAATTTGTTGTTTCATATGGGCAAGTTATGTATACCACAGGGGGAGAGACTAAGTTTCATGAGAGAAGCTCATTCTTCTCTTATTACTAGACATTTCGGGGTAAGCAAAACGGTGGCACACTTACAGAGGTATTGTTATTGGCCTCGCATGGTAGATAGTGTTTCATGTTTCATTAGAGGTTGTTCATTATGTGATACAAGCAAGCCTAGAAATAGGAAGCTTGGTTTATATACGCCATTTCTGGTACCTTCTAGACCATGGGAAAGTGTTTCTATGGATTTTGTTGGAGGTCTACCATTATCTAGAAAGCAGCATGATTATCTTTATGTAGTAGTTGATAGATTCAGCAAGATGTGTATTCTTATGCCATGTAACAAATCTATAACTGCTGAACAAACTGCTGATTTATATTTTCAACATGTATTGGTTCATTATGGCTTTCCTACTTCTGTTTTTAGTGACAGGGATTCCAGATTTGTTGGGAATTTTTGGTCCAATTTATGGAAGATGATGGATAGCAAGCTGAAGAAGAGTACTCCTTTCCATCCGCAAACAGATGGCCAAATAGAGGTAGTGAACAGAACCATTGTACATATTTTGAGAGGTTATTGCAGCAAGCATCCCAAGCTTTTGGATGAGCACTTGCATTACATTCAGCATGCTTACAACCGGGCCAAGCACTCTTCTACAAATACTTCACCTTTTGAAGCTTGTTTTGGGTATTTGCTTAAGTCACCTTTAGATTTCATTCTTGAGAAGGATGTTGCCATTGATGGGCATAGTGACATTGACAAAGCTCGCATTTTCATTGAAATAATTCAGCTAATACATCAGTAGGTTCAAGAACAGCTTGAAAAAAGTCAAGGCAAGTACAAGGAGAGGCATGACAAACACAGAGTTGATCATAAGTTTCAAGAAGGATATGAGGTATGGCTACATATTAGTAAGGAAAGAATGCAAGGAGAAGGTAAAAAGTTGAAGCCTATTTGTTATAGTCCATTCAATATCCTTAAACAAGTTGGAAATAATGCTTTTCAACTAGATTTTCCTTGATATATGAAAATGTATTCCATTGTGAATGTGGAAAATTTACGTTTGTATGAACCTCCTTTAATTGTTGATCATGAAAGTGACATTCAGCTGCCATCCATAGAGGATTTCTCACCATAATTTTTGGATGAGCTGAAAGAGGATGCTATCCTTGACAGAAGGACATGCACTTCAAGGAGGGGAAGTGTTGATTATATTCGGGATGGTCTTAAAGGTAGCAAACCGAGTAAGGCAAAATGGATGGAGGTGGAAAAGGTGAGGGATCTGTACCCTCATCTTCTTAACAGGTAATTGAAGGATTTTGGGGTCCAAAAGCTTCCCATTGGGGAGTTGTGATCAGGAGATCATGTCCAAGTTGAAAAAATGCTCAAAATGGAACTGCTCAGAATTAGTTATAATCTGAACGAACGAAAAGGCCTCGTCACTACGATTCTGGCGCCATGAACAAGACTCAAATCTGATGTCGTATGTGAAAGTTACTGAAGTTTGAAATCGCCCAATGACCTTCAAAACAGGACTTTTTGACCAAAACAAATTTTTCATTTTCAAAAGTTTTATATGACAAAAATTTCATTTTTTATAATTTTTTATATGGGCCTATTATAGGGTGCCACGTGGCCTTCCCAGAGGCTACCACGTGGCCCTAGGCCAATGGTTAAAAAATATGTTGAAATGGTTGGAAGTCATGACGGTCGAACCCTCAACCTGACTCCTTGGGCAGGGTCAACCCGACCATTACGCCTCGTGCAGAGATGAAACGTGCAGTCGGGCAGCATGTAACCGAGTCGGGTCGTTTAAAGTTTATGGCAGAGTTAGGGATTAGCCCTCAGGGCTAAGCTCTGAGTCCATACGACCTAAAGCAGAGGACCATGGTCTAAACCCTTTCAAACCAGTGGAATAAAAACTTTAGCACCTTGGTGCTAGCTCCCTCCCATATATGACCTGCAGGCTGTGACCGTGGGCGCGAAATTTTAACGTTAACCGCTAGCACGAACGGTTTTCTGGATTTTTAGCATGTGAACGCGCACTTAAACTGGAAGTTACAATAAATGTCACCTCAAAAATAGCGGTGTGGTTCCATCAACCTTATCTGTCTGCCTCTTTTGGTGGATTTAACTAGATTTCCTCCAGTTTTGGAGGAGATTTTTTAGTGCCACTGGGCAAAAACTTGTTTGGGTCATAACTTTCTCAATTTTCGATCAAATAGGACAAAATTTTGGTCAATTTTGGGTTTCTTGAGCATTATGGAGTGTTTGGGATAGGTTTCAGAGTAAAAAGAGGTGTTCTTTAGCCATTTTTGCTTCAGGGAGGAGGAAAGACCCATCAGGGCCATCAGGGAGATAGAACTGTATTGGGTTGTACTTCACTGTTTGAGGTGAAACAAAAGCCATTTTTACCTTATTTGTGTCTTCTAAAGTCAAATTCACAGCTTTTTTTTCTTGTTTAGGCATATTTTTTATTTTGTAACCATTTTGAGCAAATCAACAGAGCAAGGACATACCATTGGGGAGCCTTGGACCGACAGATGTAGCCTAGGAGGGGTGAACTGCCTCATCAGTTTGTTGTGTTATGCTATGGTGAATTTTTCTTACTGTGTATTTCTGCTATGACATATTAAATAGTAAATTTAGATATTAAATCCTCACACATAAAACTCAGAAACATTACCAAAACTACTTTGTTTAACTTTCCAGTCATGGAGAACACTTTGCACATTAAATTAAATGGAAATGGATACTTTGCATAGCAGTACACATAGTTTCATTTTCAGATCATTTGTCCTTACTACTTACCATATAAGCCATCCTTATTTCTCTGTATAGTCTTCTTTGCTCACAAAAAACAGGAATGGTAGAATAAGTTAGGTCCATCTGCATGGTTCCTTTTATCTTTGTTGCCCATGACCTTGATAACATCATGCCAAACTTAGGTGGAATGTCTGCTACCACAATGTCCATTACCACTGTTTTCGCAGGGACTAGTGTAAGACCAACAACAACATATTTTATTAAACAAATGCACAGAACTATTTTTGAATCAAAGGAAAAAAAATCCTTATATGGCCTAGTAATTTCCAATCCCATCCTTTCCATGATCACTTTGGGCATAAGATTGTGAGAGGCCCCTGAATCCAACATCATGGATTTCATGTTGATATCCTTTAAGATAATCAGATGGTTCCTCACCCTTGTTTACATCATGATCTGACTCATCATGTTCTTCCTTAGTCAAAAAAATCCCTGAAATGTTTTCATCTAAGCAATGAATTGAGTCTTCTTGTATTTTAGGCTGATCTTCTTCATCAACTAAGTTTTGTTGAAAAGGAGGCCTTACTTGAGGGTCAGGCTAATTTCTATTTTCCTTGGTCTCTATTGGTTTTGAGGTATTCTAAACTAAGGATTTCAAAATTCATGTTGTTCAAGAGGAGTAGAGGCATTCCCAAGGATCAATCATTTTTTCCATTGTCTTCATAATGGAGTCAAATTTATCCTCTAAGGTGGAAAGCTTATCTTCTTCTTTCAATCTTGTCTTTCCCATCTTGGAATTTTTAGCTACTATCATATTTATCTCCACCTTCACAGCATTATTTTTCATTTCATCTTCTCTCAGCTCGATAGAAAATTCATAGTCAAAATCCTCAGCATATCTCGGCTGAGTTGCTCCTGGAGGAGGCTTTAGATGGGTAGGGATGGAGTCATAAAATTTGTTAAATCTCTTTGAAATTTTTTGAAAAGTTTCATCAACAGCTCTTTTCAAACTGTTATACTCTGTGAGGGCCTGTACAATTTTAGTTCTATTTCCCCACTTTCTCAAGAAGTTATCTTCAAATTCATTCCAATTATGTAGGCTTCCTGTTGTGAGGGCTTTGAACCACTTCCTGACCTCACCAGTAAAGCTCTGAGCAAATAATATCATCTTGACATCCTCATGGTCAACCTCCTCCCTATCTTTGAATTCATTGAACTGGTCTACATGCTCTTTAGCTGTAATTTCCTCATCACTTCCCCAAGTTTTGATTCTAGCAAAGTATTTTCTAGGAAGGGCATTAAGGACAGCTGGAAGAACAAGAGGGGCATACCTAGCAAGAGCAGCGGTAGGTGGAGGTGGTACATTTCCTGCCATGATAACTAGAACTGTGGTAGTTTTAGGGACACCAGTAGTAGAATAAGAGGAATTGTTAAGAGGAGGGCTGGTTGGTCTCTGTTGTCCAGTCACAATTGAACTCCAATAAGGTAGAGGAACACCAGATTTGCTTCTTAACAATATTTCAAATTTGTTTAATTCCTTCAACCTATACAAATATTTCCTTTCTAACAATAACTCATATGTGACTACTTCCCAAAACTCTTCTTTATATTTTTGAGTCACTAAGGCTAAGGTATCAATACCTCTTCTATGAAGGTCTAAGATAATTTCAGTCAATTCTTTTTCATTTTCAGACCTAAACAAGACTTCCTAAATTTTATCATCAAACCTTTTATCTTTGGGACTTCTTAAAACTTCAAAGGACAAGGATTTTATGTGTAATGGAGTACCTAATACTGCAGAACTACCTTGAATGCCTCTGGAAATTGTGATTGGACTATCCACAATTGTAGGTGGAGCTGGGCCAGGATTACTCCTCGTATATCTCCTTTTCGAAGCCAACTTTGAACATGAGAATTTTGAATGGAGTCAGTAAGGTAGATGCAGCCTCTAACAACTTCTGAGCCTTTTCTACCTTCAAAAGTTCAGCTTCAAAATTTTGGGAAAATATATCTTCAAGCTCCAGGTAGACGCACCAAAATGTTATCACAAAATTGTACTTGATTGGCCGTTGATCAGACAAATCTATGTAATTGTTTCAAACTAGCTTTTGACTGAAGCTTAGCCTCTTCAGTCTGATAGGACTCTCTCAAAGGGGTTTATGATATTAGATAATGATATTACTAGATGGCTAACTCTATTTGAAAAGTAACTTGATTTTTGTCTATCTAGGCTGAAAAGAATGCAGGCTTGCTACCATTGGGCTTATGGAGTCAAAAAATTAGTAAATTCAGTGGCAATATTTCTTGACATGGAATTTGAGCCAGATAAGAGTCTTTAACAAAGGAAAATCACACATAAAACATAGGGAAACACAGTCATTTCATCAATAAAGGAATTTAGAGCATAAACATATGAATTCTGAGTAATAAAGAAGAAATATACTTCAAATTGTACATGTAAAGATATAGATCAAAAAGACATTAAAAACTCCATAACAATCTCAGGTCTATCAAGAAGAAGTCCTTTGTATTACTGATATAAGTCAAATTACATAAAGCAGCAATATGGTGCAAAAAATCTCCAACCCTTTCCAACTTCAATAATTTGCCTTTAAATATACATTCTTATAGCAGGGATGATCTTCCTCTTGGCTAGATTCATCGAACTCTTCCTATGACACCTCATATAACATAAAAACATGTCTTTTAATAATAAAATGACAGTTACACTTCTAAAAATGACTTTTCCTAATAGGACTCAAACTCTTATTTATTACATCAGTCTACCTTATCTTTAAAACAGTTACATATCAGTGAAAACTAAGCATCATATGTTTGAATAGGCTATGACATAGCTCATCACTACTTGAAATATTAAATACCCTCCTAATCATGTGGACCAAAACCCTATTTTTCAGGAGTACAAGACATTATTTTCAATGAAAGATTTAGCTAATGAGTTTTCTCCATGTCATTGTCTTCAAGTCATAAATGTTTGGTGGTAAGGTACCTTGACCTGTTGGATGTTTCCACCTATCCAAAACTGCTTTTAAACTGCTCAGAAACCTTCAAAAACATCTCGCTATGAAAATAGGGCAGTTTCATAGCAAGCTTTCGTAGCATCCAAAAAATGGCTTTTACACTAAAAATTATGCTTCTTTGTTGTTCCATGGTGTCCATCATGACATGACACCTCATCACCGCAATTATCCATCCTTGGAAGTTGCAAAAAGTGGTTTTAGAAGAAAATAAGATATTATAGAAATTTTTGTAGCATTTTCCTGGCTTTAAGCCTAGGAAACGCTACGAAACTGTGAAAAAATGCAGAAATTCGAGATTTTAATATTGTCCCAAAAAATTGACCACCAACTACAAAAACTTGGTTTTCAACATGCCATAAGCCTTCTAAAACATAATAAATCTCAAATTAGGACCCCTGTGGTGTTTCTTCTTCATTAATAATAAGTTGAGCTATGGGCTCCTCAACTAGAATCATCTTTAAGCCTTTTTTCTCCAGCTCTTCATGAATCAATTCTAATTTCTATTGGAGGTCTTTGACTTGGTCCTTCAGCTTTATGTTCCTATATTTCAAGTGCGGGTTCATTTTTCTTATATGCTTCACTTCTCCTCTCAATGGATGAGTCCATTGGATCAATTTTTGTGTGTTATCTAAGGCCTTTGACACACTATTAACCTGCTCTTCCCAAACTTCTTTCATATTATCAAACTTCACCTTCTGAACATTATGTTCCTTGCCTGTTTCTTCAAGACTTCTATTTCATGATTTTCTAACTTCAACTTCTCCTTAAGGACCTAAATCTCTATTTTTTCAATTATTTTCTCCTTTCCTTCCTTTTCTTAATGACTGATTCTTATTTTGCAGGTGAAGAAAGGTCAATTCTGCTTGGTGGTGGCTGGACAGTTTTAGTGACCTTCTGAGCTTCTTTACTGCTTTCCAAGACCTTCTTGGCATGTCTTGTCATTGGTTTCCTATCCTAAAACATGAATCTTGCATCTTCACCCTCAAACACTAACTTCATAGCTGATTTGGCTTTCTCGAGCTTCTTTCCTCCCTCATCTGTATCTTTAGCTTGGACTATGGGAGTTTCCTCATATCAATAGCATACAGAATGTCTTATAAATTATCCTCAACCATTGTTTGGCTTCTTGTAACCCTCTTTCTGCCATGTTTTCTCACTGTTGTCTTTTGTTTTGCAAATGTAACAGCAGGTGTATCAACTTTCTACAATGGCTCTGTCTCCATGATTGTTGTGTAACCAGCTCCAAAAATAGAAGAAAAATATATAAACGCCTTAGAAATAAGCCACTTCGAGGGGGAAACCTCCAATACATTACATAAATGAACAATTCTTGGATGATACAAATGAACAAAACCTCCTTCTATATATAGGAGTCCATGGGGCCACAATATAATCCTAGTGGGGCCACAATGTAATCCTAGCCGACCTAACAATAATAATGTAGGGGCACAATAATAACAATATGGGGGTTACAGGGGTACAACAATAACAATAAGTGGGGCTACACTAACATAATAAGGGACTACACTATTAATATAGGGACTTAACATGCCCCTCTCCTTCAAACAAGTGTTGTCCTCAACGCTTGATTATTTCTTGATGCTTCTCTATAAAATTCTCATCCTCCCATGTGAAATATTTTACAGGAAAGTTCTTCCACTTGCTGAGATACTCTGAAATTGATCGTACTTGTTGAGTTCTTGTTTCTATGACTTCTTCATAACTTCTTTCGATGTGATGTTGATCTTCCTGTTGTTTCATTAGATTCCGCACCAAAGTTGGGTTATCCTTTGAGAGTTGGAGAACTTGTTGTTGATGCTCGATGTGATCTTCCATTAATTTATCATCCATATTTTCTATTATTTGATCCTTCAAACCATCCAAATTAGCCTCCATTTCTTCTTTTAAACCATCTATTTCATCTTCAATTGCTCTTCATAAGATTGAAACTTGTTGCACTTGGTACCGTAATTTTGATATCTCATACTGCAACTCTTCCTCTTCATGCGTCATAGTATAGCTTTTTGAGGGATTAATGGGTATGGAATTATTTTTTTGGAGGAATTATAGAACCCAATACTGATAAAAATTCTAAAATGTGCCCTTGGAATCAATTCAAATTGATTCTTCAAACAAGGCTTATGCAATTCGGAAAAATACACACCTTTTTCCTGCTTTTGAGGAGCTCGATATTGAAATTGGATTATATCTGCGATTGTAGCACTTTAATATTTTAATTTAGGTACCGACGTATCCCTCTGAATTATCTTTCTAATGCCATAGGTCTGACCTGATTTGGATTCTCCAAGACAAAGTTGTGTCCAATCTCCCACAATGACCTAATTCTGGACTGGTTCAGTAGAGCAAACTTGTAGGACTTGCCACGTGTCATTGTTTCGTCATTTGTCTCTGAAATTGATAGCCAAGAAACTACATTTTGTGTACTTGCGACCACTTTTTACGGCTCTCAAATCCACTACCCAGCCCAGAGAGAGAGTTATTGAACTTTTCTAACGATCACCTCTTTGAGATGAAATTCAGGAGCCTGAAAAAGCACTACCTTCCACAGATCATATCTCCAAAAATATTATGAACCAAGCTCTAAAATTTTTTGACAAATTTCCTCAAGATTTCAGCTTCGCACCATACAAATTTCAGATTCTAAACCTTCGTAGAAAAAAAATTATAGCGAAAATTCCACGATGACCTGTTTAGGAACTTGAAAAAAGACCTAACTTCCACAGATGATATCTCCGAACATATTGCGAACCAAGCTCTGAAATTTTTAGAAAATATTCCTCAGGATTTCAGATTCGCACCCTAACAATTTCAGATTCTGAAACTTTGTATAAAAAAATTTATAGCGAAAATTCCACAATGACCTGTTTGGAGCAGCGAAACCCTAGAATCCCAAGCTCTGATACCAAATGTTGTGTAACCAGCTCCAAAAATAGAAGAAAAAGATATCAACGCCTTATAAATAACCCACTTCGAGGGGCCAACCTCCAATACATTACATAAATGAACAATTCTTGGATGATACAAATGAACAAAACCTCCTTCTATATATAGGAGTCCATGGGGCCACAATATAATCCTAGTGGGGCCACAATGTAATCCTAGCCGACCTAACAATAATAATGTAAGGGCACAATAATAACAATATGGGGGTTACGGGGGTACAATAATAAAAATAAGGGGGGCTACACTAACATAGTAAGGGGCTACACTATTCATATAGGGACTTAACAGTGATTCTTGTCACATTTGCTCGCCACTAAAGGCTCACTTTGTTTTGCCCTTTGAAGGGGTTCACTTTTCTTTGCCACTGAAGGTGATGGTATACCTCTAGGTTTAGGAGTTATTTTAGGAGTGATGGCATCTACTTCAAAACTAGGGACAAACAGAAAATATGACCAGCCTCTGCCTAATCTCTTTAACTCCTCTAAAACCAACAACTTGATTAAACCATGATGAAAAAGTGAGGTTTCATTTCCTTCATATTTAGCTTGAACTTTGTCTAACATTTTAGCTAAGATTCTGTATAAGTAAAATGGTAAATCATGAGACCTCTTACAAACAAAATGTAGCAGAAGCCTGAAATGGTATGAGTAAACCATGTAGTACCTCCCTTCACAAGTGAAGTATTTTTGAATGATTAGCAGTAGCTTTGAGAAGTTTTCTTTCATATAGCTCCTTGGGATGGCTTTTGTGAGATCAATCTCACCATGCTCTGGCTTGATAAATTCCTTACATTCCTGCATGGTGAACTTGAAGCCTTTGAACCATTGTTCTCCTCCTCTAGGAATTTTTGTTGTTGCTGCAATGGTCTCTGGAGTTACAGTGAGGTTCAACATCCCCACCTTTGAAGCTGTCCCATTGAAATTGATGGAAAAATCCTTAGAAACCTATACATGGCATCCTTGCAGTCTTTGGCAAAACTCTAAACACCATGTTCTTCTGAAAACTTCTGAAGCTATTGGGTCTTCATTAATAAATTTCATGTCTGATGGCTCATATCTGAGGCAATGGCCACCTTTTTTGGTCTTCCTCTTTGTAGCCATGGTGCTTTTATGCCTTCTCTACCTCGTTTGATCAGTGATACCTGCAACCTTTGAAAATGCCAGCCACAGCTTGGGCTTAGTGAAATATCTCTCCAGAGTTCAGTAGCATGCAAATATGAAGCGAATAATGAAAAAAGACTCAATTGGGAAAGATTTTAAAGTTTAGATGACAACTCATGGCATAATCATGACTCATACATGTTTAAAATAGTAATAATGACTTCATCCATGACCATTGTACCTTGATTTAACCCTAACTGACTCGAATGGCATCTACCCTAACCCTTTCAATCATTCACTGACACGTAGCACCTGATTTGAAAAGACAGACAGGAATACCTCTTTTCGTAGCGTACTTAGTGTATTTTCTGTCAGTTTCGCTACGAAAGTATCAACAGTTTCATAGCGAAAACTGTGTTTTTACTATGCAATTTGCTACGAAAACAAGAAATCTTGGCTAAAATGACCTTTTCGGATTTATAAGCTTGGGAAATGGAATATGTCAAGAAATAATGACTGATGTGACATGAAAAGACTTGAATGGGGGTGGGTTTGGACCTTAGGATAGGCTAATAAGGAAAAAATTAAATTTTTCCTTTACCAACTAATGACAAATGAACTCTATGACCATACCTTTGACACATGAACCTCTAAGACTATGTCAAATGACGTTTCACTTTTAGAGGTAACAATTCACATACACACAATGAAAATTAAAACAAATACAACACACATTCAACAAGATAAATTGCAAGCCAATGAATTAGTTCGATTTCCTTAGTACATATGAACAAAACATATATCGCAAACATCTAAAGAATATTCATGATACATGCATGAAAATGTGTTGGCTCAACAAGCTTCCGAATATTAGGCGAAAGATCCAAGTACACAGTTACAATGGCGAGCCACGAGCTCCATTAGTGGATGATTCTTGCTTCTCCAAGGAATGATATTCTCTCTTATTCCAAGCTAGAGAATCCAAGGCTAGCTCTCTAGAGGCTAAGCCTCCTAAAATCCCTTTTCTTGAGTTATGACGTTTCTTTTATAAAATAGGAATGACCTTTCATATCCCCTATGACTCTTGAGTTACCCTCATGAAACTTGGACTTTTAATGTGACCTTTGGACTTCTATATGACTTTCAGAATTTTCCTAAAGAATCTTTTGTCCATATATGACTATGTGATTTTTCGTATTCCACATATGACTCTTGTACTTCCACACATCAAATTTTGTGCTTTCCTTTTGATAATTACATCATTACTTCCATAAATGATGTCACAAGGTACGTGGAGACACATGACATTTTTATGGAACTGATACAAATCACAACTTGACATTGATGACATGGAATCGATCATGAAGTGGCAATGCCAAGTTGTTCCTCATGTTTCTTTGTCATAATATTTGTGAGAGGTATGTTCAATACTTCATATTCATGAAATATCTAATTTTTTCTTCATATTCACCCTCCAAGGGGATAAATGATATGGATCCTTTATATGCTCTTGATATTTGATCTCTTTTTGCAAAATAGTGATCAGGATCTGGATTAGGGGAAGAAATTTGCTCAAAATTCAAAGTGATCATAATTACACCAAACCATAGCGACCGTGACCGGCTCATCGCCAGGAATCCAACGCAACTCCTTTCGTCGAAAACTGAGTCAGATGAAGAAGTTATAGCCTATTGACCGTCGTTCAAAAAAGGCAATTTAAAAAAAAAAATTGCAGAACAGTGACAAGCTGATGACATGGCAGCCCAGTCAGCATGTAGGGAATCTTCTTCAGTTTTTTCCCAGTGTCACAACTAGATTAACCTATTTGGGTTTGAGAAGCTGGAATTTCCTAATGTACTCCTAAGGTTGAATTCGAAATTTTTTTTATGTGGGAGGACAACCCAACCAGGGACCGCCACGTGTCCCCCCTAGTGGGCCCCCTCTCCAAGGTTATGTTCGAATTTCATTTCATTCTATGGTCAAATTCCAATTTTTATGTGGTGGTTGAATTTTCCAAGGTTTAATTCCATAGTCCGAAATATTCCAAAGCACGTGGATATATCATATAATGGAGCGTATACATTATATGGTGGATAATTAAATTATATTGTATATGTTTTTAAGCCATAGCCCATAGTTCACATATGGTGGTGGATTAAGCTATACCAGTAGCGCAAATATCTAAGGTTTGGGTGATGTATTAAAGGTTGGATATAAAATAAAGGTTTGGGCGCACTTTATTACTACCCAAAGTTTTGGATTAATAACTGTCAAAAAACACTTCTGTGCAGGGCTCGGGGTTGAACCCACAACCTCCCCTGCACCATCCATCAGCCTTACTGCCACACTACCGCCATGGTTATTAATAACCAATGGTTTCAACATATATTTATTGACTACTAAATCTGTTGGGTGAGGTTTGGATGGGGCCAACCTCATGGGCTATCCCCCTCCCATATGAGTATGTTGCGGAATGCCACGAGCAGAAAGTTAAGCGTGGAATTTTAATTGTTTAATGGTGGGGTTAATTAACTTAATTTGGGATTAATTAATGAAAAATTGTATTATGTTAAACTGTGATTATGCACAGTTAAGCCATTCTTATCCACGGTCAAGCATAGATTTGTGCTAATTAATATAGAGATTAATGTGGAGGATTTTTAGGGGTGCCACCATTTTCGGCGGACCTACCTAGAGTCTTGTCCATATTTGGAGAAGGAATCTAGGGAAAAATTAAATGAACCATATCTTGAGCAATTTTCAACCAATTTTGGCTCAGAAAGAGTCATTCCTAGTAGATTTTCATGCTTCTAAATCCAATGGTATAGGTTGCAGAGGAAAAGCATAAATTTTGCAGGTGTTTTTGTCACTGAGGAAGAAGGAAGCTTAGGGCAACCAGGAAGGAAGGCCATGCCTAGATCAGCTGAAGACCAATATTGGCTCAAGAAGATTCATTATTAGATGATTTTTATGCTTTGAGCACAATGGAACAATTTTCATAGGGTTTGGAGCACTTCTGAAAGTTTTTTTGTCACTTTGGATATTAAACAAGCCTAGGGCCACCAGGATGGGAGGTCAAGCCTAGATAAGATGGAAACCAATTTCAGAGATTGAATAGTCATTTTTTAGGCTTTTGGGTCTTCTGAAGCCAATGGAGTAGGTTTCAAATCCATTGGAGCACTTCAGGTGCATGTAATCATTCATTTGACTCTTAATTCCAAGAGGGCCTAGCTAGTTGAAGCAGGTCCGTGGAGATGTAGCCCAGAAGGGGTGAACTTTGTTATCAGCTATTGTATTATGTGTATGATGTTTGTTATTTCTCTTGCACATTTCATTTGTTGTACTTATGTTTTAATAGCTAATTAACTCATAATTTTATCATCAAAGACACATAAAACTTGACACATAAATCCCTTCACCATTGGTTAACACGAGACGATCCTAAACACATCATTTTAATATTGGTGAAACTATTATGATAACTAGTTTTCCACTTATTACGATCAAAGTTTGGTATTATTATATTTATTAAATTTTAGCCAAAGTTATGTAGAAAAGAATTATTCTCCTGCTTTAAAATTTTCCTGGAAGAATTAATTATATGGGTTGTGGTTAAAGTCTTGAAGGTCTCAATATTTAATTTCAGTTCTCAAATCACAACAAAAAAGCTTTTTATGCATTGCAGGTGTGATGGAAGCTTCATTAAGCAATTTTTCTAATCCATTTTCCTTAGAAAAAAAATATTTGATAAATATATGTTATGGAAGCTCTACATCATGACTGATATGGTGCAAGAGATGTATGAATATAAGAGGGAGAGAATTATACTTCAAGAGCAGTTGATTTCCATGAAGGAGGAGAAGAAAGAGCTTCTTGAAAATATGAATGAGATGGACACTCAGCTTCATATTGAAAATGAGAACCTAGCAAGGATGTATGAAATGGAGACTCAACTCCATGATGTCAAGGAAGCCTTAGCCATGTATGTGCATGAAATTCAATTTTATATTCAATTTCCTCTCAAAATGAATGTGTAGGTGATTTTGAAAGACACACTAGAGGAATAGGGTCCCAATTATTGATGAAGGTGGGCTATGAAGGTAAAGGATTGGGAAAACATTCAAAAATCATAGTTGAGCCAATTTTTGTTGAGGAAAGGCCTATGTATTTGTGTCTTGGTTATGGAAAATATGATGGAGAAAAATCTAAAGCCAAGGAGGCACATGAAGGTGTTCCAAGGAGGACTTTCATTTCATGTTCATTACCTCAAGCTCATGAAGATTGTTTTCATGAGGAATGAAAACGTTTTACACCCACTTTGCAAGAAGGTTCTCATAAGCATGCAACTAAGGAGAATGGCGAACAAGAGGATGTTGAAAGATATAAATTCATTGAATGCATTGTTGGTATTCCGAAGAGAGCCACTACCTCATAAACTTCACCTCGTCAAGAAGGCGACAAAGGTGAATGTTCAAGGTATAAATCTAATTTTAATCAAGTTGCTTTTGATTATGATAAACATGGTAAATATTCACATAAGATTTGGAGAAAGTTTGCATGTTCCTTTTGTAGTTTGGATAGCCATAATGTTTCAAGTTGTTGTAAGAAGATAGCCATGCACAAGAAAATTTCAAAGCAAAGGAGGCAGGAAGCCAAAGGTCCATTGGACAAAGAAAACCATTTTGAAAAGAAGATGCAATTATTTTGCACTCATTTCCATAAGCAAGGTCATATTGTAGACAAGTGTTGGAGTTTGTATCCAACAAGTCATCCACGACATTTAAAGAATGTGGAGAAAGAGAATGGAAAGAATGGAAAATAAGATTCCATAATTGATGTGGGTCAGGATGATTCACATGATGAAGTGTAGCTAAAAGAAGCACCACCAAAAATGTTTCTTCTTTTGTCTCTACATTGCATGTTGCATGTTTACTCCAAGAAGGTGTTTGAAAGTGGAGTACGTTGACTCACTTTATTGCTGAAAAAATTGTTCATTTCAACTTTTTAAGTACATGTACATATGAATGGGGTTCCTGTACTTATGATTGTACTTGTGAGAGAGTTGAAGAATTGTATACATGCATGAGGGTTTGTGTGTATGAACAGTGGAATTTTGATGGTTTCATTGTGCTTGAACATGCATGAGTAATTGACTTGTGTTGATCGATTTCTTTGTTTAACATGTATGTTGTCAACTTGAGAGTGTTGATCATTTGCACATGCATGAGTGTCGACTTGTGTTTGGTCAATGAGTTTTGACACCAAGATGTAAGAGTACATGGAGATGTTCACATGATGTGAAATTTGTTGCTTTGAAGGAGAAAGAGGATATGTCGTCAAGTTATGTTTCTTGCATGATGTGTTTTTCAGATTGATGGTTGTGTTTGTAACAATATGTCAAAAAAAAATTGCAGCCATTATAGACCATTTTATGTGTTGATGCCAAGAAGAGAAGGAGACATTGAATGCATTCTCATAGATGTGGAATTTGGAACCGTGGAGGTAAAAGAATGGTAATTTATTTTCTTGTTATTACTAATGTTGGAACTCATTGCTATAGTTCACTCAGATGGGCTTAATTTGGAAAAGTGGTTTCAAGGAGAAGCTTGCATCGAATGCATATTTGTGCAAAGGAGGAACATGATTCTTAGTGGGAAGGAAATCAATTAGTCTTCCAAGCACCGAGGAATAAATTTGGTACAACAAAGTGTTATATCAGTCAGCAAGCAACCAACAAGTGTTGGATTGGGTTAGCAGCAAAAGGAGAGCATTTGTTGAAGAGCCAAGCCATTTGCAAGGAAAGGCATGTTCGTGAACCCAAGTGGTTGTCATGGCAATCTTTCCAAGTAGAATCAAGATGATATAACTTGGGAAACAAAAGATTATTCAGCTCTCATGAGATAGCTAGCTTTTGTGGGTCCAAAAGCATGTGAGTGGGAAGGAGTGATCGGAATCTGGATTAGGGGAAAATCTTTGTCCAAAATTCAAAGTGCTTATAATTTCACCAAACCCAAACAACAGTGACTAGCCCGTCCCAGGAATCCAACGCAACTCGTTTCGTCAAAAACCGAGTTTGGATGAAGAAGTTATGTCTCATGACCTTGAGAAGTTATGACTGTGCGACCTTCATTCCAAAGTGCTACACATTTAAAAAAAATTGCGGCGAGAACGGTGACGGACGTGACATGGTAGCCTAGTCAACATACGAGAATCTTCTTCATTTTTTGCCCTAGTGGCACTATGAAAAGTGTTACAACCGGATTCACCAGGTTTGGTTTGAAGGCTAAATTGCCAAATTTCCTCTAAGGTGAAATTTAGATTCTTTTTATGTGGGAGGCAACAAACCAAGGACCACCATGTGTTCCCCCCGGCGCCACCCTCTCCGAGGTAAGGTTTGAATTTCATTTTTATTCGCGAAACTAAAACACTTAATTTTTTATGTGGTGGTTAAATTTTCCAAGTTCGAGTCCATGAAATCGAAATATTCGAAAGCACATGGATATATTATATGGCAGAGTCTATAGATTACATGGTGGGAAATTTAATTATATTGTATAAATTTGAATAATAGCTGAATTATTCTCCAAGATTATCCTGATTACACACTATTTAAGCTTCATGCATAATACATAACCTCTTCTACAATTGATCATCAATATGCGGAAATAGAAAGCAGTCGCATGCGCTCATTAAAACATAATCAAGCACACATATCAACACAAGATGTAATGGGGAAAGCAATAGCTGAAAACCCCCAACTATCTGTATATTATAATGATAGAGAACATGTAACAATACATAGCACAATACTCCTCACAAGTACTCAGTACTATCTCCAAAAGTTACACACAAAACTAACTGAGATTTGAACAAGTCATGGGTTCAAATCTCCTCCACAAGTCTGCCTGCCTCTACTGCGCAATCCAAGTTGATTAATGATGAGATCCAAGTTCAAATCCCACTAGCTCCAACTGCGCAATCCTCATTGGCAATCTCCATCAATGTGTGTGCAAATCTCATGCACAGCCAATAGTCACAACTGATAGTAGACTCACCCTTTCACCCACCTCTAACACTGGTCTCCACTGAACTGTCCATGCATTGCAGTTAACTGATGTGTTCTTTAGTTGATTTATGAATTAATAATTAGTGAATTAATTAATAATTAATTCACACCACTCATCACTAGTGTATTTTTCAGTTAGACTAAATACAACTAGTTCAACTAAGTTAAACAGAACACAACTCCACCAACTGTCTCATCAACTCCACCAAACTCTGCCACATGAGTTCTAACTTAAGTCAACCATGCAATAGCTCAACTAACCCCTAATAATAGCGTAATTCCTTCTGTCAGCTGCATGTGCCACATCCAAGCATCAAACTGAAGTGCTCCAAGAGGATAAGATAATGTTAATAGTCTAAATATTATTAAGGGTTAATAATATTTGACTATTCTATTTTTAGCCCGGCAGCCTAAAAATAGAAACCGCCCAATGTCTAAAAATAGAGGTCCATCTATTTTTACCAACTCGACCAATCATCCATAAATAGCATCCTGCAACTCATAGACCATGATCCATATGTCTAAAAATAGACATAGTCTAAAAATAGACTTTCCGCCAAAAATAGCCTGCGGGCCCACTTAGTGAAGGCGACTTCATTTCACTAAGCTCCATCATCTTGTTGCATTTTCAACACTCCCTCTCAACAAGATATGAATTATCTGCAACCCCTATCCTGCCTCTGTGGAATTCGAACTTGCTCCTGGTGAGCGCCTTCGTCAAGATGTCAGCATCCTGATCCTCCGTGGGAACATATGAAAGTAACATGATTCTCCACTGAACACAATCTCTGATATGATGGTACCTGATGTCGATGTGTTTGGATCTATCATGAAATACTGAATTAGCCGAGAGTTTAATGCAACTCTGGTTATCACAATAAATCACAGTAGGCTCCAAGTGTGACCCGAACAACCTGACCAGGATCTTCCTCATCCATATGGCCTCGCATGCAGCCAAGCTTGCTGCCATATACTCAGCCTCTGCTGAACTGAGTGCCACGGATCTCTGCTTCCTGCTGTACCAAGAAACTGTTGTCGACCCGATACTGAAGATCCCTCCAGATGTGCTCTTTCTGTCCGTTGGGCTCCCTGCCCAATCTGCATCCGTGAAGCCACAAAGCTTCACCTCATCCTCCTTTCTGTACCACAAGCCATATCCCGATGTGCCTCTAAGATAACGCAATACATGCTTGCCTGCCTTCCAGAAGAGCTTGGTAGGCTTAATCATAGCTTGCGAAAGCTGGTTAACAACATAGCATATATCGGGTCATGTATTGACCAGATACATAAGCGACCCCACCAACTGTCGATAAAGAGTGGCATCCACTACCTCCACTGAAGTAGCATCCTCCTTCCTCCAAGCTCCAGGAAGAGGAGTATCAACAGGCTTGCAGCCATGCATGTTGAACTTCTCCAATATTTCTCGGGCATATTTACCCTAAGAAACAAATAGTCCATCACTGCGCTGCCAAATTTCCAATCCCAGGAAAAATGAAGGAGGCCCAAGTCCTTCATCTCAAACTCTCTAGCAAGATCCTCCTTGCATGAAAGTATCATCACCATCATACCATCACCACAAAATCGATGATCTACATACAAACATACGATCAGCAACTTCCTCCACCACACCGGTACAAAGCTAGGATCCGCCTCACTCTTGGAGAATCCAAGTCCGGTGAAATAACCGTTTCCATTCACAGGTGTACCAAGGCACGAGGTGCTTGTTTCAACTCCATACAAAGGTTTCTGAGTCTCGCACATGCGATTCATCATTAAGATCTCGAAACCTTCGGTTGTTTCCCATGTACACCTCCTCAATGACCTCGCTGAGGAATGCAACACATCCATCCGATGGATGTGCCACCCCATCTGCGCTGAGAGAGCAAGAATCGTCCGTATGGAAGAATACCTTGCGACAGGTGCAAAGGTCTCCCCATAATCGATCCCCTCTATCTGTGAGAAGCCTCGGGCAACAAATCTTGCCTTGTACTTCTCCACACTCCCGTCAGCCGCCTGCTTCACTTTGTAGATCCATCTCGAACCCACCAATGATTTCCCCTCTAGCCTTGGGACAATCTCCCATGCACTGTTTCTGACAATCGAATCATACTCTTCCACCATGGCATCTACCCATGCGGGGTCCTCCACAGCTTCCTCGAAAGAGGATGGCTCTGTCACGACACATTTGCTCACAAGAGCCATGTATCCAATGTACCGGTCCAGTGACTGTCTCTGTCTGCACTGTGCTGTAGGTGGTCCTACAACCTTCTCTGCATCTCGAGCCCCGCTTCGCCTTCGTAGTGCGCTTGCGCCCTCCTCGATGGTTGGCGCTCGCATGAGTGGTCTCTTCCACTCCATAACTTCCTCTGTGGCTGATCCACATCTCAAGCTCATTGAAAGGAACTAATATCTCCTCATCTGCATGCAAGTGTGGCTCCCTCTCAAGTGAACACTGCATGGCTTTCTCCTCCTGAAATTTGATATCTCGTCGCACAACAGTCTTGCGACTGTCTGGAAAATACACACGATAGTTGTGGGGTGTATCAGTGTACCCCACAAATATCCCAACCTCTGCGGTCAGATCCAGCTTCTTCTTGGCATCCTTCGTCACATGCAAGTAGACAATTGAACCAAAAATCCTCAAATGGGAAATATCAGGTCTCTTACCAGAAAACGCCTCCTCCGGTGTACTCATGCCAAGTATCTTGTGAGGACAACGGTTCTGCACATATACTGCAGTATTGCATGCCTCCTCCCACAAGTGAAGGGGTAGGCCCTGATCATGCAACATCGCCCGTGCAGTACCCACGATCGTTCTGTTCTTCCGCTCAGCAACCCCGTTCTGCTGTGGGTTATGAGGTGCAATGAGCTCTCTCTGAATTCTTTCTGCGCTGCAAAATTCCTTGAATTCAGCAGAGATGAATTCACCACCATTGTCGCTCCTAAGATCCTTCACATGCTTCCCCAATTCCTTCTCCACCAGCGCCTTGAACTCACAAAACTTTGAGTATGTCTCGCTCTTCTTCTGCATGAAGAAGATCCAGCACTTCCGAGAATAATCATCAACAAAGATCACATAGTACCTGTGCTTTGCTGTCGAAGCTACTGAGAAAGGTCCACACACGTCTGTGTGAATTCTCTCAAGGATCGTCGTGGCGCGACTATCCTTCTCGTGAAAGGTGGCTTTCACAAATTTTCTCAAGGTACACCCCTTGCACTGATCTGACTGCGCAAGAGTGCCTTTAGGAAGCCCAGTAGAAATCTACTGCAGTATCTTCAAAGCTCCATGGTGAAGGTGGCCCAATCTTCGGTGCCACAACTCGCCATCATCCCGGCTCACCACTCCTTCTGCCTTGCATGCCATTGCTGCGCAGCCATCTACTTGCAATTGATAAAGGTTCTTGACTCGAACCCCTATCTTCCGGGTTTCTCCAGTTGTCTTACTGTGCAGGAAAGCCTTTCCCTCGCTGAAGACAACATCATACCCCTTGTCTTCTAACATCGCCACAGAGATCAGATTCTTCTTCAATCCTGGAACATGCATCACTTCCTTCAATACGAAGGGTTTACTAGACTCCCTCTCAAAGGAAATGGTACCAATACCGGTCGCACTGTATCTACCATCATCGCCCATCTCGATGTGCACTCCAAGATCTTTCTCATCTAGATCTGAAAACAGATCTCGATCTCCAGTCATGTGAAAAGACGCACCAATGTCCAAGAACCATACTGATCCCATCACACTTGAGACCAAGCATGTGATCAGTGAAAAATCCAGCTCAAACTGCGAGGCTAAGGCCTCTCCCGATGCAGATCCAGCAGCTTGCTTATTTTTCTTCTTCTGCGGACAATTTGTGGCATAATGTCCATGTTGGTGACAGTGAAAACACTTCACCTTGGACATGTCTTGCTTCTTGCCTTTCACACCGGAATGAGAAGCTTTCTTGCTCTTCCCCTTCTTTGCTTTGGCAGCCAAAGTGCAATTTTCTTCATCAGATGCCTTTGATGAAGATCTGTCTCTAGTATTCCGCCTTATCTCCTCTTGCACAAGATCTGACCAAAGTCGCTCCCATCCTGGCAATTTCTCCCGACCATTGACAGAATCCTGATAGGCATGCCAACTCTTCAGAAGACCAAGGAGAGCCAAGCTCACCAATTCCTCATCATCGACGGTCACCCCCACATTTCCCAGCTCATCCCTGCATTGGATGAACTTCGTGAGGTACTTGGGCATACTGTCGCCTTTCTCCATCTTTATGTGTCTGAGTTTATCCTTGAGCGCCAAATTCCTCTGGTCGCTCTTACTTTGGAATAAATCTATCAACACTTTCCACATCAAGTATGGAGAAGCTTTTCCATGCATGCTAAATACAATGTGATCCTTCACGCCCTCCAACAGAATCCTTCGACATTTTTCCATCTTCTTTTTCCAAGCCTCAACTTGAGCAGCATCAGTAGGCTTTGGGATCTCAGCTTCTATGAACTCCTTCAGCCCATTATCATCTAATACCGCCTCCATCCGGTCCTTCCATGCAACATAATTCGAACTGCCCTCAAGGGCATATTCCAGTCGCAATCCGTTGAAAGACATTTCAACTCTAGCACCAAGAAAAATACTGCAAATTCGAATTCCAAATTCTGTTGCAAATTCGAATTCCAAGCTGAAAAATCAGCTGCTTCTGGATCTGTGAGAACAAATTATTTCTAGCACAGAGATCGTCTGTAAGGGCATTTACTGGATATATCACCTTTCAAAGAAAGTATGGATCCAGAGGCTACCTGGCCCGTTACAAACTCTGTCTACCGAAATAATTGTAATCACTGCAATAGATCCGATGATCAATTCTGCTCTGATACCATGTAGAAATTTGAATAATAGTTGAATTATTCTCCAAGATTATCCTGATTATCCTGATTATTCTGAAAGTGGTTTTGTCACTTTGGATATTAAACAAGCCTAGGGCCACGAGGATGGGAGGTCAAGCCTAGATTAGCTGGAAACCAATTTCAGAGATTGAATAGTCATTTTTGAGGTTTTTGGGTCTTCTGAAGCCAATGGAGAAGGTTCAAAATCTGTTGGAGCACTACAGGTGCATGTAATCATACATTTGACTCATAATCCCAAGAGGGCCTAGCTAGTTGAAGCAGGTCCATGGAGATGTAGCCTAGGAGGGGTGAACTTCGTTATCAGCTATTGTATTATGTGTATGTTTTGTGTTACTTCTCTACATTTAATTTGTTATATATGAGTTTTTAACAACTAATTAACTCATAATTTGATCATCAAAGACACATAAATCCCTTCACAATTGGTTAACTTCAGACGAACCTAAACACATCATTTTAATACTGATGAGGGAGCTAGCACATCAGTAACTAGTTTGCCCATATTCAGATCAACTAGTGTCCCTTCGTCTTCTTGCTTGGTGATCATTCGGTTTGTTGTCTTCTTAAGTGTCACCTTGCATGGTCTCCTTGTCATCTTCCTTGAACATGATCATGTCATGTAAAGTTATAGTACCTCTAATTGAAATTAACTCATGACAAGATGACATCAGTACGAAAAACCCCTAGTCTAAATCTCTTCATGAAATCCATTGATTGACCTAGAACTGATTATTGGATAGGGAGGAAGGCTCAAGTATTACGTGGTGCGTAGTTCCAAAGGCCAGAGGTGAGGGACTGATGTTTGTGACTGTGCAATGCACTGCATTGGGGGCCCAGGAGACAAAATTGTGTAGATGAGGGTCACAGTGAGGTAGGATTTCCCACTATAACTTTGTAATGTGCAGTTAAGGAGAGAGAGGAGGCTAAAATATTGTGCATTTTAGGAAGGCAAGGATACATATTGCAGCTTGCAACTACGCAATGCGCAGAAAAAGACCAGCTGGGAGGTAGCACTATGTATTTATGGAGTTCAGGAGGTAGTTCTTGGGAATTGAGACTACTCAATTCATAGTCATTGGAGGAATTAATTGCGCATTGTGCAGTTCGAGGAGGCAGGGATTCATTCTTGAGGCTTGCAATAGTGCAATGTGAAGTTCAAGGGGGAAGAGTGATCTCAATTTTTTCAGGCATGAAAATTTCCATAAGTGTGTGATCAGTGAGGTAGAGATGAAACAAAGTTGGACTTTAACATGATCACACACTCAAAACAATCAACGACACAACAATAAACACAAAGCACCCAAAATCAACATGATCCCCTTAATGCGATGACAAAGCAACATTCTCCTGGAAGTGCGATACTTAAGATATACTTTGTGATGACAACGACGACACTAGTGCGATAGATCATAACACTTTGGGAATGAGTCTAATAAATTTCTAAATCATATATAGGACAAATTTTTACCAAATTTTCCTCTTTAAATGAACCATAACTCTTCTTTTACAACGTGTGACACTTCCCATGCCAAAATATGACACTTGCGAACATAAGAAAAAAGTGTGAACGGCACATGAAAAGGCTTAAATAAAATGAAAGCGACACATTCCAGAGTGAAGATATCATGCAAAAGAAACTTATTAAAGTGAATGAAATTAAAAAAAAACCAAAGTTTTAGAACCTAAAAGCAACACTTGAAAAAACAAGAGCGACAGTTGATAAAACCTACCAAAATAGAAGTACGATTGCAATCGAAGTGTCGAATACTTCCAATAAAGAGTGTGCACTAATTGTCGTCATGTATTTTTGTTGTCAAGATAAATCCCCTATGTGGATAGAGGCTATCTCTCTAGCCCTAGAGTGGGTCTAGAAACATGAGATACTTTCTAATGCAAATCTCTCTTCACTAACATTTACAATGGGACAAGAAAAGAGACAGAAGTACCCTTTTCCGAATGCTACGTTTGAATACGTTGATGATGACCTTTATCCATGATCCTTTTAGGCTCGCTCCCTACTACTGATGGCACACGAATACCTGTGGATGATCAAGAGATAAAAAAAACGTAATCCAATGCATAATAATCATAAACATTAGCTATCTAGCAGATCAAGAAGTACCAGAATATCTGCATAAACAATTAGACAAATATAGAAATAAAACATCAGATGTTTTATTGATAAATATAAAAGGAATAGCTTAAAACCCAGGCCTTGATGTTGGAGGTCCCCTTTGGTGAAAATATGAGTCCTTCACCGAAACTCTAAATAATTTCTTCTCCCGAACAATTAGGTATTATCACAATGCGTGGATGCAAAGGGAATGAGAGTTCAGACTAGCCTGACAATGACCGACCAAGATATAACCCTATTAGAATGAGGGATATGAACTTATAGGAAGGGAGAAGATGTTGGGAGCCCATTAAAGGAGGAGTAAGGCGCACTTTCTAAGGGATAAATCCCCATGGATTAGATCAAAGATCTAAAATCAAACATCTTGAACCTATCACCACCTTTTAAAAACCAACTCGCCACCCTGGAACTTCTAAAGGTTGAAGCTTCTCCTCCATTTGACGTAACACTGCATAAAAGGGATCAACATGGTTTTCCAAGAAATAAGGTTTGGAAGTGCTAAGCCAAAACTATGAACATGACATCAGCGTGAGCATGACACCAGGAAAAGCGCTGACCCAAGAAACTAGGAATTTGACCAAGTTTCTTCAGTAATCTTCCAAGGAAATTTTCTTTGGATATTCAAGGTATGTCTTAACATATTTCTTCATGGTGGAAACATTTCACAAGATCTGCCATGGGGCATTTTAGGATCAAGGATGGAAAAATGAGCATGGTAACAACTTAAATCAAACTAAATAGCTCTTTTCTTTAGGTCCGATAGACCAAAGATTGGTCTCAGTGGAAGTTAACCACCACCATCATCATCATCATCAATGTGTAACAGATGCCCCCTAAAGCATGAAGGAAGAACAAGGAGTGATGGTTGAAATGCATTATGAACCAAGGAAAGTAATGCAGACCACCTCTAGAAAACCTGCCAAATCAAACATATTATAATATATGACATCTGTGGTATGAATATGCCTAACCACATAACTTTTCACTAGGCATCAAATAACACATGAACCTATGGCATGGTTGCAACCATCCGTCTAAATAGATCATAGAAATGGATCTGCAGTATGGACGTAGCGACCCATATAGATAGGATCATGTATACAATCATGAATACCCAATAACTCCCCGCAGCCTGGATCAAAATCATATGTGACCTAGGGTCTTCATCGCAATCTCAATCAACCCAATGTATGAATCTATCCATATGAATAAATGTGTTGGTATCTAACATGGTAGAAACCACCTGATTACTGGTCAATGATGAAAACTCTTAACAGGCACGAGAGAGACTGCCAATAATGATGATAGATCTCAAGGTACAACAACACAATCTACAATTGTGAATTAATATGTTTAATTCGAACACTTGCAGAATCATTCAATCGAATGCCAATGATGTGAACTTATAGTCAAACACGAAGAACTTGCCATTAAGGCATGCAAGCTCTAAGGTACTGAGAAGAAGTTTCTAAATCACCTTCATGGATAATGAGCTTAAGTCGACAAGAATTGATTCGTCTAAGGAGGTCCATGATGATTCCCACATCATCGACATGAAACAACAAATATCTTACGATGATAGGAGTGATTTGGGATTGTAACAGAGGTGGTAAAATAACCAAGGGATGTTTGAAAAAAAGGACTTCTCTGGAACATATTGGCGACACGACTCCAGATTGTAGAAGTATTTGACTCAAATAGGATCAGAGGTCATGTTGACAAAATTTGGTAATCAAAAGAGATGTTGATTTCCCAAACCCATGAAGGCAAAGTGACGAATGTAGGATTTCCCCAACCCAACATGAACTAAAGATGAGTGTCATGATCAAGAGTGAAAAGCTGCCCAAAAAACACATAGGATATTCACTTTCAATTTTCCCATTTTATTTCTAATGAGTACCTCTTTATTTTTTATCGCCAGCATGTATAAGATAACATATGTTGAGATTGTAAGTTCATTCTTCGAATGAATCCATCCTAGTAAGTTTAACGAGCCCTAGAAAGAAGGAACTCGGTCTCGTCATGGTGACAAGTCTTTCATCATTTAATATTTGACGAGTCCAACGAAAGGGTAACTCGGTGAATTTTTAGGTTTAAGGAGTTTGGAAAGAAACAAAAAGATAAATCCTTCATGTCCCTTTTGCAAATCGTCTCTCAAATCTGAAAAGGTAAAAAACAATATTCAAGAGAACCTCTTGACCATGTTCGATCAAGGTATTCCTTTTTCGTAACTATGAAATCTCGACCCAAAAAAGGGGTAAACGTATATTGAGATCATGCCAATTCATTCACTTTAACGAGTTTGAAACGACAAGTACTCGGCAATATTTTCATTTTTTGAGAGTCAGAAAAGAGTTGAAAGTTGACTCCAAGGGGATTTATTTTTTCGTAAATGTTTGCCGAGCCCGAAAAAGAGATAAAATACAACTCATTTACATCAAAAATAATCACCAACAATGTAAAAGTCTTGTTACTGCACAAAAATAGAAAACATCACTGATATCAAGGAAAAATAATAAAATAATGGCGAAAATTTTTCAAAAATATATAAATAGACAAAAAAGTGAATTCATTTTCACCTTTCTATTTTGAGAAGACAATTTTACCCATTTTCCCTCCAAAATTCAAATCAGTGGTATGGCCGATCTAGGACCCCATTCATCGATGTTTCTGTTACAGGAAAAATGACCTCCTTATCATCTCAGAGGAGAAGGAAACATGGAGGGAAGAAAATGACCCAGATAAAGACCCATTTTGTCAAGGTAACGCACCTCAGAGACAACTAGGCTGAGTTATAACACATCCTAGCCATTCAAAGGGAGCGTTAGTGCCTAGGGTAATGCTTTATCTTTCCTAAGGAGCAGTGTTATCTGTATTTTCATGAGAAAATGGAAAAATCCCACGTAAACTAACTGGAATTTCCTGCTTTTTCTCAGAATGAGTCAGTTCAAAAGAAGCAACTTGTGGTAGAAACCTTTTAATAGATGTTTCCAAACACAACTAAACATATATAGAGGGAAAAAGCAAGGAAAGTCAAGTAATTATCAATATTTTTCCCCATTCAAACTGATTGAAAGGATTGGCAAAGTTTGTCCTCCCCAATTCCTATAAATTGGAGTTTTGGGCTCTTGGTCAAGGGTCGAAGGTTTGATCATGTGTAGAGAATAATTTCATTGTGAGGCTTAATGATAGGCAAGGTTCATTGAGAACTCGTATCCCAAGTATCATCGCACTCGGAGATAGAGGAAAGAGAGAGAGGAGTTAGAATACTGAGGAGGGTCTAGTTCAACCAACGGTTTTAATCCTCCTTCTTATATATTAATAGAATTGAATCTGTTTTTTCCATTTGATGTTTCAGTGTCACATTTTTTGTTCAATTTTCTATGAAGCATGATATAAATGGCTCATATTTTCATAGTTTAATTGCTATTAATTGATACCACTCTGAAGATTACATGTGTGCTTTGTTTGGTTACAGGATCTAGATTTGGAGCCGGTGAGGAAGGACTTCTACCACGCTGCTTAGTGCTCTCCATAGGATTTTTTGTCCACAAAGAGGTAATCCTTCAATATCTCACTTCATCAATTATACATTAGTATAAACATGTATGCAATGTCTTTGTAAATATAAAACTATTCTGACTATCTGCCTCGGCCACCGGGAAGCCCTGAGAGGGATATCTATAGACTACCACCCAATAATTTTACCCCTTAGTCCTATCATTAATTCTCTATAGCCTCTGCTCACCAGCGTTACCCAGTCAAAATTTGTTGTTTACACCCTTGTTGTGTTTCCCTTTGGATGTGGAGTTATTGGCTACCAGATTAGCTTCTATTTTTTGGATCCCTGTGCTTGGTTTCCCAATAGCATGTTCAGTTTTCTTGCTTAAAAAGTTAGTGTTAGTCGCATTTACTTTTTGAAGAAGGAATTTTATTTTATTTTAGTTTTTATGAACATAGTTGAATTCATTCTGAAATTTTTGGTTAAAAAAGCTGTTAGAGAGGATAGACAGATGTCTGAATATTTTTAGGTTGAACTGCGTTATTTGAATGTTTGCTCCACGGATGTTTGTAAGATCTCTCCCTGTAGACTAAACTCTTCATCGAATTGAATATTAAGAGAATTTTTCAGCATGGTTTTGAGTCAAAGTCTCATTACATTTCATACGTCCACTCCCCCTATGCAAGACTAATAAGCAAGTACACTAAGAATCAAGTGCTAATAAAATTAATCACAAAAATTTTTCTAAGCTCACACCAAAAATAGTTCAGGCTAGGATCTTGGGATAGAAGTGAGAAAATCTCCCAAGATCACGAAACCTGAAACTAGAGTCATTAAAAACTGAAATCCTTCTACACTCATACTATCGAGACCACTCCACTACTACTGGAGTTAAGCGTGAGACAACACTGGGGTGCATGAGAAGGTAGCCCGCCTTCGAGTGCATAATATTTGGCATTCTATATATTGGGGTTCCCCTTAGGGATGTCGAAACTAGATTAGGGATCTAAGTGTTTTGCCCACACAATGTGTTTTCTATGACCGTGACCCCTTGATAGTGTCTGTGATTTGAGGCATATTTAGTTGCCATACTTTTAGGGACATACACAAGGTGACTGGGGCAGGCTGCCCTGGTACCTAAAACAGATGTACCTACTCTGTCTTCGGTCTTTAGAAGGGTACTCGCCTTCACAAGAGTGCTTACACCTATTGTTTGAGGTTCGGGTGAACCTCTAGAATAATCATAACTGTATATTTGACCAGCTCTCTCTGTATGTTATTGTGATACTAGGTTTCATCTCCAACAAATGGTAGTACTCAAACAGGGTCATACCCCTTCTGGTTGCTTGATTGATTGATTTTAGAAGTTACTTTTTATTTTTTAGATGTGTGGTTACAATCACTGAGACTTTATAATACATCACAATAATAATTTTATAAAATTAAATAGGTCACCATGGCATCCTTCGACCCTTGTCATATTTCTAGATGGCAGCAAGGTCTCCCTCCATTGACACCAGGGGAGGAGTCGAGTCTTGGTGAGCCAGTGACTTCTCTGGAAGAGCAATCTCTAGTGACAACCCCTGAGTTGCACATAGCTCCCTATCATACGGAGTTTCTAGAGGATCTTTTCACTGAAGAAGTCATACCTCCTTACAATCCTCCTCTCACTGACCCGTCAGGGTCATTGTTAGTTCAGGTTACACTAGTGCCAGTCATGTCTTTGGCTGCACCTACATCCATTTCACAACCAACGACCATAGGTTCGGTGCCGTTGGTGGCCAACTAGGTTCCACCACCATCTTCCTCGCTAGTTTTCAGTTCTACGCAACTGATTGGAAACCCTAGTAGCAAGTCTATACTTGATCCTAGTAATTTGGTCACCACAACTATAAGTGGACCTCCAAACCCTTCGAGATCTGCTCCTATAGTGAATACGTCAGGACCCACGGTTTCTGCTCCCGCTAGTGAGCTACTTCGATTCCTTTTAGCAACCCCTTCGGTTGGAATCCATTACTGAGTTAAAACCCCTTGACTACTATGCTAGGGGCAGTGTCACCAATACCTTGATGCCAAGGGGCACTTCGGTGCCCCTACATTCAATATGATAAGCGAGACCACCAATTGTTAACTTTGTTCCTTTGAGTGGTCAAACTTTCAGTGTAGGGTCTATGTCGATGGTCAACTAGGCGAATAGCAGTATGCCACTGGCTAACTCTATCACGTCCATATGGGCAACCCAACCCCAAAACCAATTTTGTCATGGGGGAAACTCTTACACTAGGGGAAACCAATGATTTTCCCCCTAGTACAACATACCCTATGGACAACAACCATACACCCCTACACCCCCACTCACTAGAAAATTTTATCAACAAAGTCCTACTTATCCCATTGGTAACACATTGATGGGCAGACCCTACGGTCCGAATGGTCAGCCAACACCTCCTTGGCTAGATCCGAGGGAAAACACGCAATTTCCATTCTTGGCAGTTTTAGACATCCTCGACCTATAAAAATTGACCAATGATCCCATCAACCACAACCTGCTCTGGCCTCGAGTACCGCACAATATTATGTCTGACATCCCTATATTCGAAGGGAAACAAGGGGAGGATTCGGCTACGCACATCACCACCTTTCATCTATGGTATGTTTCCAACTCCATGGTGGATGATAGTATCCGTCTCAGAATTTTCCCCCACACTCTCACAATAAATGCTGCCAAATGGTACGTTGAGTTACCACGTGGGGCCGTCAATAATTTTGGTGCCTTAGCAATAGAATTTATTAAGAAATTCCAATTACCTATTCAATATGAAACCGGAATAAAAATCTTGACATCGTTGCACAAATACACTGCCACACATATCTCTGATCACATTCATGAGTGGAGACATAGGTGGAGGTTAGTCAACCGGATCATTTATTATCAAACTAGTTTTGTAAGTCACTCTTACCACCCCTTGCTAAGGACGTTTTCTTGTTTGGTGTGGTCACAGAAAACCAATCCATCTGTCATGCACAACATCTAGATCTCATCTATTCGAAATCTTGCACGTTGTATGACTTACTCCCCCATGCCCCTGGCAATCTAAATCCTCCTACTACTCAATTTCCTAGAGTGCATGCTGACAGCCTTGTTGGTGCAACTTCTGGCGTAGCCATAAAACAACTAAGTGGGAAAAATTCCCAGCCATCTTTGGTTTCCAGCGCCCCTAACCAATCAATTTCCCTTCCCATCAATGAGGTACACCCTGTGCAATCTACACAAAAACCTACCATCAAGAACAAGAAGAATAAGAAAATGACCACTCCTTCTAAAGAGAAGCCCAATGCTCAAAATAATCCCAATCAGAGAAACGCTGCTAAAAACCACAAAGGAAAGGAGAAACTGATGAGATTCCCTTGTAAAATTTGTGCGGAGGACCACTTGACATATAAATTTCCTCAACCGCAGGAATGCATGGATTTTATTATGCATAAAGACTCCAGGAGAACACATGTCATCCTTCACAATCCCCTCACTAATCCACAGCAGCAGCAACAGCACATGGTTGCAAACCCGCCACAACCCCCTCAAAGGGGAAACGGTGATACTCATCCTTTCGGTGAAGGATCATCTTCCATTTATGGCATGTAGACTGTTGAACTCCAAACCCGAGCTAAAATCTATGGAAATCCAGCCATTGAGGCTCAAGAACCTAGTTCAAGTTCAAATCCACTGCCGCTTAACGATTTGCATATTGAAAGGCTTTTTGTTGACCCCGTGATTTTTCCCCCCAAAGGGACACTTTGATGCACGACTTATAACACCTATGCACGTGTTTCCCAAAACTACAACATTGTAGAAGATTTGGCACAAGCACCGTCAGCCATGTTTGCACTCGAAGTATTGCAAACCTGCCCAGCACAAAGGAAAGCTTTTCTTTCAACCATTGGTAGAATTGACCCCTAGGATTCTACGTTATCCATCTTTGACATGGAAAAATTAAAACCTCACCTTTCACACCATCTTTCTTTTCAAGTTGTGTCGAAAGGGAGACCAATCCATCGTACTGTCATTGACGTAGATGCTTTGACCTACATTATGTCAACTGCGTGCTGGCTCGCTTTAGGTTCTCCCAGTTTGTCTCTGTGGCTGAATTCCCTTAAAGCTTTCGATGGCCACACTTTCCTCCAAAATGGCTACCTTGCTAGCTACCCCATTTCACTTAGTGGGAAAACGATAACTGTGGACATAGAAGTCATAGATCGTCATCTCAACTATAATATTTTGTTGGGTCGCAGTTGGTCTTACGCAATGACTACCATTATCTCTTCGGTTTTCCGACTCATCCTTTTTCCATTGGATGGGAAGATATTTACAGTGGATCAGTTATCCTTTTTCACCCCTGATTATTCCACATTACCTAGCAGCGTTGTACCCCTATTAGGAGGTGTTCCTAACTATTATGTCAGTGTCAATACCAGTCTTCTGAAGGCATCTTCCCTGATGGGTTTTTTTCCTCTCCCGCAACATATGGTTCCACACACGATTTCGATGATACATACCATCTTGAATGCCTCTATCGATCCCTGGATCCTACCGGTGCCTTTAGAAATTAATTCTTACGAAGATCATATGCCACTGTCACAGGCTGAGTTGGCTTATAAAGCCATCCAATTAGCATCTGAACCCTCTAGTTCTCTAGTTTTGACCAATGGTACCACCCTCTCACCCATCACAGTTCCTTCTAAGGATCTCCGCTTTGAAATCCTACCTATAGACAAATCTATATGAGAGATCATGTCTCTAGAGGAACGACCTTGGGGAGAGTTTCATCATCGCGCTTCGATGTTCGATTTGGACACGACCACTATTCAAATCTCGTCCTTTGACCCACTTGAGATCATCCCCTCTGCTTACATTACTTTTCAAAATATCGATGTGGAAGGGAACATGGGAAATATTTCCAAGACTATGCTCATAGATATCTCGGTCAAAACAGGTATCGTGGAAAATATACAGATTGGAGCCAATTGCAGTCCCGATGAAATTGCACACTTCACATCCCTTTTCAAGGAGTTCCGCGATGTTTTTTCTTAGTATTACGACGAAATTCCCAGCATATATCCTTCTATAGTAGAGCACAAAATCAAGATTTATCACAATGCCAAGCCTATCCGGCAAAGGCTCCGACCTGTCCACCCTCGCAAAGCAGCCGCTATGAAGACTGAAGTCGAGAAACTCTTACATGTTGGTTTCATCTATCCCATTCCTCTGATGGAATGGGTATCCAATTCAGTTCTCATAGATAAGAAACAAGGCACCATCTAATTCTGTGTTGATTATCGTGATCTGAATGTCGCTCGTCCAAAAGAAAATTATCCTACTCCGTTCATAGATTAGATTCTTGATGATTGCGTCAGATGTGAATCTTTCTCCTTTATGGATGGATTTTCGAGATATAACCAGATAGCAATTAAAAAGGATGACCAGCATAAAACCGCCTTCATTTGTCCTTGGGGCACATTTGTGTATCATAAACTCCCATTCAGTCTGAAGAATGTGGGAGAAAATTTCCAAAGGGCCATGGACTATGCATTTCACAATATCAGACACATTGTACAAGCTTACTTGGATGACCTGTTATCACCAAAAAAAAATTCAAAACATCATTGTGTCAACTCTGTTTTTTATCTTGGTCTGAAAAAGGGTTTGAAAGTCATTTTAGGATGTGGTTAAGGGTAGGTTAGAGTTTTTATAAGTTTAAAAGGTCATCATTGAATTCAAATAGAGTTTAGAGATCCATTCCATGATCAAATACTCACATTCTCCATTTAGAAGTCATTCCATAAGGTTTCGGGTTAAATTTCTGCAATTATCCAAGAATCCTCCATTTCATAGCGCCGCTAGTTCAAAAAAGTGAATTTGCGCTACGAAAGCGCTAATACTTTTGTAGCACAAACTGGCAAAAATACAGAGTGGGCACTACGAAAGCGTGGTTTCTTAACCGTCTTGTCAATTAAGCTGAAATCTGTCAGAATCCATTGGGAAATGATAGGTTAGTGGTTTGAGGAGTCATTTAGTGATGATATTCAGTGTACTTACCCATCCTACAGTCATCATTGTCATGATAGGGCATGAATGAGGCATCACTCAGTTATGAGATGACATTTCAAATTCAAAATCTTGCCTAATTTGGTCATTCTAATTTTCATTTGCCTCCATACGAGTGTCTAAGCTCTGAAGCAGTCAAGCTAAGCCTGTGGGTGTTCTATACAAAGGCTATCTTCAATATAGTCAAGTGATTTTTCTCATATATTCAAGCAAGTGTTTGGTCAATTTAGTGTGTCCTAAATTGCTGCATTCAATTTGTCAATCCGGGAGTCGTAAGCTGATGAAGTGCGGCGCACTATATGTGCAAGATAACCTATTTCTTAACTTTTTGTCGTTTTTGGTTTTCTAAGGTGAAATGGAAATTCTAAGATGAAAACAAGTTTGGTTATGTTTGTTCAAGGAATTGATATCCCCTATAATGATTTACCAACTTGAAATTTTAAAAAGAAATTTGAAATTTACAATGACAAGACTTGAAAGGAAATGAAAATGTGCTGCTGAAATGAAAAAAATGCTGCTAGTCTAGTAAATCAAAATAATGAACTATTGAGCATGAAAACTAAACTATTCTTGCTGCCAACTAAACATAAAAGAAACTATGCTTAAGGAAATTCAAAATTGCAACAAAATAAATCTAAATCAGATTACATCAATTTATCTTCTGATCCTTCATCATTAGTCCAACTATGATTTTCGGAAGTAATCATAAACAATTTGAGTAACTGATATTTAATTTGCAGAAAGTAAACTAATACTAAACCATACACTCATGATTCAATCCCTCACCATCAGTCCAGCTGTGGCTTTCGGAGGCAACTGAAGATGTCATGCATGAGTTAATATATCTAAATTTGCAGAAAAGAAACTAATACTAAACTACACATTTCATAATGCAATCCCTCACCATCAGTCCAGCTGTGGCTTTCGGAGGCAACTGAAGATGCTATGAGCAGCTTAATATATCTAAATTTGCAAAAAAGAAACTAATACTAAACTACACATTTCATAATGCAATCCCTCACCATCAGTCCAGCTGTGGCTTTCGGAGGCAACTGAAGATGCTATGAGCAGCTTAGTATATCTAAATTTAACTACTGAAGCAAATAAGCAATACTGAAAT